>JACCHV010002877.1:0-600000 GCA_018907245.1 Eupristina koningsbergeri | reverse complement strand
TATCTACTAATCTACTTTCACACAAAGAATATTGTGAAAGTCAGATACCAAAGAAAATTGATCTTCATTGTCTCTTTGCTATCAATATTATACAAAACGCATTCACACTAATAGAACTATCTCTCATACATGCTTTCGAATTTTCTCTTATAATGAAAACAATGTGGAATCTTACTCTATTATTTTATTCACAATCTATGGTATTCAAAATCGAAATTCTAGAGCGATGAATTGTTGAATTAAAACAAAAATTGATCAATATTTTTTCATATTTTTATATAAAAACTTTTGTCAGAAAATAATTATAGATGAGTGTCATTTCTTAGTTAAAATTTTTTAATTTATTTACTTTAATTTGATTTAAATATGTGCTAATCTTGCATTTTATATTTTTATTCATTATTAAAGCGTGTATTTTGAGCGAGATAATAATGAATTTATACTGCTAATTCGATTGAATTTAATCTGTTTTAATACTTTTTGAAAATGATATTATCATAAAATTAATTAATTACTGTTAGTAAAATGATTAAAAATATTTCTAGCAAATGTTGTGATACATGAAAATTACTTTTAATCTTAAATTAATTGAATGTAAGTTTGTTAAGTTTTTCTTGATAAATTAATATTTACTAATACAGCTGATCACTAAAATCAATAAATAAAAAATACTATAACAATTACTCGAGAATGGTATTTATTTTTTTTTTGCTTTTGGTAGTGAATGTCACGGGGAAGAGAATCTTTGGAAAAGCTTCTGGAATTTTTTTAACAGAATATCCACGTAAAAAAGACTCCAGAAGAGTGTCAAGTTGATTCAACGACTCCTGTGGGCCGATTAGAACTTCCTCGTTGAAAAAGAGATAAATCACTAAAACTAAGATAATGAAACTTGAATAAAAAGAAGGATAAAACGCAGTAAAGAAAACGTGGGATTGTTAAAATGTGAGTTCCAGTATACTGATCGCAAAATTAGATATTGCAGGATGAGGGAACTTAGGAAAAGGGATTTGGGGGAGGCTTTAGCTAATGCCTTAATGCCAGGCTTGAGATGATCTAATATTGATCCATGTATATTTTGTTCTAGAGTTACTGTTACATTAATGAGGGGAAGAAGTTTGGTTTCTTTGAAAATTTCGAAATTCTAAATAAACTATGAATGGTGGAGGAATTTATGATGGGCCGAACAAAGGTTTTTAAGAGTTAGGGGATGCATAGATCCCCATAACGGAATAGCGTATGTTGCCATAATGAGAATAATCACTTTAAAAACATTTAATTTAGCATTGAACGATATATCTTTGTGGGGCGAAAACAGGGATATGAGATGGTGAGCTATATGAATTATGCTTTGAATTGCGGATATATGGTGTTTTCATGTCACAAGAACGATTTCAAAAGAAAATAGCTTTAGATTAATCTTGATTAATAGTAAACCTTCATTTGACTAACCAATGAAGCATAGAAATGAGAAATTTATACATAAACAAAGAAGCAAAAGAAGTAGTACGTGAAAAGTGTATACGAGCTGTACCATCACCATATTAGGATTTAATGCAGATTTTCATATCAGTCGAAATATCACTGGTTAAAAAAATGAAAAAGCAGAGATAAGAGTTTTTAGCCTCGTGGAATACCTGGAGTTATTGAGAAAATGGAAGTGGATTCATTATCAATTTTTACAGTTTAAGTTTATTTGGATAGAAACGAATATAGAATAGTTCAGATAAGATAGGGAAGAAAATAATGGTGTACGAATTTGTAAACTAAAGATGTCAAATGTTTTTTTTTGATGTTGAGTAAGAACATCACCGTGTAGCTTCTAAGGCAAAGTAATTCGGTAAAATGAATTTGGTAACAGGAAGGAGTAGATACATTATTCCATGATTTATATAGCCACCATATTATCCTACATTTTCCGTTTTATCACACAAGTGTGGACATCTCTAATTTGGATAAGAGGCCATCAATCTGTTTCTCTGTCTATCATCTTCATCGTCATTTGTACCTAAATCTCCCATCCTTACCCATCAGTTCTGAAATATGCTTATTGGTTTAATATTCAATCTATTTATCAATTGTTTTTTATATTTATTGTTTTTAGTGATCGATTAAATTTGCCTTTGGTGAGTGTGCATTTTGGGTTTTGATTTTTTCGATCGCTATAGGCAAGATAGCTCTAAATAGTTTTAGTATTTATGATCCATTGTACTGTGATTTCTATTTTATTTATTATCATGGTCTTTTCACGTAGAAAATGGCCGATTGACACATTTTAGACCAGTGTCATTTTATACTTTTTTTACATTTTTCTATTATAATAGATTTTTTTTCCTCTGTGTATAGGAGAGGCAAACATACGTACAAATACTATGTTGAGATAAGATAAATTT
Organism: Eupristina koningsbergeri; assembly: GCA_018907245.1. Taxonomy (NCBI): domain Eukaryota; kingdom Metazoa; phylum Arthropoda; class Insecta; order Hymenoptera; family Agaonidae; genus Eupristina; species Eupristina koningsbergeri. The sequence goes on along the minus strand of JACCHV010002877.1, from coordinate 597,607 downwards.
CTTTTTTAGATCAATAAAAAAATGCAAAATTTCTAGACAGAAAATAACTGTAGTAGTAAATTTATATTTAAATTAGAAGATTTACTTTCAATTATACGAATTAGCATAAATGTATAAATTTAAATTACTGATTTTTATTATCAATGGAGATTTTAAAAAGTATGAAATATAAAAAAATACACATATCAGTACATGATTTATTATAAGTTATATTTGAATAAAATGTTGTGTACAAAATAATCTACATTTAATTTATTATTATTATTTTTCATTAATTGAATTGACATCGTAGAACTTTTATAGACGAAATTGACTCTTGTAACATGAATATTCTAATTATCTTTAAATTTTCATTTTAATGTTTCATAAAATCTCTGCACGTGTTATTACCGTTAATATAATTATTATAAATATTGATTTTTGTGTATATAAATAACAAAAAACTAATATTATAATATTAAAAAATTGTGTATTACGTAAAAGTAAAATAAAATTTCTTAATTTTACATTTTTAACTGATTTATGTATTAAATATGATAGATATTATGTAAACTTACCTAATATATTTGAATCTATAAATAAACAATATATTATAACAATAATAAACCACATAATATCAATATTGTATTAATTAAACTAATATAATAACTTTCTACAGTAATTAAAACACAAGAGAAACTTTTATATAATTAAAATATTAGTACATATAGCATTTGAATTATAAATTAATAATAACTACTATATTTACTAAATAAATTATTCAATTTAATTTACTGTGTATTAAAACAAATACGAGCAACAAAAGTCAAGATTACGTAAGAAAGTTGTTGACTCGAGTACAAAGAAAAATCAAGTGTGAAAATACAAACATAAGTTTTCCCTTATTCGTATGACAGAAATGATTTCTTTAATAACTTAGAATATCAAAGGTATAAGTTACTTTGTCGCAAAAGCAGACATTTCAGAAAATTGTTGCAAAATAACTAATAAAGATAAGGTAAAAGCAATGTTGAGTACTGTGGATACACGTACAAAACGTTACCCACACATATTTACGAAATGAGAGAAAAAGAGAAAGCAAAAGCTAAAACTACTTGTGCGTGCGGTTGGCCACGCAAAGGGTTCAAATTATTCATAACAATCAGATGATACGCGACAGTAAAACTTCTTTACCTCTTTCGACAATATTTGACATGCAAAGAATAAAGTCATGAAAGCATTAGAAAAATGTTCCGCTGTAACTGAAAGCTATACATTGTAGCAAATATTAATTATTAAATGGTACTTAGAAATAAAAGACTTCCCCGGCTGTAGTTGATGTTATTTTTCATGTGAAAAATAAGGAGCGAATGGAAAAATAGACTAGCAAATTCACACAGCTATTTAAAATTGCTGAAGAATTCTTAAAATGCTTCTAAACCTATAATTTTTTACTATTAAATAATTTATTGGCGGAATATTTAAGAATATATTATTTTAAGAAAAATGTATTGTTTCGTATTACAAAATTTTTCTATTCATCAATAATTGATAAGCGGATATACTATATTTTCTATAAAAACCCAGATACATTTAGTATTGCTATTTTTCGTTCACAAAATAATGAGATATTATATAACATATCCAATTAAGATTTACAAAATAATTAGATATTATAATAAAAAGAAAATTACAATTGCATTCTATAAGTAAATTAAAATATCTCATTATAATAAATCAATTATTAAAATGAATGTAAATTACGAATCATTGTTAATATTAAAATGAATTTAAAGAACAATAATTTCAACTAATGATATTTTTTCTTTTCTTTTTTTGGTTTATTATTTTTCCATGTAGTTAAATAAAAATCAATTCAATATACTTATATAATTTTTTTTTATTTAATATTAGTTTTAAAAATGTATTATTTAATAATTTTCAATTATTCTTAATAATTAATAATAACGAATAATAATAAAAATATTTTAATAATTAATAAATAACTGTATTTATTAAATATTGTATTAATTATTTTCTTACGTTTTTATTTTTATGAAATTTATTTGTAAATAACATATTTTAAATAATTTTAGTATTAAAATTGTCATATTTTTTTTCTTGTAAAATGAAATTTTATTATAATTTTTTAATGTTTTTAATTATATGATCATCAATTTAATGAATAATAATTTTTTGAACTAATATAAGATTAATCACTAGGTATTAATTTATATAATATGTAGCACATTTTAATTTTTAATTTGTTAATTAAAATGTATTAAGTAATTAATTAATTAAAATATCATATATTTCTGAAAAGATTTTATTATAAATATTTATTTTCCAATTTTACACTGTAAATATAGGATTTATAAAATAAATGAACGAAAACTATAACTCAAACTGTAATTCAAGTAATAAAAATTTATATAATAAGGTCTTATACAAAAGAAAGTATTTTAATTTATTGAAAGTATAATAATGGATGTTGGATTTACAAAGCATCTATTAATAAAATACCTTGCGGTTGTTTTTTCATTATATCAGTATAATAGATGTGGTAATATTTACAAAGAAACAAAAGAATACCTTTTTCATATTTAACGAATGACTTTCTTTTAATGAATAAATTAAAGAATTTGAGTTATCGATAATGGAAAATTATAGTAATATCTATTCAGTTATATCCATATCCTTTTCAATACCTACTACTATTGCGTAAAATATTTTTTTTATTTTAAGTCCCAAATAAAGCGTTTAGTCTTCATGATAATGTTTTAAAGATGAATGAAAATCTTGCACCAATATCTTTCTGTATTCTGAAATACTGTGGACTCTGGCAACCTTTGACATGGTCTACCTCGAAAAATATACTTTATAAGACATACACCATGCTGATATTTATAATAATTTTTGTCAATATGATATTGGTTTTATTAGCTGTTCGTAACATCCCTATTACAGATGACGTTTTTTCTGAAAATGTCTTTCTTATGTTCGCTATGATCAATGCCATGTTCAAATTCATCAATATGATAATATCTCGGGAAAACTTCATTAAGATGCTTATTATGATACACCATAAAAGATGGCAAAAATTTGATAATAATGAAGAAAACGAGCTTCGTGAAAAATACAGTAAAACTATACGGTTTGTATTATAGGCATAATAAATAATGTATAAATAAGCAATTTAGATTTAATCCAGATACTTACTTATTTTGATATAGTTTTTATATCTGAGATTTTAATATGATTATTATTTATCAGAATCACTGAAATCTTGCATTTTATCATATTGTAATAAGCTATGCCATAACCCATGTATAGTTTACATTTATTATATTGTGTAAATAATTAACTTGAGGCATAAAATTTACGTGCTAAACACAAGTACCAAAGATAATTTGTACTTTACACCTAATCCTTGTATTTTATAATGTATATTCTGGTTACTAAAATTTTTTATTATAATTTTATTTTATTATCTTATATATTTGTATTTTATTTCAATCGAATTTTAATAGGTTCTAATAGTTTAAATTCTTTGTTTTTTGCATAATTAGTATGAATCAGAAAATAAATCAATGTAATTCAATATTGTATTGTATATTTTTGTATTTTTATTATAAATTTAGAAAAACTTTAGCTTAAATTTAGACAATTATAATAATTATAATTTATTTTTAATTGTAATGTTGATTTTAATTTTATTAAATAAATTTCTAATTATTTTGTGCATATCGAATTCATCTCGTAGTAAAATTATAGACAACAAATTTTGTATCGAGGAAAAATTCTTTATTTTGTAAGTATTTAATTTGAATTTGTATATACGAATAATTGATTAATAATTTGTATAAACAAAAATTATAAGGAATTTTAAATTTTTAATAATTTTAATTTCATAATTTAATTTTTAATTTTATTTAAAAAAAATTTTTATAATCATGATGATATTATGAAAAAATGATTGCATAATATTAATATGTACGTATCAGTCTTGTGAAATCTGTTACATAAATTTGCTATACTATATTTTGGTAACATTCATTATACAAATGCAATTTAGAAGATTTATTAGAATATTAATGAGTTTGTATCTGCTATAACTAGTGCAGTTTATAATCAATATTTTGTTTTGAATTGTATTAATAAGCATTGAATTTATAATTCTTTATTGAAAAAAAAATGTATTTGATAGAATCCATAATTTGATCGATAAGAATTTTCATTTTTCCAATTTAACAATAATATAATTTTTTAATTTATGGACTAAAAAATAATAATTGATTACCATATATTTGATAGAAATTTAAATGTTTTACAACTTAATTTGTTGGCTTCGCTACGTTGCACGTTGAAATAAATTTTAAGTGTTGTGATAATGTTGTAAATGATTGCGATGTTATCCTGGTAGGGAAAAAATGAAAATTGTAAAATCAAATTTATAATAAGTCTTAATTTTGGTTCAAATTCATTAAATGGCTGTATCATATTACAGAAAGATTAGTGTTTACTTTACAAGTGCGGTCTTTGTCGCTATTCTGATGCGGATTACAGCTCCACTCTTGGAATCGAGTGAAGAACCCAGGTTGCCAGTAAAAGCTTGGTGTCCTTGTGATCTCCAGAATTCGAGATGCTTTTGGTCGATGTATTGGTTCCAGGCAATTGGAACCAGTGTAGCTACTCTCATACACGCGGCCAAGGACTGTTTGATTTCCGCATTTTTGCTGCAAACTTGCTTTCAACTGGAAGTTGTCAAATACCGACTGTTAAATATCGACAAATTATGTATTAATATTCATGATCGAAATGAAAAGTCTCAGGGAATTGTATCTACGGAGCAAAATTTGATGACCAAGTGCATTCGAGATCACGAAAGTATTTTCAAGTAAAATATCATTTACATTTAATTCAAATCACACGGTCTGATATTAATATCAATCCAATCGATAGATTTGTCAAGCTATTAAATAAAAGTCTAAGTGTAATGTTATTTGGCCAAATAGCAACTACCTTTCCTAATTTATGTTTGAGCATATATCTTTTGTCTGCGCAATCTATGGCAAGCGTGAATTTCTTCATGACATTGCAATTCCTTTTAGCAGTTGTAATTGAATTATTCTTTTTTTGCTGGTATGGAAATGAAGTTATCCTGAATGTAATTAATTTTTTCCCTCTGTTTTTACAATAGTCAAATACAAGAACAATTTTAAATGAATAAATCTTTATGCTTTTCAGAGTTTTAACGTTGAAAACGCCATGAATGAGATGAATTGGTTAAACTTATCTGTGACATCTAAAAAGAATTTACTAATGGTGACGATACGTGCGAGGAAACCGATTCTTTTCAGAGTTGGACCAATAATGAATATGAATATTGGGTCATTTTTAAGTGTAAATAAAAAAATATTGCATTACTTCATTAAATTGATATTTAGGTAGAAAATATAATGGAATCTAATTAACTGTTTTTCCAGATAATGAAAATGTCTTACTCAGCTTTCAACGTTTTAAAATCTCGTGATTAAAAAATTAATTATATTTCTTTTAATCTATAAACTTATACATATATATATATTTAATCTTATTTATAAATTAATTTTTTTATTTAATGTATAAATAAAGTTAAATAATAAAGCAGATTTAAAGAAATAGTTATTTTTAATTTAAATACAAAAAATAATATAGATGTTTTGGTGAATAATAAAAATATTATTAAACATTTATATATTTAAATTATAAGAAATGTAAGGTATACTTTGATGTACACAAAGACTGATTTTTCTTTAGATTCGTTTAGCATACAAACTTTTAATAGAGTAATTGAAAATAAATTAAAAATTCAATAAAAGGGAATGACTGACGTATCATTCAAATAGTCAATTATATGTTATTTTTACAGGGATACATAAGAATAACCGCTTCTGTCTATTGTATTCACTTTAAAAACGGGTTTGTATTACATAAATGATAGATATTGTCAATAGTTCAATTTTGTATCCATTTTATCGTTGAAAGTAGGGGACAATAATGACCGCAGTTAAAACTGAACTTTCGAAGTGTTTTAATCACTAGTTCAATAGTATATTAAGTTATAATTTCGAATGAATCAAATTACCAATTAATTTAATTTAAATTACGTAAATTTTTTCTCTAAATTTTATAAAAATAAAATGACAATAAAAGATAACATTGTATATCAGTATTTACCTATTCCATTTACTGTATTAACATTATGTGGAACTTGGTGCCCAGAAAATCTTTCAATGAAAGAAAAGCGTCTTTATACATTATTAACAATGTTAATTCTAATATTAGGTGTCATTTTATTTATCGAAGTTTTTATTCAGGTTATTTTAACAATTTTTACAAATAAATTTAATTTAGAAAATTTATTTGCTACAATAGTATTTGGAGTTGGTCTTTACAAAAAAATTAATTTATTATGTATGCGTTCAAAAATAATATCTTTCTTTCAAGACTGTGTTGATAACGAATGGTTTAAATCTAAAAATATCAATGAAATTAGTATGCAAGATAAAATTAAGTTAGAAATCAGGTTCGTAAAATAAATAACATAAAAGTTGAAATAAAACTTGGAAAACTGTACATTTGATACTTGATTATAATAATTCAGTGATTTATATTGGTTTTACAGATTTGTTACTATTACGTATGCAATTTTAATCACAGTATCAATTTTACTTAAATCAGTTATGCCCATATTAGAATCTAAAAAATTTATGATTTTACCGTTGGATGCGTGGTATCCTTATGATATAAATAATCTTATAATATTTTGGCTAACGTATATTCATCAGATTATAAGTGGTGTCACCCTTAGTTATATGCATTTTAGTACGGATACAATATTTATGGGTCTTTTGGTGTACATGAATTATCAATTAACTATTTTGAGAAATAGATTACATGACTTTGTCATAAGAAACGATGCAAAAAGTGATGTACAATCTGTAATTAATAAAAAAATATTTATAAAAATAATAATTGGACAGCTTATTCGAGAACATGAAAGCATTTATCGGTAACTACAACCACTTACATATTTCAATGATTATATGAACTTAAATTTATATAGTAATTTATGTACTTATTCACGATTTCAATTGATACATTTCTATTATATTTTATTTAATTTGCATCAAAATTTTTTATGTGAAGGTATGGATATACTTTACAGAAGACTTTCAGTCGGATACTTATTGGTCAAATAATTGTAGTTATACCAAATTTTATTATAAATGTTTATTTTATTTCTATAAATACCGACAATATAAACATAAAATACTTTATGAACATTTTTTTTATGCTTGTATCAATAATGCAATTTGGTATGGTATGTTGGTATGGTAATGAAATTCTTTTAGGTGTAAGTATAATTAAATTTACTTAATTTAATACTAAATGATAAGCTTATATATAATACTGTTAAAAAATCTGTGATAATATCTTTTTTTTTTGGTTTATAAAATACTTATTAAAAATTCAATTTTTTTTGACAAAAATTTTATCAAATATGTCCTGCAGAGTCGAAATATTGGAGATGCAGTATATGAATCCGATTGGACTATGTTAGATGAAAATTCGAAACAAATTCTTTTAATGATAATTATTAGAACATCAAAATTATTTTGTATTTCATCTATTTACATTGTTCCACTAAACATAAATTCTTTTATAACAGTAAGTTTAATATTAAATTAATATATAAAATCTGATGTGTAATATAAAGAATTGGCATTTACAGATAGTGAAAACATCATTTTCTGCATTTAATCTTATTCGACGAACTTTAGAAAAGTAATAAATAAGTTTTTTTTTAGTGCAAATTTAAAATAAAAAATAGAATAATTAAATTACCTACTTTCTTATACATTTCACTTAAATAAATAATAAATTTCACATGTGTATATAAATATATAAATTGAATTTTTTTACTTCAAAGCTAAAAAATTGTTTAAATTCTAAAAAAATTTAAGAAATAGGAAAATTAAATTTTCATATAGATCCTAGCAGAATTTCTTTTAATACAGTATTTAAGTATTTATACATATTCATTTTATATGAAAAACAATGCAATAATATATATTTATGTATTTAAGAACTTCATTGACTGAGCAATTTAGATAATATTATCATTGTGATTTAATTTATCTTTTATTTAAAATACTCTTACTAATATGGAAAAATTGAAGACAATATTTATAAAATTTGACTGAAATATTGTAATACAGTAAATCCTAAAAAATAGATGATATTAATATATTCATAGTTGTTAAATTATTCAATAAAATACATAATATAATTAAAATATTTATATGCTGAAATAACAGTTATTTTCAAAGATTAATTAAATTGTGTTGTAAATTATTATTGAATCACTATTATATATTGCACATCCTATTTGAAGTAATCATTTCATTTAAAAATATTAGTAATAATTAACTATCTCTATTTTGTAATAAACAAAATTTTTTGAATTTTAAAGCCATTCTTTAAGAATTATTTCAACGTTTTAAATAATTCTGAAGATTTTTTAATGTTAATTTATAAAAAATAATATCAATTCATGTATTGTACATATTGTGTTTTATATGTTAAGTTGTTTTTTATGAAATGATCACGAAATTATGCTTTTTATTAATAAAAAAAATATTTTACCTATTCGGGTTTCAAACATTATATAATACATAATTTATTCTAGATAATAAGATACAATTACTAAATAATATTAAATATATCTAAATAATCATAAAGAATTTAGATGATCAATTGAAGTGATTGAGTTAAAAACAGATTTTTTTTTAGCAAATAAGTATATTTGTTACTTACTTAGTTTTATATGTAATCGATTAATTACGCATAAATACACCTGCGTTCATAATGGCAAAAAAAGTTCATTGATGACCTTAAAAAAATATTTTATTACAAAAAGTTAGACGATTTAAAATACAGTTAAAAATATCCAGAATTATACATTAGCTGATATATCTCGAGACCTGTTTATTTTTATTATTTTAAGTTTTATATTTGGTATTGCGTCTAAAAAGGCGATTTTTCAATTTCATTATTAAATTATTTTACTGATATTTTACTTAAAAAGTATTAAAGTTCGTATGAAAATGTTTCTGTTTATGTTTTCAGATTGATATCTTTGATAAAATTATAATATGAGGAAATAATATATGAACTATATTAGTACCTTAAATATAATGCAAATATATTCAATATATATAGTTAAAAAATAAATAATTACCAATATTTTTACTTAATATTTATTAAAAAATGTATAAGCTTCTAAAAAAATGTTATACTAACTCTTATACTTTTATTCCTTAATGACTAGAAAACAACTATGCTTGATATAAATAATTACATAGATTGAATAGTTGTTTATATTTTTTAATTTTTAAGACGAGATGAGTCCATGTAACTTCTATGATTCCAATTGGCTCATTTACTTATGATTTTAAATAAAATATACTGCTGCAACGTAATACATTAGTAAGTAAAAAAATAAAATTTAATTTGAATTCAATAAAAATAAGAATTTCTTACAGGAATTCTTACATAATTTATGCTTTTAAATTGTTTACAGATTAATAAATATTTAACACATATTAACAAATAAAATTCTAATGATAATTTTAATAAATAAATCAAAAGTTATCATATACAAATAATCAAAATAAAATAGTTGTGTAATCTATAAAGATTTGAATTTTTATAATATTATTAAATAATTTTTCATTAATAAAAAGTGTTTTTATACTATATTTTCACATTTATGCCACTTTTCTGATTCTATTCTTTCTCATTCTGAATATTTAACACAACTAAAAGTCAATATTTGATAATTCAATAATTAAATTTAAATTTTTTTAAATATTTTATGTCAATTTAAAAATTAGTATATATTAAGTAAATATTCTTTTTTTATCTTGACCTTAGTTTATATTACTTAAAAAATATAGTATAAATTGCTTCTTACTTTTTATTAAACTTTTTTTCATTTATTTTCGATGCTAATATAATAGAAATTTATAGTACACAAAGTTACTGCTATGAAAAGTCATGCATTACTGATTATAATAATATAAGTAGAAAATCTACTGCGCAATCTCAATTCAATTTATGAATAAAAATGAATTAAATTCTTTAATTCTCATTATCTTATCATAAGAAAAAGTGAGGGACGCATATATTTAAAATATTTATTTTACTTTTTTTGTAAAATGAATATATTTTCTAAATAAGCTCCAATTTTCTTTTAAATCTTTAATAACTGAAGTACCAGTAACATAAGATAATAAGAAATTAAAAAAAAAATTGAGATTCGCTTATATCTTTTATAATACTACATTTTCTCATTTTACATTTCATGGCATTAATTATTAAGCATCTGTTTTACCTGAATATGTTCATATATCCGAACATATATTCTTAAGTGTCTATGTAAATATAAGAACATAGTTACTATGCAATTGCTAAACAAAATACTATGCTTCCACAATTGGTAATATCAGAACATAATAATGTTGAATATCAACATTTTCCTCTACAATTTTTTGTGTTAACAATTTGGGGGATTTGGTGCCCACTTAATTGGCCCATAAAATATAAAATAATCAATCACATCGTGTTTATTTTTGTATTTGGTTTGAATTTCATTCTTTGGATCGAATTGACTATTTATTTCGTAATAAATATTGGCGCCGATGATCACCTTGCAGTAAACTTCTTTTACCTTGGTGCAATTACAAGTGGAGTGTACAAGACATTTCATTTGGTGCAACACCGTGAAAACATAAGATTATTCATTACCAGTCAGGTTGGCTATCACTGGTACAAGCCCCGAGATGAAAATGAAAATGAAATTTTTAGTAGAACGCACACTAAATTAAGGTATACTTGAAATTAATTTAATTATTTAGAGACAAAAGACGAAGAGCGTAATTGATGGTAAAAAATATTTAAAATATCTAGACAAAACACGATCATTTATGCGACGTCCATGCTATCAATTGTGCTAATTAGAGCCTGTTTCCCGATATTTGAAGGGACTACGAATATACATCTGCCGGTTAAAGCATGGTATCCATATTCCATTGAAAATAAATATTGGTTTTGGTTCACTTATTTCCATCAGTGTTTGCTGGGAATATCAATTGTGACTGCACATATTGGAATTGATACTCTTTTCGTTGGCTTGTTATTGAAGGTATCGTTTCAAATCAAGATTTTAATTTATCGACTACAAAATGTAAACCAAATGCACATTCAAAATATTGAAGATTTAAAGTTCAAATATTTGAAAGATGTTAAAAAGAAAAAAATCACCTGCATTATATATCAGCACGAGCGAATTAACAGGTACGATTAAAATTACAGTCATATTGACGATTGATAATAATATTATTTATACTTTTATGCTAAAATATTACTGTACTTCTGTAGATTCGCAGAGACTCTAAACAGTAAATTTCAAATATTACTCATCATACTCGTTATCACTTCGATACCAAATATTTGTACCAACGTATACTCTTTAGCTACACATAAGAAAATGGATTTAGAATATGTTGCTAATATTTCGGCTACCATAACAGCGCTTCTTCAATTTTTTTTGGTTTGCTGGTATGGAAATGAGGTGTCTTTAGATGTATGCATTTCTGAAACTTTCATCTTTTACGTTATTATATATTATAATGAACAACGGTGTAATTTTTATAATCATAATTTCCTTAGAGTACAGAAATCTGTAATGGAATTTTTGAAGCCAATTGGACTGATTGTAGTAACTCTATTAAAAAACTTCTTTTTTTTATCATGACCAGATCCTTAAAGCCAGTTAAGTTTTCTATTGGCTATGTAATTCCTTTGAATATAATATCATTTATAAGGGTTAGTTCATAATTAAATAATTAGTCATTTTAAATTTGATATTTAAAATTTTTTTTTACAATTCATTTATTTTTCCCATAATAATTCAATAATGTACTCATAATATTAAATATTTAACATATTATTTTCATAATCAATTACTCTCAATTTTGCAGCAACCATATTTAGAATAAATATTTTTATTAAGAAATCTCAATAAAAAATTTATACTTTATAAACAAAATAGTACAAAGTTTATCATCACATTATTAACGTTTACGGGTATTACAATAAATACTATTCTACAAATTGATTTATTATTTACAAATATATATATTTTTTATTTAAATTTTTTTTATTTAATTATTTAATTTTACAATTTTTAATAATACATAAATATTTAATATCGTAATTTATTTAATTAAAAATATTTTTTTCAATAACACTAAACTAATTTTTAATAATGAAAAAAATTATTTATTTTAAGGTTTTTATGAATAATCGATTGTAATACTTGAATAATATTCAAAAATAAATTTACAAATTTCAATTTTTTATTAAAACAAATGCAATTTAGTTCTTATTTATTAATTTTTAAATACTCTATGATTCAATTATAAAAGTACTATTAAAACTATTTATACACTTTTTTTGTGGAATGTAATATAAGCATCCTACATTAATTACGAAAAATATCAGAATAGTTTAAGTAAATTAAATACAGATATCGTTATTAACATTTAAAAAACTTCTTATATTAAAAAGCATAAAATATATATATTTATAGATTAAAAAATCGAAAAATTTATTAATATATTAACTTTGAAACTTAAATTTTATGTTTGTTTTTTTACACAATTAGAATGAAGCTTACGTTTGTTACATAAATGCATTAAAATGAAAAAAGTCTATTCTTAATATTTGTTTGTATTATTAATCCAAGAGTAACTAAATTTTTACTTAGAATAATTATTTGATTAACGTATAATCATTATTTTTTTTGGTTTTTGTTTTAATTTTTCTTGTGTATCATATGTATAAAATTACTCATTTCATATTACAATAATATTACATAATTATAAATACATGCATATCATAAGACTCAGTCAGTACTTGGTATTGGCATCTCACTTAAAAAGTATTTAGAAAAAAAATGGTAATGGTAAAACAATTATTGTAATAAATAATCAATATTAAATTGAATCCAATTGATTTTGGTTTTCATTAAATCAAAATTAATATTAATTTTTAAGTTGAAAAAAAAGTTGAGATATGAATAATTTAATATAAAACCTTTAATTTAGTATTTTATTCTAAATACTGTATGTCATTTAAAATGTGCAAGCACGTGTTCATACTCTTACAATATAATTAAATTGTAAAATATCAAATATTTATAAACTATTATATTTGTATTTTAATGTTAATACGCTTTTTATTATCATTAATCTTTCTATTTATTTAATATGTATATAAATTAATATTATAAAACCAAAATAATAATGTAATGATTTATTTAAATCAATCTAAATTTTCAGGGGTTAAATATTAAAATTTTTGTATTTTTTGTGCTATGTAAACTTTAAATCTTAAATTTTTTAAATTGCCCTAATTAAATAAATGCAATGTGACAACATTAAATTTGGAGTTGTAAAAATTTTAGCGACAATAATGTCATTCAACTTAAATTTTAAATGAACATCAATTTTCAATTAAAAAGTCATAATAAATAAAATTAAACATAACTGATTATAAATAGACTAATTCTTAACAATAATTGGAAAATAATTTTTTAGTGATGCATAATTTTGATTCAATTTATTTATTGTAGGTTATTAAAACATCTTATACAATATTTAATTTACTTTATAAACAAGATATTGATAATGTGAATTAAAATTATAAAGCAATTTAATTAAAATAGTTTTTTAAATTAATTATGAGTATATTTATCTATTAATATTAAATATTAAATGAATGTTTAAATATTGATTATGAGTAAGTATAATTTTTAGTTATATTTTTAGAATATACAAATATATATTTTTAAAATAAAGGTAATAATCACAAAATGCTTATCTAACAATTTTTAATTTCATGTAGGTTAAAAAAATTATACGAAACTTATAATTTATAGGATGTAGTTAATATTTCTTATTAGACGGAATATATTTAACATTAATTTGTTGATAGAATTTTTTTTTAAACCCTTGTAAGTATCATAAATGAATATTATAATGACAATTTATCTAAGTATAAAGTTACATTCTTAATAAATAACTGATTTTGATATGTCATATTGTTTATTAAATTAAACAGAAAATATTTTACAACGAATTTGACGAACTAATGTATTTTGCACAATCGCAATTATTTTTATAATCTATATTACAAATAACACTGAAGCATAAATAACTCTAAATGGAGAGAAAGAATATTGATAAAATCCCAACGTTTGCTGTATTGAATTATAGAAAATTGTCTGAATAATAGTTTCTAACACTAATCATTTTAAGCGACAACATAAATTGCAATTCTCTAGCTTTCAATGATTCTTATCTCATAATTTATTAAGTGACCTTTATATGAAAAAATAATATTACGTTCACATGCAAATATTAGATATTAGAAACGTTTGATTGTAAAAAGTGTTACTATAAATTTTGCAATATTTTAGTTAAAAATACAAAAAATTTTATCTGGAGTGTTATGTTTCTTAGATGACTATTTTGTTATTGCGATATATGTTTTATAAAGAACTGTTGTAAATCTTTCATTAAAAAATTATTTTTATATACAATATATTGAAATAATAAGTAAATAAATATGATAGTATCAAAATGTTTTGAATATTCCACTATTCCTATATCATTTTTTATTCTAACTTTTTTTGGTGTTTGGTATCCAAGCGATTGGAAACATACAATTAAAAAGTTTTATATATTTTATTTGATAATTTTAATAATATTTGGAGTTATATTTTGGTTCACATTGTTCATACGTACTTTGCCAATAGAAAATAGAAATGAATTTAATTATGATAACGTATTTGGACTCAATACATTAACATTTGCAATGTATAAAGTAATATTTATTTTAACTAAACGAAAAAAAATATTAAATTTATTAGAATTATGTTTTATGAATGAATGGTATAAACCTATGGACATTTATGAAGATAGAATTATCGACAAGTATAAATATGAAATAAGGTTTGGTGAAAGATTAATTTATCGTTATTAAAATATAATTTTTGAAAAATTTCATTATTTATTATTTTCATTTGAATATTCAAAATTTATACAATTCCTTCTGATATTCAAACATAAGTTTCATAAATACTTCATGAGTCTAATGAAATTAATTTATTTTACATTAGTTATTTATTTATTTGATATTTAAAAAAAAAAATTTCAACCTTTTATATTTTATGTACCTTTTCATAGATTATTCATAAATATAAATATGTTAATTAATGTATTAATTTAAAATAAAAAAAACTAATAATACATACAAATATACAGATAATATACATATTCATGCACATATATTTATGGTCTCTTATTTATTACAGCGTGTTTGAACTTTTCTGAAATTTGCACGAATGCTAGCCTGATGACATGTAAATGATAAATTTGCTGAAAGCATGAAAGAAATTAGGATAGATAATCAAGAGTATCTATCCTTATTTCGAAATCATGTAGAGATTTTTTGCTCTAAATTTACTCTAATCTTGAAAAAAAAGTTATTGAAACTCGCAACTTGTTCAAGTAGGTGGATGAAAAGTCTAGTTTGCTTTAATTTATATATAAGTTTCAAGATGTATGAAGAAATTCAAAAGGGTCCAAAAATAAAAAGAGAATACAAATAAATATCGAATTAAATTATTAAATAAATCATGCGTGATTTAGAAATAAGGATAAACTTAATCATATATATTGCTTGTTCTGATATCAACGACGTATTTGCTACGAGCAAACTTATCATTTATTTGCTGTGAAGCTAATATTCGTTTACCTCACTGAAAAAGTTTAATATTTACAAATATTAGATCAATATAAAATTTATTATATAAACTTTATTACATAGTTTTTATATAAAATTTAAATACGGATGTTAGTTATAGTTGATTATCGAATAATGAATGTTAATTAATCCACGTTTTATATTGTTTTTATTGTTATATTATCATACAAAACTTAATAAGTGTACATAATACAATAATAAATATAATAATATAATAAAATTATTATAATACGGAACAAAAATGTAACTTGATTAATTTACTTTAAAAAAAATTTAGAAAATCTATTAATTTATTATTACAATGAACTAAAATCTCACATTATCAACAAATCGATTTCCCTAAATATAATTTTCTAATCAAACAGCAAAAATTACGTTTATATAAAATTTTATAGCATTTCTCATTTTTAAAATATAGTTTTAATTGATTTTCATATGTAAAAAATGAAAAAATTAGGTTTTTTAAAACATTAATTATAGTATAAGGATATACTAATATACCTTGTATCATTAAATATATTTTTTTATAATTTATTACGTTAATATTTGAAAAATATTAATACACGATAAATTAGACTATTTTCAAAATTATAAAAAATACTTATCTTGTCTGATCATGCTCAATATATTTTCATTTGGGTTAAGTATATGATTTATTTATTAATATTGTTAAATTCAAGATATTTATTAAATTTATAAAAGAGAGTACGTTCTAATTAACATTAATGAAAACATTAATTTGCACTTATAAAGAGAGCTAAAAGCTTTATTACGAATAAAATTTTAATATGGTTTTTAAAATTTAAAAAAATTTAATATATTTGAATAAATTAAGAGCGTATTCATGTTGTTAGAAGTACTTAACACATTGCTATAAATTTAATCCTATTTTAGTGCAAATAATGTTCGAAAAAGTAAAATACATCAATTGTATATATGTGAAAAGTTATAAATATTCTGTGAATATTCAGATCTAAAATGAATTTTGTTGCATAATGTAATTAAATATATATTGCAGATTGATAACTCAAATTTATGGGATAGGGATTCTAGCAGGATTATGTTCGAAAGCACTTTTGCCATTAGTTATAAAAAACTCACCATGGGTTTTACCAATGGATTGTTGGTATCCTTATAAAGTAAATAACTTGAGGAATTTCTTAATATCATATATTCAGCAATTGACTGGTGGTATACCCTTAATGTGTTTGCATATCGGAGTTGATACTCTTTTCATTGGGTTTGTTTTACAAATTTGTAGTTTACTAGAGCTATTAAAAAATCGCTTGCAAACATTTACAAAATATTCTATTCTGAAGAGCCGTCATAAAAAGATTTTTCAAATAGAGGCACGACGATCAAATTTATTCACGGAATATATTCATCAACATACTTTTATTTTAAGGTATGTTATAGAATATTCATAATTCATTAAAAAATATATACAAATTAAATTATTCAAAAACTTAATAATACAGATGTGGAAAACTATTAAATTATGAATTCAATGGAATAATGACTGGACAAGTAATAGCCACTATACCAAATATATGCATCAATATTTATCTTTTATCAAAAGAAAAAAGTGTTATCAGTTTTCGCTCTCTCGATTTATTTTTTTGTTTTCAATCATGTTTGATGCAAATATTTTTATACTGTTGGTATGGAAACAAAATTATCCTTAACGTAAGTTCTATACATGTGTACATATATTCATAATATTTATAAAATTATCAATTTCAATTCAAATATTAAATTAAAAAATGCATTTCTAGAGTTTAGATGTATTAAATGCTGCTTATAAAGTAAACTGGCCTTCACTAGATATTTCATCAAAAAAAACACTTTTAGTTCTAATGATTCGAACAACTCGATCCATAAAACTAGCAACTGGAACATTTGTAATGAATAATTCTTCATTAATCGAAGTAAGCCTTTTTAACTTACTATTATGAAATATATATTAATTTAATTCAATAACAAATAAATTACCCAGATAATAAAAATGTGTTATTCGGCTTTCCGACTGCTACAGAGAACATCTTAATAGATTCTATTATGAAAAGTGATAAATAGAAATCTGTAGAGGAAGTGTTATATTGTTATAATTTTATTTTTTTTTTAAATAAAATAGCACATAGATTTTTATTTTAATAATAAAATACTTGTTCTTGCAACTTATTTGGCTAATTAAAAACCTATATGTTTAATACAATAATAAAATAATTAACTAATGTTGTAATAGTTTACATATAAGCATGTGGTTGCTTTTATGAATATGCGACATTTGATAGCAAATAATCTGTAAATTAAGTATTTTTTTTTCGGAATAACTTGTTTATCTATTTCATCCATATTCTCATCCACGTTAAAAAATTAATAATTGAGTGATTAAGGATTATTTAAAACAGTGTTCTATGCTTGTAGCACATATAAAATTTTGAAGAACCTTTTATAACACGTGATTATTGCGAAATGGCTTTAATACCTTTGATATGTACTAATTATTGTTTGATAGGGTAGAATATTCATATAATGTATAGCAAATATATGTCTGGCTACGAAAGGCAAATTGATTTTTTTTTTTTTTTTTGGTAGTGAATGTCACGGGGAAGAGAATCTTCTAAAAGGCTTCTGGAATTTTTTAAAAGAATAGCCAGGCGAAAAGGCTTCAGCAGAGTGTCAAGTTGATTCAACGACTTCTGTGGGCCGATTAGAACTTAGGAAAAGGGATTTGGGGGAGGCTTTAGCTGATGCCTTAATACTGGGCTTGAGATGATCTAATATTGATCCATGAAACAATCATTAGTCTGACCACAAAATGAGTTTCATCATTTGACGGAGACTCTTGGCCTAGGGTAAAAGGAAAAAGAATAGGATATCGAATTTGAGCTTAAAGTACCTGCATATCAACACTATTTCATCAAATACATTGACATACTCGGCATGACAAAATTGAATCTTCCAAACCTTTTTATAGACCGTTTCTTCATCGGATTGAGATGTTTGATTAATCATATAAAAAGCGACAAAAACCAAAACTACGGCACACTTCATCTCACAAAACCTAACCAAGTTCACAAGTTACGAAAAATCGTATGATCTCTGCAGAACCTCATACAAATTTAGATCATCTATTACATTTAAAATAATTGATGATTGTAATCTCGAAGAAGAAATGTGGTAGCAAATATACACAACAAAGAATTTCACATTACTACTTGACGAAGATCTCGATAGAGCTTAGCTATACATGTTTTTCTCAACCATCACAATGTCAACCTGATACTTGGAGGTGACTGATGTATCAAGATATATCAAGTAGCGACTGAGGAGAGACATTACAAAAGTCTGATAAACGTTTTGGAGCTGAAAAGTTGAGAGTGTAACGAGTTATTGTGATAGAAATTATAAGACTTCGTTAAAAAGAAAAAGTTCAAATATGAACTCTGAATTTTTTTTCAAATACTTAAAATATTTTTATAAAGCCATTCTTGAATTATGTACTTCTAGTAATAACTTAAATATTTAATAAACATAAATAACATCATAATTACCAAAGAAGTAAATGTAATTTGTTGAATTATGAGAAGGTATTTCAATTTCGAAGCTACCATATTTGGTTTCATTACGGTAAAACTCTACTTAGTCTTTGCATTAAATGTGAAAGTAATAGTAGCAAACTAGACTTTATAAGGATTTTAATTGAGGTTTATTCAATTTTATATTTTTGACATTGATTCTTAAGTTAATATAATTCTTTAATTTTGAATTATCAACATTTAAATTAACAAAATTTTCTTAAATTATATCTATTATAACATTTTTATATATAAACTTATTTTCATAAAATACAAATCAAATAACTGTCTAAAGTATATTTTAATATTCTAGCATTGATTAAACAAATTAATAGAGATTGGAATATATTTATTTATGAATAATTTAATTAAATTTGTTTATGAATAATTTAATTAAAATTATAAAAAATATCGGCGATAACTTGATTGAAATATTATGAGCGTAATCATACGTTGCATTGTTTTGTAAATATTATTTTAATATTATTTATTTTTACATAAGAAATATTTGAAATAAAATTTATTTATGTAATGCGAAAAGAGTTATGACTATAATCTTTTATGAATTTATGAAAATCCTTATATTAAATATTCTTAATAATAAATATATAAATAAAGTTATGAATATTTAATTTAATTTCGATTATAAAAAATTTAAATTAACACCACTTACTTCTTCGCTATAGAGACGTATTAATATTCTTAATAATCTTACACAAATTATATAATGAAAATTAGTATTTTGAAAGAAAAAAAAATTCTAAAATAAATTTACTTCTATTATTAAATTAAATTAAAATTTTAAATATTTCAAATAAACAATACTAATTATTTTAATTCGATACTTATTGTTATTAAAAATAACTACAAAAAGTAACTTATATATATTTATTTATTATAAATACTGGAAAGATTTTTTAATTGGCACTTTTTTTTTTAGTTTATTACATTATTATATTTATTTTTTATAGCATAGTTATTTTAATTATTTTTAATATTATAAATTAATTTAATACCAGTATTACTGTTTTTCAATTATTTACTGATTTCAATGATGAATCTTCAGTTTTAATAATACAACGGCCTGTCAAAAATTTACTCGAATATCATTTATGATTGTTCATCAAAAGTTTAACAACCATGAAATAATAAACTGACAGTAGACATACTGTTTTACACGAACTCAAAAAGTTTCGTAATTTCAGAGTGCAAACATAATTATCAGCCATAATTTTTTTAACAAGTGCGTAAGAAAATAGGTTTATAAAAGCTAACATTAGTAAGTGAAACAATATGTATTTTAAACTTTTAATTCTTAAGGGTGGAAAAATACGGAAAGGCTTAGTGCAATTATGTGCATTAAGAGTATAAAATTAATTGTTATAATATCGACATTTTCTTATTCTTCGCTGAGCATTCGTACGTTATAAGACAAAGAATAACAGAGAAATGTATTTTAGTTTAAAGTAATCATTTAATACGTGCAGTAAAAATATTTTATATATTCTGAATTATAAAGAAAAGAAAAAAAAAAAAAAATTCAAATGATTTTCGATAGGTCTTTAGAATACCAAGTTCTTCCTGTTCCATTTCATACTTTATCATTATGTGGTGTCTGGTGTCCAGATCGTGTTGAATCGTGGTTTAAACACTCTTATTTAGCTTTTACAATCACTGTAATTCTTTTAGAAATATTACTGATAATTCAAGTTTTTATTCATTTTATTCTTATAATATGGAGAAATGAATTTGATTTAACTGTATTTTTTATGTTGACGTCATTAATAATTGGTACATATAAAGGGCTAAATATTTTGTTATCTCGTGAAAGTATTGTAAGTCTTTTAACAGAAGCCTTCGAAGATTATTGGAGAATTCCTCAAAATGACTCAGAAAAAAAAATTTTACAAAGAGTCTCAAATGGCAGCTGGTAAGTAAATTAAAGATAGATAATAGTCTTTTTACATACAAATAATAATATATTAAAAAATAAAAAATTTGATTAAAAATCAATTGTTTCAATAGAATGTTTTAATACTAAATTTAAGTTTTGCTTTTGTATTTTATCATAATTTGTGGGTGTAGGCGAGTTCATTTATTTTATGCACTTTCTCTTATTGCTGGAGTATTTATAAAAATAATAGGACCGATGATGAAGTTTAATAGTGCTTTAGAATTACCAACTGCTGCCTGGTATCCATACGATATAAATAAGCCACTATATTTTTGGATTTCGTATGTACAACAGATGTTCGTTGGTACAGCAATTATTTTCATGCATATAGGAGCGGATACAATACTAACTGGATTTATGATACAATTGTGTACACAGTTGAAATTGCTGAAACACAGACTACATCACTTGTTTGAATTTTTGAAATTTATGGACAAAGAGGCATGTAAGTCCCTATCGAACACAAAAATGAATGAATTAATGAAACGGTGCATCTCTGCTCATCAATTTACATATAGGTAATTTTGTGTTAAGTGTTAATTAAGTTTAATATAAAATTGTTATTCATTAATTTTAGTAATATATTTTTCATTTATAATATGTGAATCTCAGTTATTCAAAAACATTAAATGATCACTTTTTCGGATGGTTATTATCTCTATTCATTGTTGTCATACCAAATCTTTGTATTACCGTGTATGCAATATCAGTTTCTGAATTTAAGAATGATATAGACGTTATATCTTCAGTTGGATTTTTCACAATATCCTTGATTCAAATATATTTGCCTTGCTGGTATGGTAACGAAGTTATGATTCATGTAAGAATTCCTTAAATGCGTATTAAACTTTTACACAAGCATATTACTTTAATTTCTTTTTTTTATTGACTAGAGTCTCGAAATTGGAAGCGCTGTTTATAAAATGGATTGGATCAACTTGACACCAAATATGAGAAAAGTTTTGATTGTAATCATGATTCGTTCTACTAAACCAATCGAATTAAAGGCTTCTTATATAATTAAAATATGCATAAGAACTTTTTTAAGTGTTAGTTTTTCATAATTATATTTTTCAATTTAAATTTTTTTATTTAAAATTAAATCAATTTTGTTTCATTACAGATTTTAAAATCATCGTATTCTGTATTGACTCTATTAAAGCACATGTAAGCTAATTTGTTTAATTGTATATGTTGAAATATTAAAATAATAATGATATTTTTGAAAGAAAATCATTAATGTTTAATTAGTATTTAAAAATGTTTTGATTAATTAGATATTTGTTAAATTTAAGAACTTCTAAAATATAATAAAAATATATTAAAATTGTATTGTACATAATAATTATTTTTTGATAAAAATAATGTATTATTAATTTAAAAAATGAAATATTTTAGATATTAATTAGTATGGCACAGTTATAAATTTGTAATATTAAATAATATTATTTATAGTATGAGTACTATAGAATGTATTATAAAAATGAATTTTAAAATAATTTTTTCTTAGTTTATTTAATTCTTTCTATAATTCTGTCATTGATTACATTATAAAATCTTTTATTTCATTATGGTTAAATATATTTAATACACTTCTTTTATAACATAATAAAAAAATAATTCTTAGTTATAATATAAAATTCTTTCTTATATCTCAAAAAGAGTATATAATGAAGTAGATGAAGATCCAATCCATAAAATAAAAAAAAAAAAAAATAATAAATAGTTAATTACAAAAAATGAAAAGGTATAATGCATGGGTGCCAATAAATTAATCACTTTCAGTAATGATCTTCATTTATCGTTATTTATAAAAAAAAAAAAATAGAAATTCATATATGTGATAAAAAACATAAGCTTTATCTGAGATTATGTCAGATTTATAATTTTATTGTGTATACGGTAATTCTGAACAAGTAAAAAATGATCGTCTGAGCACACCACGAAAATGACAAAATACAAGGCAGCCATTCTCAAAATGCGTTCAACCAGGAAAAATAATTGAATGAAAATTGAAGAAAGTAAATAAAAAGCATCGGAAAGCAACGTAAAATATTTTCGTAGAATCTGAGATAGAACAAAGAAAAAATCAATGGTTTTTAATGCTTTCAGAAAACATAATAGAGAAATGAGCCAAAAACGTTAATAATGAAAAAGAAAAAAAGAAAACTAATTGGCCTTGCAAAGGTTTCAGTATCTGTCATAATAACAAAAAAATTAACACAAAAAATTTTTCTTTTTTCCATAACTACAAAAAATTCTTTATACCTATTATTTATCATAGCTTAAAACATGATTGTCTTCAATTTAAGAAAACTATTTACATGGTATTAAGTTGTAATTAAGTAAAATCGTAAGAAAATTTATAGATTATCAAATTAAATTTTCAACGTATGAATTATTCATGATAGCCTATTATTATACCATTTCAGAAAATCATAATTTTTTTAATAATATTTATTTATATTATTTACTGGATTATATATGCGTTGCTATTCTCTTCTTAAATGAAAAAGTAATTGTTTAACAAGTACAGTATTTAACTATACTTATAAAGATTACAGAGAAAGTTTTTACATTTATACATTATATTACATATTCATTATAAGTTCATGTAGTGACGGTTAGATTTTATCGACCGAGGAATTTGGCAAGTTGCAAAAAATATTTAAAACTCTGCAGGATCGAGGGTAATAATGAATCGGGAGCAAAATTAGTTTTCTCACGAATGTATAATACATGGGATCATGATCTCAAGGCAATACGAAATTATACAGAGGAAAGAGATTCTGTCAGAACATCGCGTGTTGTATATAACAATCCGTATAATACTTATAGTCCCTTTATGTTCAAGATTACCAATTTTATTCGAATTATTTTCTCAAGATATACTGTATTTACTATATTCACTAGAAACCAATTCTCGTTCTTTTGACGATGAAAACTGCAGAAGATAATTTAATTTACAATCGATGAAGCAAATTAATTCGTAAGTCAGATTATAAGAGATAAATGGAATCATTTTTAAAGAATATGTATAAGCAATTTCTGAATTAGGTTATAACGAAAACTTATTATTGTAAAAAGGAGCACAAAACATTTATTTTAAGATATAAAGTAATTGAATAAAGAAAACTTATGTATTTGTTAGCAATGGTTCAAAAATATTTAAACTTCTATTTTAACTTTCCAATTTTTGAATTATCGGTCACATTTTTTTAAAATTTTTGTTTCTGAAATTGTTATGTATTAAGTTCAATAATAAATCGCATTTCCTTGTTACATAGTATGGAATATTATATTACAGAATATGTATTGATATACATATATATATATTGATGAAGAGAAATTTACTTTCATATTATTAAATTAAAAATAAAATAAAAAATTTCAATGTCTTTCTAGGGAGAAACATATTTTCTATTAATAGCAATTATTATTTACCACCTAAAAATAAAATTTTTTACCGTAAAAAGATATTTTGTTTATAGAAACAATACACTGAATTATTTATCTTGAAAAAAGATTCGCAAATTGTTGCAATCAAGTTTTTGTTTACAAAACCGAGCCTATTCATTGTTCTCAATTAAAAAGAGTTAAAAACAAAAAAAAAAATAAAGAAAGTTTCCATGTACACGATGTATTTTAAAGTTACTATTCGATTCAAATATTTTATATTGATATAAATAAAATAAATATTTGTAGATATTAACAATAATTTTTAGTAAATAAATTAAACTTTTTTCATTACTTGATTTAAAAAGTTGAAAAAATTTAATGATATATTTTGTGTTTTGCATTAAAATTAAAAAAAATTAAAATTACATGTTCTATAAAAATATATAAAATTTTATATTATTCTTTCAAAACAGAATAAAAGTAGAAATAATAATAAATGAAAATATAAATCAGTCGTTTGATTTATGAAATTTAACCTTTATAGTTTGTCGACATATTTATATCCTTTCATAAGTGTACTTAAAAATTGACTATTAATAATTTTTGTATGAATATTGTTGTTTTGTATAAATACTTTATTTATATTAAAATAATATCATTTTTTATACAACTATTTTTTCAAATATAACTATTAAAAAACTTCTTAATTACATAAATATTTAGAAGTTAATTATCCAGACCGACTATTTCACTAAGGTAACTAAAATAATGTATTTTTAACTTGACTAAGTGATTTTTTATTAGTTGTGACGTATTTTGAAGTGTTTTGCAGGTTTTCTTTACTTATTACTTAGTCAACTTTTTGACATAAGTGTAAGAAATCAATCGACAGAGATTGAGATTTCTCTAACACTTTGTGCCAGAATTCATTTGCTGCCACGTGAATTTATGAAGTTAATATCAGTAATAATAATTCGACCGTATTGTATCATTAGTCATATAACTTTATTTCTGATTTATAGCACAAAATAAACCAATATAAAATAAAATTTCAGATCAAATTTCATCTTTTTTCATACATTAACAGGAGATTATAAAATTGATTGGAAATTACTATTTTATGTTTATTAATTATCATGAACAGTAATCTTTACAATTTAGTAATAGAACTGCATATTCTTCCAAATACTTACAAAATAATTGTATTATTTAAACTGAATTATGCAAATATTATTTAAAATGCAGCCAAATTCACCTTATTCATGAGCAATATATATAAATAAACATTAAATATTGCTCAAAACTTTTTACAAAAACTTAAAATTAGCGTCTGAGCAAGAGCAAATATAACATTACTAATAATAAGGTATCACCAAAAAATAATACAACTTAAAGATCTAACTGCTGCTATTTCTGAACATAGTGTGACTGTTTGACAGTTCTATTTATTATTTCCAATAAAACTGTAGTCGTAGCATGAAGTCTTGATAATTCGGAGAAAATGTACGGAAAAAGATGAATCTACCAATTTACATATAAGTAGATTTGTACACCTGTACATTTGCATCTGCAAAAGTAATTGTTGATAGGTAGGTAGATGTATCGACGTGGACGTGATAATGAATCCGATTTAAGTACACGATTATGTACACTACTTATTTGCATGTATATATCTAATTATCAACAATAGTTTAGTAGAAGATGTTTAAAGAAATATACACCCACTTTTATTTAAACTCAATGTATATTTCATTAAAAAAACCATAAAAATTTAGTACCATTTCAAATTTATTCTCAAATGTAACTTAAAAAATTTAATATGAAAAGCAATAACTGTAAAATATGAATTAATAATATAAGTTGGAAAAGAATTTTACGATCGTTAAGAATATTAATTAAAAAAATTGTTCTCTTATAAAGTGAGGAATAAAGAACATAATTATATTTTATTAAAATAAATATATATTTTGAAATATAACAGTTAAGAAGTTAACTAAAATCAAGTAATTTAAAATATCATACAATTATTAATATTTTTATCAATTACGATAAAAAATCATACTCTCATCACATGGTTAGTTAAGTTAGTTTTACTTTTTTTTTGCAATTTATGTGCATCGGTTTTTGTGTTTGTGTTTATCAATACATTAATATTACTTTAAATTTTGTGATAACAATTTCTGAAGCTAATGTATAAATTTAATTTTGATTTCTTTTTTCTTTGATCAGTAATATAAATATTTTTATAAGAATTTTATTTTATTTTTAAATTTTATATTAATATAATAATATATTTAAAAAACAATATGTACTAACAATAATTAAATATCTATATGAATATATTGTAAATTATATATAACCATTATAGTGCTATCAATAAGTACTTATACATTGCTTTAAAAGTTATATTATATTATATCATGTATAAAATATCTATAAAATAGTAAAAAAAAAATTACAGTGTGAAAAATAATTACTGGAGTATTTTATTTTCATTTAATAATTAATTTTAAGTGATAAAATTTTAATTAACTTCAATCAAGAATCACTGAATTAAAGTATCAAACTGGCCTATACTTGATACAATAAAAGAGTTTTGTTAATTATTTACAGAAATTACAAATTATATTATCTTATATTATTAATAATTATAAAATACAATAACAAAAAGTGTGCAAATTCTCCTTTTTACTTCGAGATAACACCCATATTATTATAGAAAATAATATCGAAGAAATTAAAACATTAGATTCTAATGTAGTAACGATCATAGTAGGAAATCTTTGAAATAAAAAGCTTGTACAACTACAGAATATATATAATTATAGGTAAGATATTTTAATACCAAATATTGGTCCATTTTAGAGCGCTACATAATTTAAATATAAAGTTATTCATTTTTCATGCTCTATTTCGCTTAGAAATTCAATATTGGTAATAATTTGTTGGGGTCATTCGTGAGTGCCAAAGGAACATATTGTTAAATTATCGTAAACATGAGAAAGATAGAGATAGAAAATATGTGGAATATTGGACAAGATAATTTTGTGCTGTCCTCTTGTCCTTTTAACTGCTATAAATCAGGTTCTTGTAATCTAGGTCATTTTCGATGTATTGTCGTTACTGTATTTCCCACCAAATAATGAATATAGTTATTAAATTATACTGACAATCTATAAACTACTGTGATGACACTGATTCGATAATCCGACATATAATATAGGACAGTGACTAGTGGAATTGACGAGAGAAGGATTATCCATCAGAAGAAAATCTTGAACATTTCCTTTAACATACTTTACTGTACAGAAAGCTTTATTAAAACATGAAATGCAAGTACTAAATTTTATCTCTCTCTCTTTCTCTTTATTTATTTATCGATCTATCTTCTATTATTTTATTTTAAGTAATGATATATATTTTAATTAATTATAATTATTAATTTCAATCGAACAGTGGCATTCATCTCAATGTTAATTTAAATTTAAGTTTAAAGTTTACAAGTATAACCATTTACTCTTCCTTAATTACATATTATGATTTATATTATTTATATTAAATGTAATCTAATTCAATTATGCAACCATCTATATATCAATAAAAATCGTTATTTAAAAAATGTGGATAAATATGAGCAAATATTGGCCGAGTGTGTACAATTTGATAAGGAGTGGGGAATAAAGGAGATAAGGGGTTAGTTAGCACGGATTTAATTTCTATTACTATATATTAACATTTCCTGGTTTTAATTCTCCCTACTTCTTAGGCGCTCAACCGTTTTTGGTTGTGTATATCGGCATCTTTTAGAAAATCCAAGCGATTTTAAAAAAATGTAAGATACAGGATATGTTGTAATATAATTATATTAATTATGACTATGATTATGACCTAAAAAGTGCTCTGTTGCGTGGTCTAAATATTATATCATTATGGTTAAGATATATCAACCATTAATAAGTAGCGTTAAAAATTAATTTTTTTAAAATTGTAACAATAAAATATCAAAAATCTAATATTTTTTCTAACTTTTATCATTATCACTGTTGTGCTACTTCAATATATTTTCGTAAATTTTTTATTAATAATAAGTAAAAATATTTTGTATTACATTGATATATTGTAGTACTAAATTCATAAAACTTTAATTGAAATTTAATTAGTAAACAGAAAGCCTTGTCATTATATTTGTATTGTTTTTGTTATTGTTAACTTCAGAAATTTAGAAATTATCTTTATAAATCAAATTAAGAATTTTGTTTAATTACCAAAAGAAAAGAAGTTCATTTATGCTGTCATTGTTCCCTATATGCTATATTTTTACTGTATTCTCTACTTGCTTTCTACTTTCTTTAATTCCTCATGAAAGTACTTAATTTTGAATAATAATTTGATGAAGAATCAATTATCTAGTTGTTGCTTTTATTTTAATCAACATTTTTCATTAATAGAGTAAAAATTCTCAAATATTTTATCTGCTTAATATATTAAAATAATATTATTAATCTAATAAGAAGTTTAAAAATTTTCTTTGATAATATTTTATCTATTACCACTGCAAGAAATTATTCATGATAAATTTTTTTATTAAAAATATGTTTTAATTTGTTTTTATATTTTTATATATTTTTTCCTGCTTTAGAAACTCATATTGATTTAATAAAAAAATAATTATGCAAAAGAAAACAATAAACTAGACATGTTCTTTTTATTTAAATTTATTTTGTCAAATATAATAAAAATTAAATAAAAAATTAATTAAATAAATTAAATTAATTTTTTTCAGGGTACTATGTAATTCAGTATATTCTAAGTTAAACAAATTTCAAAGTATACAATTTTATCAAATTCTTGTCAATAAAGTTATTAGGAAATATTTTGTGAATATATTAATTGTCTAATTAAAAATAATTGGTTTATTAAATTAAGAAATATCCACATCAGAATATCGCAAATCTAGAAAATACATGAATATCTACTTGTATGTTATTTTGTTAATTTATTTTTAAATATTTAAGAACATCTGATTGAAAGATTATTAGAAAAGGTTCAACATCCGAGTTTGTTTTTTGTATCGACAGTGGTCATTATCGATATAATAATCAAGAGAACAACTAGTATGATAGATAATTATTGTGTATACCGCGATAAATTAAATTTTTTGCAATTGATGACGTTTGCATGAACTATTGATGTCATTCATGTACGTTTTGTAATAGTCACGTGCATATTTACAGGGTGGTCAAGATATGAGATAACGATTTTTAAATTTGAAATGAAAAACATTGAAAATATTCTCAACAATTTTTTTAACTTATCTTACTATATTGCTATATTACTAAAAAAGTGTGTGTATATATATATATAGGTAAGATTTATATATATATAGGTAAGTTAAACAAGTGTAAATTTCTTATATAATATTGATATATTATCTTAGTAAACCGATATCGTGTAGCTTTACTTTAGCAAATTTAATGAGCTAAACTCATAAGGACATTTTCCCGTGTGATTGAAATCCTCAATAAAAAAAAAGATTCTAGATTGAAATTATCTAATGTTTTAAAAATCTTTAATATCTTGGAAAAAATTAAAATTGCCTTTACAAGAATATCAAGATCTTATGTAAAGGATAGTAATAAATTATAGCTGAATGTGGTATGTTTCTGCAAGATCATTAATTTTTTTCCTAACAATTCAGATATTGCATATAAAATTGTTTCATATTGAAACATTAAAAATTCTTTTTATTTCGTAGAAGTTGTAAAGTAACTATAAAAAAAAATCATATAAAAGCAAATAAGGTAGATTGAAGTAAACAATATAATTTTTTTATTATGTATGAAAATTAAAAATATAATATTTGAAATATTTATATTTTCTCTTCGAACAATATTTTATATTTTTTTATACGCAATTGAATAGTTCTTATATATTTTTTGTGCACAGGATACATTAAGATTCTTTGTATTCTCTTACTTCTCTTAATAGAAAAGTTTTGGGGTAGATACCCTTTTGATTATGTTCCATCCCTCTACGATACATGAAGTACAATAAATCTGTCCATACTGGTAATCACTTATATCCAAGTTAAAGCTGTATACCACCCCCATTGATTATAATTGCATGGAATGTCTGATTATTTCCACGTTAAAATGGCGGTGGGGGTACGAATGTAAGGAAAAGTAAGCATTAAAGCGAACCAAATGCTTGGTACAGCGTTAATTTTTACAGAATAATCGTTTAAGAACGTCACTGTTTGCACTGGATTCAGGGAAAAAATTGAGAATAGCGCAAATTCCGAAACTTTATTACCGATTCGCCAAGTAAATAAATTCGAACTTAGGCACGACTAAGTCAACGTACTGATGATTCATTCGCCCTCCACTCTTTCTCTCGTTTTAACCTCCCTCACCTTCCTCCCCTGGACGAGCTGTCGGAGATGTCTCGGTGATTTATCTGTCTGGCTGTCCCTCTGCCCTCTCTTCCCTCTTTTTCTATCTTTGTCCCCCATTTCTCCTGCAATTTCACCGTATTCCGTCACTAAGACAGAGTACCCACTTTTTGCTCTGGACCACTTATCTTTCTCAAGAAGATTGTCATCATTAAAAAAATAAACCAAACTATTCGACCTACAACGCATTTTGAGAAGAGTTCTATTAGTGCTTGAGAAGGTTACGGGGAGGTAATAGGCAGATGTTTATTAATCTGCGAAAAAATTCATCAGTTTTAAGTGTTCGTATTAATATCACGTTTACATTTTAGTACTCTCAATTTGATTTTTGCTTCTACATCTTATCGAATTTAGTATCAATTTAATTTATCATTACTTAATAAAAACTACTTCACTATTCAAAGACGCCACACATTCATTAACGACTTAATGTAAACGAAGTATTTCAAATATAATATTCTTAATTAGCGTGTTGTAGTTTTTACATTCGGTTTCTATTCAATGTAAATTTTAAAACAAAATTTATGCTTAAATACTGTTGATTTAAATACTAATTGAATTCGTTCATAATGTTTATGATTTTTTGATGTCCAACAAACTTTTTAACAAGCAGATTACTCAATAAAGTTCATTTTATTGTTTAAAGTACAATATATTTATAGTCAATAATCCTAACAAAAGACTATTCATTATTTATTTACATGCATAAACTTGCTTTCATAAAATCAAAAATATTTTAAAAAAGTTTTTTTACATTAAAAGTAATTTTTATTAACGTTTGCAGGCAATAATGAAGCTTATCATTAATTTACTCAAGTGGTTTGTTGTTAACTGTTGAATGCTGGTCGTCTGATTTACTCATTTTACTACGTATACGTACGTTTGATAAAACAATTAAATAAACAAAAATATTCTCAAGTTCATTATTCTGCCATTACTTCAAGTAGAGACTACACTTGTACATAATCTCCATTAAAGCCAATGAACTTCTTTTTAATTTCATTTGTAAATTAAGAATACCCATTGCTAT
The DNA here is from genome assembly GCA_018907245.1 of Eupristina koningsbergeri. Classification (NCBI taxonomy): domain Eukaryota; kingdom Metazoa; phylum Arthropoda; class Insecta; order Hymenoptera; family Agaonidae; genus Eupristina; species Eupristina koningsbergeri. Next base: position 565,274 of record JACCHV010002877.1, on the reverse strand, counting down.
GACAAAAGTTAAGAACCAGACAACAAAAAACTATACATGTGTACATGATAATGATCATGGGTGCCGAGAATCGGTTAATCGCTTCATGTCGTTTATACGAATAATCATATAATTCAGCATATGATAGAATATCGTTGAACATAAAATAGAGTGACATCATAGCACAAAATTTAAAAGCTGTACCAATAAAAAAAATATTTCATAGCGTCATACAAATTACGAGGGATTAAAGTAATACTAATCAAATTTAAAGTTAATATTTTTTATTATACTATTTTCTTCTATAGCACGAAAATTTTACTCATAAGAAAAGATTATAAATCAACGAAAAATTACTCGTTAAATCGATTTTGCGCAATAAATGGAGAAGTCCGAGTCTTCAACAAATGCGAGAAAAATAAAAATAAATGAAATGAAACTAAAAATGAGACGGCTATAATCGTAATATTTTTCCTCGGGTAATGTAAAAAATAATAATTGATAATCCAGAAGAGGTTTTTAAATTAAAATAAATGTGATTTAACTTTTAAGATTTTTATTGACTCATTAATCAATTCCATCTTAACTGGGTTTAAATCCAAAGCAACATTATTTCTAACTATGTAAAAAAAAACATTGTAACATTTATTATTAATTCTTAAAATGTTTCTATCCATAATAGTTATTGTGAAAAATTATTGCATTAAATTATTCTTTTTTTGTATTTCGTTTATTAGATACAAATAATAAATTTCTCAAATATTTTTCAAAAAGTATCAGTAAAAAAAGGTTTTAGGTTAGCAATAAAATCATTAAAATATAAATTTCGTCTGTTGTATTTCATATAAATAATATGTATGATACATATTTTTTCTTTATTTTTTTAATTTTTCCTTATTGTATTTATGTGAGTGATAACATTTATATAATATGAGTTCACAGTAATCTATAAAAATACAATATTTTTAAAAAAGACTATGGATAAATAAAAATTATACATGGTATAAGAAATATGTGAATTCAGGTTATGAATTTATATTTTAAATAATTCATGTAAAGTCTGGTCCATTTTCATAACTTTTTATTTATAAAATTTATAAAAGAATTTATAAAAGGAACTAATGTATATGATTATTTACTTATTGTTAAAATATATTTAATAAGCATTCAAATACAAACATCTTGTCAGTCTATTTTTTGATATATTAAAATACATGTATATATTTAGTACAACAATGTTAGTGCTGATATGTATTTTGGCTACTTTGAAATGATCACATTTTAATTAGATCTAAATTATATATCAATATATAGCATAAAAACATTAAATATTTGAAGATAATAGTACAAAATACCAAAACTAAACGTTTAGTATGCAACATTGTGAACTATATGTTAATTTAATAAATTCTGTGAATGAATGTACATTTGAAAATAGTTTGACCTTTGGTTCATATTTCATTTTTTAAGTAAAAATTTAACCAAGGTAACTATTCGTAGTCAAATTATTTTGTATTAATTTCTTCCCAGTGTTGTGACCGGAAGCTATGACTAAATTTTATCGGTAGTCGAGAAAATAAATTTAAAATTAGTTTTTAGTATATATTATATTTTAGTTTATATATTAATAAATATTTATAAGTTGACAAAATTCAATTAATATTGACTGAGAATAATAAAGGATTTAAAATTTGAGGTCATAAAATATTGATTTAAATTAAATAAATCTTTTACGCAGTTCTCTTTTTAGGTTTTAAAATTCATTGTTAATTTAAAAGAAAAATTTACAGTCTAAATTTACGAAAGTATACAAAAATAAAATAATGTTGATCATAACAAGTTTCGCGTAAAATAAAATCATGAAATTTTAGGTAGAGCATTCGAAATCCTCGCACAAGTCGGTGTTAATTCATTCATATATCCATCTACCATGGTATTTTCTGCGTTCGTAAACACGATTATATTTGCAGACGAGTTCAAACGCAGATAGAAAACCACACTCATTCTATTTCCGTGCTACTTTTATGAAATTAAAATTCATTCTGGACCCTACAGAAAGAGTATGAAGAGATATGATGCATATGGAACTCAGTTACAAAGGTATACCAAAAATTCCATCTACTAAACACATATATTTATTTATTTATAAAAGATTATTGCTGCTTATTTCTAGAATATTTTTGAGAAATTTTTATTGCTTAGATGCAGCTATGAACAGATTCGTTTGGAAATTATTGTGCAAAGATATTTGGAACAAATAAGATCTTACAGTTTGTGCTATTCATTTTGGTTATATAATATATCCATTTTTAATAAATATATTGAAATTGATTTAATTTTAGCAATTTTATAAAAGAATAAAACATTTTAGATAAAAATCTAAGACAGAATCAGCTGTATAATAAACATTTAAAACAAACTCAACATGGTGCTGTATTATTAAGGTAAAATATTTGATTATTAATTATTCATAATTTTTAATGAAAATATTACTTTTATATAAAATTTTTTTAAAAAATATGTGATTATTATTAAAATTTTCAATTCAAAATATGTTAAAATTAAATCAATAAAAATAAATCGATAAAAAATATTTAGACAGTAATTTTATGCTAATTGTAAAATAAAAATAAATAAACGCGTCAATTAAAATGCTATATTCAATAAACTGCTTCTATACTCATATATATTTACATTGTGTATGTAATTATCTAATATTACAAGAAAATATTATACATAAGTGGTACTCTTATTAAGGATAAGAATTAAAAGTAATTTTTTTTATAATTATATCGGTAAAAAAGTCATAACAGAAATGTTTTAAATAGACATAAAAATAAGCCTTTGTATATAAAGCATATATAAGAATACAATGTTATTATTTATTCAAGATTTAAATATGTGTTTAATTATTATTCACTTCCATAATATCCACATAACTTATAATTCTGTTAATTATAAGTTTCTTATCAATACGACTGATTAGTATTCTGTAAAATACAAATAATCAGCTAATATAATGTAAAAAACACGCGTTTCAATAATTTGAGGATTTATAATCGAGTTTGATTCTTTTCTAATGTGTGTCAAATTATAAATTGTGTTAACGTGAGTTCAATAAATAAAATTTTATCTAAAAGAATTTTTTCCAATATCTAGTATTTTTATATAATAAACTTTGCAAATATTTACTTACGTAAGCGAGTTTAACAATCACAAAAAATATTTGAAAATATGAAAACATGGCTAAAACGAAGCATATTACAATGAAATGATGTTATTACATTTCTAGATCGGTCTAGCATTACAAAAAGTATAGATTAATTTTAAAATGAGTAATTAAAATGCAGGTTTTTTATGTAAAGATTTCAAATATAAAAATACTTAAAATGATTTTAAAAAATATTAGAAAACGTATCTTATCATTTCTATCTTGTTAATTATAATTTAAGAATTTTTTTTTACATTTGTAGAAATAAATTTAATACTTAGAAATAATGCAGTGTTATGCACCTGAGTAAAGAATTTTTTGTAAAGAGTTAACAATAGACTAAAGAATTTATGATTAAACTTGATCAATTAGATTGCCGCATACAACTGTAAACGGGTTTGAAGTGGATATTATCAAAGGGTCCAGGAAAAGGTCCAGCTAGCACTTTGCATATTTGGAAAATCAGCAACTATTAATTAGACCGGGTTCGGAACTCCTGCCGCGGTATAACTTTGTGATGGTGGGGGGAAGGAGGGGGGAAGCTCCGTCATCACCAACCGATTCTTCGAGAACTTCAAGTGGACGGTCCTTCTGCTGAAAGCCGGAGACCGTTTTCCCCAAGTTGCCACTCATCTTCTCCACCCTCCAACGGACTGTGAACGATTAACAGTTCGAAACCAGGTTTCACCCGGGTGCCGCTGAAGGGTCAGGGGGTGCAACTGGTGCCGGGGGAAGGTCCCTGGAGGCTGCGATGCTCCACCTCTGGGGCAAATACGATGAAATGGGGAATGAGGGCTGGAAATACGATAACATATTTTCCTAGTTCATGAAGTGCGAGGGAAAAAAAAATCAAGAAGCTACGAAACTTGTCATATCACGCCCAAGTTGGGCTTTTGACCATTTAAAAATTCGGATATAATCCTTAGATACGTGTGTACGTGACTACACGACCACAAAAGAATTCCAGGTTTTATTTTATTTGTTTACTTGAGCACGGAACCGGACTTCTTAAGTTATAATTAAGAATGGAACTTCAGAAGAATTCAATTCATACAATGTGTTTTTTAATTAATATAAAATACTACATATTAACGGATTATATCATACAGTGCATTTCTTTTTGACTGAACAATTTACCAAAACTGAAAATTGTTCATGATTCTACTTGTTTATTAGATACCATAGTTTCATAGCCGCTTACTTTTTGATAGCCGGAAAGGAATTAGAATATGAGGTTATAGACGTAAATGATGCTAGAAAAACTGGATTTACGTTCTCGCACGGAAACTTGAGAGATGGACTGAAAGATAGACTACATACATGTTACTCATACATTAGTTGAAAACAATTTTGATATGCCAAATTACATAACTCGCATTAAACTCGTATAATTGAATATAATTCTATTAACGAAAAATGTAACATACAAGTAGAATTATAATTTATTTAATTGTATTTAAATTATTTTGGTCTATTTAAAATACATATACAATATTCATTGAGTGAATATTACCATAAATTATTTGAAATAGAAATTTTATTTCGTAGTATTATCAATGTATTACCAATTAGGAAGTTGAAATTTGTATTAGTACTGAGATAGATGATTTAACTTGTTTAATAGGTTGAACAAATTACAAGAAATAATAAAATAGTTTCAAACTAAATAATAATAGTAAATTATTGAAATTTTCTGAAAATAAATAAATATCTTTAATGTCAATGTATTGATGTTTTCAATGAGACAGAAGAATAGAAAATATTTTACCGTAATTAATAGATTGGAAATTAAAATTATTTCTAATATATTTGTTTAATTTACAATTAATTCTTTTACATATACAAAAGATCAGAGAATCTTCAACTTTATAAATTTATTTTTATCTACCAACGCGAGAACTAATGATATTCATATGCACACAAAGTTAAAGTAAAAAATAAATGTCTTTTGTTAATTAACCAGAGATACATGGTCTGTCCGGAAACTAAATCCAATTTATTATTTTTGACGTCGCTATTGGTTGTAGCGATTTGAGAAATTTAGTCTTAAAATGTGCGGGAGAGTTTTTTTTATTTATTCTTTTTTATTTCTTTCCGATCGTTAGAAGTGGCATTATTTTACTTTGCGCAAAGTGTGTCTTTCAATCTTATAACACGGCGTGGTGGAACAACTGCTGAAACAGATTTTATACATTCAAAAATTTTTGTGACATAATAAAATGTTGTAGAAACTTTTAAATATTAAAAAAGTCTTTAAGAATAAAACTTCATGTAAATCGTAATTAAAAAGAATCGTACAAGGCTTTCAAAAAGATTATCGATGAGCCCCGTTGTTAGCACCCGAAAGTAATCCGAATCAATTTTTATCACTCCTAATGATCGAAAAAAAGGAACAAATAGAAAAAACGCACATTTTAAAAACAAATCTCCCACATCGCTAAGACCAATATTCACTTCAAAAATAATAAATTTGATTTACTTTTCGGATAGACCTTGTAATTTGAGTAAAAAACAAAAAGTTGTAAGTTCACAATCAAAATATTAAACTATCGAATTCACTCAAACTTGAAAGACTAAGATTGTTCTTTCGATCGCTCAATCAGTTACAACTAATCTTGAAAATTGTCATTTAAAGAGGGTGGATTCGTTGGTGCGGGTGTGAGGCATCATCGACATCTGGATCATCGATACCTTCACAATGCCGAACATCGTCACCAGGAACATGAACACCTCGACAATTCTAATCGCTGAGAAGGGCACTGATGTGATACAAAACGACTAGTGGACGCGGGTTCAAGGCAAAAATTTGTAAAAAAAGTACATAAATGAGTATTTTATTTTTAATTTTTATTGTTTCATATTTGTGACATGACGTATTTGCTGAAAAAAAAAAGACAAGTTTTTTCTAAATAGAAATTTATGTAATTTATAAATTTTATTTACATTCATGTAAAAATGTAAATCAAAACGGAATTAAATAAATATTATAAAATAAAATATTAAGCTTTGCTCCTTTTTTACCTCTAAAAAATGAAAACAAGTGTAACCGGCTGTTATATAAGACTTATAAATGTATAACTGGTACAAGGAACTTATAAAATTCGTCTAGCAGGTTTAAAAATACTTTTATTATATTTTTAAAAAATTATTCGAATATTTGTAATATTGCTTCCACATAAAATAAAAAAAATAATTTTATGTTCACAAATGAATTTATTTGAATACAAAATTTACTTTTACCAAAAAATGATCAAATCAATTATGGTCACATAATATCCTGATAAGATGGTTTAATTCAATATTTATTTTATATTTTCTCAAATTTTGTTAAGGATATCCACATGCAAATGTTTTACGTTAAGATAAAAATGTATATCAGAATCGGAATACTTAATATAATTAAAATCCTTTATAAGGTTATATAAATTATTTATTTATTACCTAATATTTATTTCATGTAGTAGATTTTTTACACGTTGGGACTTAAACACACTAAAAATTGTAATAATATATAGACGAGATGATTTGAGTTTTGTATATAACTTCTCATGAAATGCATTCATAAATTGATTTTGAACTCCCGCAGATCGACGCCACATCCGATTACATTTTCCCAGGAACGCAGAAGCTGCGAAATCTAGAATGTTGTCATTGCCAATTCACTGACACCGCCCACATAAATGCGATTTCCAGAACTCAGATATCATTTATAACGATACTCTAGATCCTCGTGATGTCAAGTTGCGACATATCCGGTCCCTGTCAATGAGCAGGAAACGACAAACCCCCAATCTCGAATAGGAAATTTTTAAACAATTTGGAAATATTAGTAAAACGAGAATAAATAGAGCAATGAGTTTGCATTCGTAAAGTATGGTTCGGATCGAAAATATAAAAAATAAACAAATGCTTGAATTAAATAGAGAACGCAATTACAAAGAAAAGCATAATAAATAGTCTGTAATAAAACATTATTACGTTGAATAGACAAGAATATTATTGTCTGACAATTTAAATCCAAAATTAAAAAAGGTGTTCTGATGTATGACTAAAACACTTAACGTCGCTTAGTATTCAATAGACATGGCTGTACGTCCCTTTGGATTAGGGGTTTTTCTTTAACCACCCCTGGAGCACGGACCCTCATACACTGACCAATCCTGTTCTTTTTCATCCCCTACCCCTTGAAATCCACCCGCTATATTATGCTACCGCGCCATTGTATTTTCAGTCGACTCCGGTTCTCAGTCGTAATCAATTGTTGTTTGTCGTGATAGCTTAATATCCGCAAAAGTTCATAAACTATCCAAAATTATTTATTTTGTAAAGTAATTATTTCGATATAATTATGCGACTTTGGATATCTCCAACGATTTTATGTCTAACTTATTGTTTTTTCGCCCATGACCCATCCAAAGATCAAGCTATCTGCGAATAGACGTAAACACAAATATTCACGATTAAAATTATTTATTACTTACTTCAAAATCGAAATAAATTCCGTCCTTTCCTTTAAATTTAAATCATACATATTTACATCTAAGGTCGAATTACATGCGCTAATCTTTATATTTTTTTTTTGTTTTCTTTTTTTTGTATCTCTCGAGGTGTTCGGAACTCTTGTTAAGTTTATTTGCGTGTCAACTCTACAAGAGTCCCCCGCAGGATCAGTCAGGTCAACGGGGCGAAAATCCCAATTGGGGCTACACGGAAAAGGCCGTAATACGATTTTATAGGGGGAAACTGGGCTTGAAAAGGGAAATTGCCCCGAGATAGTTCGGCATTGCATTTTTTGGTATTTACTTTTGTTTGTATGAGTAGTAGATCTAGCGTCTGTCATTGTAAAGTTAGATCATTAGCGGTGGTTTTGTGTATGTGTGCGAATTAACCCGCGTTCCTTGCGAGGTGTGAGACAAATAGTTTACAACTGTCTCGCGGACTTTTTGATTCGGCGGAAGGTCCGTGATTTCCTCGAGAAGTTTGAAATGGTGGCGTCTTGTCTAAGAGTGGAACATCCTGAATCAGCAGAGATCCAGACCAACAGCAATTAAATCCGGGAATGAAAAGGGGCTTCCTGTCCCAATTAATCTAGGCGAAATTTTCGCCCTTGGTAGACAAGGGGTTTTTATGCCAGAATAATCAACAATAAATTAACGATTAAAATTGAAATAAACGCTCTAATTTTATTCCCCGCCACTCACCCTTTCCTTTAGCTACTTTACTTTATAAATTCAACTCTTCAGAGGAAAAGCTCTGAAGAATCGGAATTAAAGGACATCACCATTGGTGGATTTGTTTGTTAAAATTTAAACTCTTTTTATTTATTGTGATCCTGTGAGAACGGTCCAAATCCCTGGCAACTCAAGTGCCGCTAATTCCGGAATTCCTTATCTGTCTTTTTGGATGAGCACTTTATTCTCTCCTTCACGGATGAAGGAGAAACGATGCCATCTGATTACTGAATATTAAAATAAGAAAATATATTCTTCAAGCAATTCACAATTAAAATTATATTCAATATTTTAAAATGAAACTTGTGTTACTGTCCTTAAAATTTCAACATAATTATAATCATTATTTTTTTTAATTATTTAAATGAAAATAACTTAATAAATAAATTTATTTAATACAATGTTTGCACATATTATTGAATATGTTATAAGTATTTTTTTTATTTTAATTATTTCGAATATACTTTGTTACATCTCAATATGTAAAAGGAAATATATACAAATAATTCATATATTTGTATATAAAAATTATAATTTATTCCCAAATAATCAAAAAAGTTTGTGAATATAAATAATATTAGTTAAAATTTATTATTATATTTGATTTAAATGATTTTATTTGAAATCAGTAAGAATAAAAAATAAAAATAATACTATCTCAAAATGATTTACAATTATACTATATATATATATATATATATGATATGTAGATTACTTGGTAATTACGATTAGTTATATTCTTATTGTAAATCAAAAGTGTATAAGAATTCTGTAGTGTCGGAAAGGATAATGTGCGTAGTTGATTTATTCGGTAGCATCTGTCACCACTCCAGAATGGAATCCTAGAGATCGTTAATTTCGATAATTGCATCATAAATAATAAATGTAAAATTTGAGTGATGGTCGGTCGTAATTGCAAAAGCAAAGCAATTTAACTGTCTTTTATAACTTTTATATTTTTCTCTCTTACCATAACACATACCAAATGAGATGAGGTAAAAAGACGATTCTCCTCTGGTTGATAAATTTTGTTGTCTTTGTGTCAGGAGATTTCTATGTTATTATGTCTTGACAGTAGACGCGGTATTTAATTTCATATCATACTGTATTTAAAAATTATAACTATCTCTATTTTGATTCATCTTTCTATGAATTCGATTTATCGTAACATTACTCGATTTTATCACTTTGCAATACGATTAGAATTTATTTAAAATATTTAATTTTTCAGATTGTTTGTATTTTTTATTATATAAAATACATTTGTTTAGTAGTTAAAATATGTAAAAAAAATTATGACGTAACTACTTGGCTTATTGAAAAAATTACACTTAATACATATTTTTTTATATTTTTCTTGTATGTTCATGATTGCAGTACTTTTTTTTATTTATAAAAATTCATCAAAATCAATGTTGAACGATGAAAAAAAAGAATTTTTTTAACTTGAATCGGTGTACAAGTTTAAGGAAACTTTTTTTCTGCCAATTTGAACATTACTAACCATATAATTACAAAAGTTTAAAAACTTAGATTAACGTTTAAGGTCACAATTATGAAATTAAAATAATCAATAAAAGATTGCATTTTTCCTTACAAAAGATTAATTTGGGAGGGAGAACAGATAATGAATTAAATTCAGAGTTTTCAAAAACAGAAGCAGTTGTCCGAAACTTTTATTTCGAAGTATAATCAATTCAGAGATAAGTCTATCATAATCCTAAGGAATAAGCAAACAGTAAATTGAAGCAAACGTGTACACATATTTCTTTTTAAATCTTTATACATATCTTTTTTTGTTTTATTTAAAACCATGTATTAAAAATTATATAAACAGTGAATATTTTTGTATTAGTCAGACCATTATTCGGCAGACATAAAAAGTTGATCCAATAGTTTAAATCCCCAGAACTAGATCAAAGTTAAAGTAAGATATAAATTTATATACATAATTTATATTATTAATTCAATTTCGTCTTCATATTTATCAAATTGCTTTTTATGTATAAAATTAAATAGCTTCCTATGTATAATCGATTATATATTTAAAACCAATCATTAGACTCATTCAGGCCAATTACAGGATTTTAGTGTAAACACTAAGCACTCATTTAGTTTACGAACACATTTCTTGTAATAAATCTGTGCTCCTGATAGAAGGATAAAAGGATTTCGGAGGAGGAACACAGATCTTATTTAACCTAGAAAAACATTTCTGACAATAAATCCTGAGCTGAAACATATCCTTTTAATTTTTCTAAAATTATTTTTAATTAACCGTATCTATATATCTTTTCCACTTGTAACGTACCCAAGCATAGATAAAAAACGCTCATAAAATAAAATATCAAAAGACGTAAAATTATATTTCATGTCAGTTCTGTACATTTGTATCACGAGCACACCCCCATTAAGAACGTATGTTGTAAAAAATTTCAAACATATCTGTTAATATGATTAGTTTTTTATTTATGTTTTAATGTGAAAATGCAAATATGTACGTTAACATTATTTTTTAATTTACAATTGCATATTCAGTAATATTTTAAAAACATTAAAGGCTACTTCAAATATTAAAATTAGCAAAAATACAAATAAATAAGTAATATAAAATTAAAAGTTTTATATAATACCAAATTATTATAGATAATAAAAGATATTTAAGTAAAAAAGGATAACAATAAATTAATTAACTTTTTCACGTTTAACAATTATTATTAGTTCATCAGTATTTAGTTTTAACAATAGAAGTATATCAAAATTCATCACAGTATAACCATTCATAAAAACACGAAAAATAAATTTAGAGAAATCAAAGATTCATTTTTTTAAAGTTATTACGTAATAGTATTAGTATATATAGATTTTATGATACAAACAAATTATAATTATTATAATAAAATATAATTATTACATATGTAAATCACCATATTCAGTAATTTATTATTAAAAAACTTACAACAAAGATAACTTATTTGAACAAAATACTTAGTACTTACATATATTATATCCTTACATATAATATAAGCATGTTAGCATGTAGTTTCAAATTTTAAAATAAGTAATTAATTTTATGTTTGAATTCCAATAAAATAATCGAATGTCATATATTAAAAATAAAAATAGAATTTGATTATATAAATTTCTGTCAAAAATCTCTAAAAATTTTTCATTTTTTTTATTTCCGATACATCTATCTAAATTTATAATTGCAAATAAATATTTAATAAGCATGAATTTGTAATTATTTTTTTTTGTTTTTTCAAATATATATATAATTCAAAATAAAATTTTCATTTTATAATATGATGTAAAACTATATTAATAAAAAAAACTATTAAAAGAAAATGATTAATTAAAAATAAATGGGTAAATTTCAAATTAAAAATGTTCCTTTTAAAATTTTGTAAATGTATAAAATAGCTATTAAAGATTTTGCTGAATTCCTTAGAAAATATCGATGTATTTAATAAAAATGGAAAAAATCATATTCATTCACGAAAATAAAATATTTTACTACATGAATAAGAATTGTATTTAAAAATTTCAAACTAAAATTATACTAAAATATACAAATTATTTACAATATGAACTCAAGAGAAAAGAAATTATTTTTGAAGATTGAATTAATAAATAAAATTGCCCATAAAATATTAAATGCTTAAGAATTCTTAGTTAACCATCAGTATTATTTTAAATTTCGCTCAATTTATAATAAATAAAAAACACTACACAATTAAGTCTAAAATAAAATGTTTATTTAAAAAATGTACACTGTTTTTTGTGTATAAACATCCTCTTCTATGTATGTTAATACAGATGTATAATTTATATATTAAATTTAAATTTTTACTTTATTAATTCAAACAATAATTTTTTTAAAAAAGTATTTGCAAATTTGTATGTAAAATAAATTATTAATTTAGAAGGAAAATATATAAAGACTTTCATTCGAATATACAAACATTTCCATTCTTTTATTAGAATTAGAAAATGGTTATTATCATAATATTATTTAAAAGTATAATTCAAACGATTTAATTATTAATTTATTTTTAATATAGGAAAATATATTATCATTCCTGTCATAGTATATTTAATTACATTTTTTAATTGCACATGTGTTCTTAATGGGTTATGAGTTACGTATTGTTTTATATTGCTCAATTTTTAGTTAATCACAATAAAACAAATATATCTATAAATGATAATTGTAAAAGTATACATTTAACATTATTTATAATAATAATTTTTCAGCGATCATAAGAAACATGGTCTCCTGTTTAAGTCAAACTTGTACGTCGGTTTCCTCTGGATCTTCAACTTCCATTTTCCTGGAACTCATCAAAACTCTTTTAGTTGCTCAATGTTCTTTGGAAGAAAATCGATCGTATCCACCTGATCGTACAGAAGAAATTTTAAAAAACGATCTCGAATTCGACTTTATAATCGCAGGAGCAGGTTCCGCGGGTTCAGTAGTGGCAAGTCGACTATCAGAAATTCCAAAATGGCGGGTGCTGTTAATTGAAAATGGTGAGGATCCTTCATTAAAAAGTGATATTCCAGCGTTTTATGGTGATGTAATAAAGAGCAACGAAACTTATGAATATGTCACTGAATTTAATGAAAGATTTTGTCAAAGTATGGCCAATAAAAAGTGTTTGTGGCCGAGAGCAAAAGCCTTAGGTGGATGTTCGGTTATCAATGCCATGATGTATGTACGTGGTAATGCTAAAGATTTCAATAACTGGGCTGAATTGTCTCGTGAAGACTGGAGTTACGAAAATGTTCTTCCGTATTTTCGTAAGGCTGAAAATTACGATCCTGATGTAATAGCGAAGTATGGTGATAAGTTATTGGGTGCCACAGGACCACTAAAAATAAGATTGTCTAATTATAGATTCAATAGTATTCGTGATGCTATTCTCAATTCATCAAAGGATTTGGGAATTCCCATTATAGATTTGATTAATTTGGAACAATATATTGGATTAGGTGAACTTTTTATGACTCTTGAGTCTGGTATTCGACAGAATGTGGCACGAGCTTATCTGATTCCAGCAAAAGATAGAAAAAATTTATATGTATTGAAATCGTCGAGAGTTGATTTAGTTAATATAAAAGAAGGAAAAGCCACTGGTGTTGAAGTCACATTAAAAAATAAACAAAAAGTTACATTAAAAGCTACTAAAGAAGTTATTCTATCAGCAGGAAGTATTGGTTCTCCAAAAATACTTATGTTATCTGGAATAGGACCAAAAAAAGCCTTGAAAGCACATAAAATCGATGTTGCTATTGATCTTTCCGTAGGTCAAAATTTACAGGATCATTTAATGTGGGCGTCACATTTCTATACAATTATTAATGAAACGACAGGTACAATGCAGTCTAGATTAGAGTCAGCATTCTACTATCTTACAAATCGTACAGGAATGTTGTCACAGTTTGGTGTTATCGATATAACCGGATTTATTAACACAAAAAATAGTTCTGCTATATATCCTAATATTCAATTATTTTTCATATTTTTTCCTAAAAGTACTATCAGTAAGATAAATGTATTTATAAATTTTGACGAAAATATATTACACCAATTAAAAAAAGCAAATGAGAATCACGAAATCATTATACCATTGGCAACATTATTAAATCCAGTTAGTACTGGACATTTGGATCTAAAAAGTTCCGATCCCAGTGATGACGTGAAAATATATCCAAATTATCTAGATTCACAGGAAGATATCGACATATTTATCGAAGCATCAAAATTGACTCAATCTTTGATGAATACAAATGTATTTAAGAATTTAGGAATACAAAAAAATAATTTTGATATTGCAGAATGCGATAAATATGACATAGAATCACGAGAATACTTGCACTGCATTTTAAAACATACAGCTGCAACTGTGTATCATCCAGCTGGCACTTGTAAAATGGGAACGAATCAAAATAATGGAGTTGTAGATCCAGATTTAAAAGTTTTTAATATCGAAGGATTAAGAGTAATTGATGCATCCATTATGCCGATGGTTACCAGTGGGAACACAAATGCACCTACCATAATGATAGGGGAAAAGGGTTCTGATTTAATTAAAAAAGAATGGCTTATGAAAAATATATTTTAGGCATTTATGTATTTAATATAATTATGTGAATATTGTAATTTGTTGAAGCTGAGGATGGGATTTTTGAACTTAAGGAAAAATGACTCTTTTAATCTCAGCAAGCTAAAAGACTATTTATTAACAATTTCACAACTTTACACTTACAATGATATCAAACGACTTTTTACGACTCCAAACGACTGACTTATTTGTTCCTGTACAATTAACAAATTTTTATCGCGATCCCCTTTCCTTACACCTCGTTTTTCATTTCTTTTTCTCAGAACAAGGTTATAATTATTAAATTCAACAATCCGTGTTCTCGGATATCACAAACAATATCAATAATTTTCTACACACACATTATACTAATTCGATACCTGTCATAAAAAAATTTTCGGCTTACCAACAAAAGAAAAAGCCATTATATTCTAGCTAAATATTTATCATTTAAACATTGGATTCGTAAAAAGTTTTTATTTGAACAATAATAATAATAATAATAATAATAATAATAATCTGAATATTATAAAGTTACACAATAATTGTTATAAATAAATAATTTTATTTATATCTTTTTTTGAATATAAATGGTGATAAATAAAAAGCTATTCGTATGTACTTTCCTTTTTATATTAATTTAACTTTTATTTATGTAAATGTAAATGATCAAATTATGGATATAATTTAACCTGTACACATTATTGTATATTGAGAAGAATTTTTGCATCAATACTACATATTTATGGAAAAATTTAATGAGTGTAAGTATCAATATAAAGTAAAAATATGTGAAAAAACAATCTCGGCATTTTATACCCATTATTAAAATATTCTTATTCTAAATGAAAACATGTAACAAACAGAATTCACATATTCGCCTGAATTTTAGTCAAAAATATTTGTAATAAATTGCATGAGCTAAGAGTTTAGTATTACGTTAATATTTAGTTCATCTCAAATGAGTCTTATAAAGCATCATTGTACTGTCACATATATTTACGTGTTGTAAATTATTATTTCAAATAAAATTTAAAAATATTTGTAATAAAGATGAAAAACTTAAAAAAATAAAGTAAAATGAACGACTGTTATTTCACGTTCAGATTATAAATGTAAGAACGCATTTGAGAAAAAAAATGTAGCACGTTGTGTGACTTCATTTTCTGCAACATCCACGTATGAATAAATTATTTCCATATTTTTTCCGTATTACAGCAATGGTATTAAAATAGAACTTAACATTGATTGAATTCCTCCGGTATGAACTTTTTGTGTATAAAAAGAAGCTTCCGGAGTTATTAAAACTCGTCAATTAACACATGTAACAACTTTGTAAAACATGTTTTCAAGTCGAGTTTTTGACAAGTAAGTTTGTAGTTATTTAAATTTGAAATAACGTTGTTACCGCATATGTGCTTGGGAATTTGTGCACTTATAATTAAAATATATTGTGTAATAAGCGAACTTTACTATAAATAATATTTCATAGACGTTTGTCGGTACAAACTTCCCTTGTATAGAAGATTTCTATTATAGGTAAGAATAAAGTATATACTGGAATTACGATGGAGTAAGTGCAAATTATAACGTAAAGATAATTGATTGCACAATTTATTATTTTTATATTAGCGTACGCTCATCTAAGTAACAATTGATTGTCATCAATAAAGGATTTTTTCTCTAATAATAGCACAGGATTTTCTTTATGCTCAGTGAATATTGTACAAAATTAATAAAAATTATTTATTTAATAAGCACTCTGAACGATTGCTCTCGTTTATAATTTTATTTTTGCACGTTCAGATTTCTTATAAAAGTTTTCTGGTAAAGTCGAGTTGACGTCTTTACAATAACTGTAATTCGTTTTATATATTTATATTGGCAAAAATAACCCAATGAATGACATAGTTCCAGGAAAAAAATGTATAATAAAAAAAAAAAATATATTTCAAAGTATACTTCCAACTTAAAGAACATAAACTTTTTAACTTAGGTATTTGATTGAACGATTTATACATCAAATGTTCACTTAATCACATTAAAAATTAATCAATTAACTTATAAACAGTTTTTTGATGACTAACGATCAATAAAGTTGTTTTAATGGTACAACAAAAAAATATTAATATTTATTATTTGTCAAAATATTTAATAAATTTTAAAATGTATTTTTTATTATGAACAATTCATTATAGCGTATATAAAAAGTTATATAATGAAAACATAAAATAATTTATCATAAATATTTGTCAATTAGATATTTTTAAAGTAAACCAATTACATTTTATAATTATAATAAGAAAAATTTAAATTTGAATAATTTTTATATTTTGTTCGATTATCAATCTGTATATTGCTAACTTTATTGTTATATTTAACTTGATTTCAATGGAAACATTGTACTGGATATTGAATTAAATTTCTATAAAAATGTAATTCACAAGTGACTTTAAAATCAATATAACTGTTATTATAAAATTGGCAATCAATATTTTCTTAAAAATTCATAAACAAATAAATAAATATACAAGACAAGAGCGGATGCTATAAAAAAGCATGAACGCGCGAAATTGTCAGCCTAGGAGTTTGGTGGTGTTGGTGATGGTGGCATCGAATGAAAGAATAACAGGGAAAGAATCCCTTCGCTTCCCGGTTAAACCGTTTTCGCATTCCCGGATCAGGAGCAAACAACAGTGTTACCAGGAGAAGAGGTCGAGCGAATAAATAGATTAGCGCATCGAATCCCAAGTGCGAGGGTACTCGGTCTAGCCTTGATCGAATGAGGTAATTCGCAGTCACGAGGAACGAGCCACTCACGTGTCTTTGATAACAAACAGACGAGCGGCTGCTGGTTATCAAAGCCCCCGGACCATTGTTACACTGCCATTCAAACCGGAGCTAAACTCCGAACAACACAAGCCTACGTTTACTTCATCCTCAATCGCTAGGGGGTCTTATCTTCTTTTACGTCGGCAGTCGCTCCCGCACTCACGCCTTCTATTCAATAAATGGGGCCAGACCATTTGACTATTATCTTTATTTATCGACTACTTGTAGCCCCCCGCCCCACCTGCTCGATAAGGCCAATTTGAAGTCCATGGACCGAAATAAACTTCGACCGTTGGTCCAATTTGAGTTGATTTTTATTTTGATAGCGCAGACTGTTTTTGCGAGAATCGCATAGGTACAAAGGAAAAATCATTCGTCAAAAGCACAAAAGATTACTTCTACATTGGAATATATAAATTGAGTTCTAGTTCTATGTGAGTATTGAAATAACTCGTACAGATGGTATAACTGATTGGGCTTTGCGAGGTTGTCTTTGCATCTTTATTTAAAAAATAAACGTGCGAGAGAAACAGAAAATTTAATTTATACCCAAACTTCTCGGGAAACATTTATTTTGATTTCAAAAACAAATTTCAAGAATTGTTCGTCGTATACTTTTTAATAATAATAAAAAACCAAGCTTAGTATCTTGTTTATTGTATTACAGATACAAGACGATTGTGCTTTTCAATTTCTAATACTAACACTTAGATACTCGATCTACCGTTCAGTTAGATAAATATTTGAGGTCACATGTTTAATTTTCATTATAAGCACAACAAATAACTGGTTCTACATATTATTTATTTTTATAAAAGCTGTTTGGAACTAGAATTGTACAATAATATATTCTCCATGATTAAAAGAACATGTTGTAAAAAAGTGATTGACTTTTTTGTTATAACAATTACTTCCTCTTTAGATATAATTAATTGCTTATTCAAATTAGCAATTTAAATCTTATCTTACAATAATTTTTATAAAATGAATTTATTTAAAAATTATTTATACATTTAAAAAGTATAAACAACAGATGGTCAATAAAATATATCTAAGGAATTAGAACTTCAATTTAAATATTATTCTGATAAATAATTACAAACATATTTTCATCTACTTGTATTACGAAATATAATATTCATCTTAACTCCGAAAACACGAACATCAAAATCGCAACATTTGTATAATCTCATGTAAAAATAAACATAGTCTTGAAAATCATCAGTAGTACAAATGCAAAAATAAAAGTTTAAAAAAAGGGGGCTTTCTGGTCACCCGAAAATTTTGTCGGTGAGAGGGAGAAAGAAATATGTTTCAGTTAACCCTCGCAAATACGAAATGTCCTTGGCTCCCGGTGATTACATCTGATTGGATAAAAAAAAAATTTTAATCCCTTGCATTTACGTCACTCTTCCCCTATTGCATGTCAATTCTTCGTGGATACAATGAGGAATGTGATCAATAAATGCATAAGCGTAATTAATATTGTTGTATGAACAATGGTGCAAATCATATTTTTCAATGGATAATTGGTTTTAATTTCAAAAGATAGCACATAGGGAATAAAACATTTGGTTACTCGATAAATGATTGAGTTTATCTCTGATGTAATTATATTATTGGTTTAATTATACAATCATTTTTTTGCAATTTAAACTATAAGGGTTACTCTTACATAAAAAAAATCACTAAATCAACTTTCGACAAATTTAAAAAATTTATTAATATTATTTTTATTGTTATATTTGAACTAAATGCAAATTAAAAAAATATTTTATTTGTATAAGATAATAAATTTGAAAAATTTGTTAATATTATTGTTATTGTTACATTTGAACTAAATACAAATGAAAATGATATTTTATTTGTATAAAATAATATTATTTATTCAAAAGAGGCCGTTGAATATTTTGTTCGACCCATCATAAACAAGAAACTATCAAATATCATTTTAGCAATTAAAATTATAAAATGAAAGCTCATTTGATTTTGATTTATTTGCATACATGTGAATTTGTTAGTACGATTATCAATAAATTTTAATAGAGGTAATAGGATTTAATTTAAACCTAATTGAGCAATTGAATAAAAGACAAAAACATACTTTAATGTTACAATAAAATTCTATGATTTAATTGAAAACAAATTTGATATTGCTTTTGACATAAAACTAATTATAAAATGTAATATCATATGAATAAAAAAATAGTTTATGATAGTAATAAAAATACTGCAGAAATACTAGTGCTTCGCAATATCATGTTTATAACCTGACAAATCATTTTTATCGAAAATACTAGACTTTTTATAAGATTAAAATACCATAATTTTTACATTTTTTTATGAAAAAACTTTTTAATATAATTAAATTAATTAATTAACAAATATAATTAAATTTTTAATATACCGAAGTATTACAATTAAGATATTATATATATTAAAATTTGACTATATATACCAACCATATCTAAGCTTTTTTCAAATTTCAATCAATCGTCATTGTTATGGAATACATTAAAATAGATTTAATCATGTGTATACAAAGTCGAGTATTATTTGCTAACAGAAACTACTTTTATTATTTTCATTATCTACGATTCCAAGATTATTTAATCTGTTATAATAATTTTTTATAACTTGTGCAGGTATTGTCATAAAAATATTTCACCAGACAACATTTTATTTCTTATAGAGACGAATCATAATTAAATTAAGTCATATTATAAAACATATCATATACTTTCTATCCTTTCTTATATGCACATATCAGAAGAAAATAGAATACTCATGAGATATACAAAACTATATATTTATTGAAGAAATTACAAATAAGTTTGGTGTTTACATTTTTCTGCACTTAACATAGTAAAAATACATCAAGCCCTTAATGTTAATCATCAAACAATTTCATAAAATTATTTCTGCATTGAGGTTAAAATAATCTATTTTTCTACAAAAAAACTGTAATATTTGGCTTGCGAAAATAGCTCGTGTAATTGACCGAAATTTTAAACGAGATCACGTTGAGGCTACCAACAATTCATTATGGGGTTTTCTATAATCTAAATTATTATGCTTAATATTCTTTGTTTTTATTAAAAATTTTTTTTCTATTAATGAAAATAATTCTTTCCAAGTAATCATATTATTCCATTTTTAGTTTTGGTTGTAAAATTAATTAAAGCCTGTTGCAAAATTCAGAGATCTAAAAGCAAAATGAAACAAAAAATATATAAATTAAGATGTTTTGAGAGTACTGCAAATATAATTTATTTTATGCATTAAAATAATTAATAATAATATATCCAACAAAATTCATGTCTTTTGTAAATTTAATTTTTACACAAAATTTATTTTATTATTAATGAAAAATTACAATAAAATACATTACTTGTGTATTATTCTTGTAAAAATTATTAATTAATTCATGATAATTTTCTGTAAAAACAATTCATTTATATTCATTTGTAATTTTTAAAACATTTAAATCTTGAATTGCTCTTTAACTCTCGACAAGGATACATAAATTAAAAATTCATTTTGCCAGGTAATTCGTGCATCACAGATGAATACGTATTACAATGATGTTTATGGATGAATAGATATTTATTGCTGTCACTATGTTCACTGCGATGATGTGTGGAATGAAATACAATACACATATATTATCGAGTGTAATATGTAATATGCAATGAGCTCTAAAAAGACTTTCCTTATGTACAATAGCAATCATTAATTGAGCAGCTTTTAACTTTACCGTTATATTAATGATTGAATTAATTGATTGGAAAGAAAAAAGTCATGTTTAGTATTTTTAAATAAAATAATAAACAAATTAACAATACGAATATTTTCAAACTTAATCTATTGTAATGAAAAGAAAATTATGATACTCTTTTCTAATTGTAGCTTATTTAAAAAACTAAATAACTATTATTAAATAAATAATAATATTATGATTTATTCTTAGATGTAAGCGTAAAATACTTTACAATTATAATTATAATTTATACGGTTCATAAGAAACTGGGCTTACAAAATAAGATTTAAAAAATTGTAAAACATCTATTCTCTGCATTTGTTATAAATTGCAGTTAAAAACATACTTGAGTTTCAATAGTGTGTGTGAACATTAAGCATTCATAATGCTAAGCCGATATTTATTTAAAAATAATCTTGCCCAAGCTCCGCAATTTTTATTATTATTATTTTTTAGGCCGAAGAATTAATTCGGAATTGTTTTATCTGTCAAAGTTCTGTTAAATAATTTAAGTTTTTTGAGTGATAATAGAGCCGGTTACAAACATGCGTTCAGTTGTTATAATTATCTCGATAAAAAACAGACTTAAGTCACCTATCGGCCACACAACACACTGTAACTTGATCGAGAAATCTTACCGTCAAGCGGCTCTACAGATTTTAACCAAGATATTTATTCTGCAAATGCTTTTTATCAACTTGGCATCGAGTCTGGAAACACCGAGCCTTCTTCCCCATAAAATATTGTAAAATATGCAGGCGAACCTCCAGACGATTTCCTGTGTAATGCTCGAGGAGGACGAGAAAGGACTCGCTCGGGGAGACAGGACGACCTTGGTTTCGGTATGAAAGCTCGAGTGAAGGTCACCGCGGCGCCGAGCCTTTTGCAAAATGGAAAATGAGAAAGGAGATCCGTCGAAGGAGTAATAGGACTGGCAGGAATCCGGGGGAGGACGAATTTTATCTGCGTCTGCAACGTCTCCGAAGTCTGCAACGTCTGCAACATCTGCAGTCCCTCTTCGGAACAAACTCGAGCCACCGAGATCCAATTATGTTACCTACTTCTTTTTTCCAAGGCTGCGTACTTTAAGATGTCTCCGGAAGCTTTTCTTTTTTTTGATGTAATCGTCTGATTTCCGTTTCTTTCCTTGCGCTTTCCCCAATCAGTAGAATCAATACTAAGAAAAACACGTCGTCGAAGTTAAATCGAGGTTATTTGTCTTTGCGGATTGTATAAAACCAATAGAAAATATCATCCAGTAAGGAAATTGTGTTATTATAGCAAAAAATGATTTAACTCAATAAGTTCTCCGGCACATAATGTGATTTACCATGTTTAGTATAGTAAATATTCACCTATGTATGCTCAATAAATACATTTATTTTTAAAAATTAAGTTTTCGATTGAAAATGATTGAAAAAGTAAAGTCTGATAATTAATTTATAAAGTTCATGGTAATTATTCAATTGTTTTAAAATTTATAGCTTCTTAAGAATATTTAAAACATAAAAAGCTGATCATCAATTATAAGTATATATGTGATATTTTTATTCTTATTTTAATAATATAGTATGATATTTAATAAGTGACTACTGGTTCATGTAGCTCTTCTATTTGATTAAATATTACAAAACAATTTTAAAGTATGATCCACGTTTACTTTTACAATAATTTTGCTTTTAATATAAAAAAATTAAATACTTTTACAAAGTAAAAAATTATTTAAATTAATAATATTATATAAAAATCAAAACCAAGAATTTTATATAAATAGTAAATATATATTTATAACTAATTACTTATAAATCCTCTATTCCTCTTTGTGTCTTTTGTTTTATAAGCATATCCTATTACAATTTATATTTGTCTCTCATTCTCAATCGTCCTCTATTAT
Organism: Eupristina koningsbergeri; assembly: GCA_018907245.1. NCBI lineage: Eukaryota > Metazoa > Arthropoda > Insecta > Hymenoptera > Agaonidae > Eupristina > Eupristina koningsbergeri. Next base: position 542,260 of record JACCHV010002877.1, on the reverse strand, counting down.
CTACTACACTATTGTATTTTTTTTTTATGTTTATACATCTTAATTCTTTATTTCCCTCATAAATTACATTGTTTGCTTTTTCAATTGTTCTTATACATCAACTTTCCAATTTTTCATACTTACAATAAAACATAAAATAAATAAATATAAGACTAAAAGCCTTTATTTAATAGGAATATATTTTCTTGAAAATGGTAAGTCTGAAGAACTGTAGTATTAAATATAATATAAAAGAATTCAAAATGAAAATTGCATAATATCAGCATCCAGGTATTAAGACTTAAATTACATATACAAAAGAAAACAAAAATTATATATAATAAAACACATTTTTTTAAAAACCAAACATATATATTACCAATATATATTAAAAATTTATCTTATGAAATTTTAAAGTGTTCAATTATTTTTAAGAATGTGGACAGCTATGATTATCAAAAGTAAAAAGTAATTTGTAGTAGAAGGAAATCTATTATTAGCATAAAGATGTTGAAAAATTTATAATCAAGAATGATTAATTTTTTCTATTTTGTAATGTTCAATTATCTTATTCCAAACTCTTCTCAAGTCAATAACCTTTGTTGTACTATTAAATATTAAAAAGTGGTTTTGCATAGTGAATTAAAATGCACAAAACACGAATTTTTATTAACAACGCAGTAATGATTATTCTCATTTTCCTGCATTACAAAATATGTTTTATCGAGTTCCTGAATATATTTTACGTGATGTCGAGATACAATTACCTCATTATAAAATGTATATGCATGAAAATTAAAAAGTCCTTTTTTTAAAATACAGTACGTACTTTATAAACATGATTTCCAGAAAATTCTTATGATAATATTCTAAGCAATTACGAAAGGGAGACCAATATTCATTTATTAAATCAATAAAAAAAATTTTAATTATATTTCATGAATTATTATACATCAAATAAATAAAAAATAAATAGAAAAATAGAAAATACATAAGAAAATTTCCATTTTAATTTTTTAAATATGTATATTTTGTCCAATATTATTAATTATTTATTATTTTTATAGAATATTTAGTCATAAAATTGTATGAAGTAAAATATTTTCTAATTATTTTGCTTACAGTAAAATTTAAAATGTAATTTACTTGAGTTTGATTACAAGCTCGAGACGCTTATTAAAATTCACACTATAATTTAATCATTGAAAATAAAATCATAATAATTCAAATAATAGTTACTATAGAAACCTCTATTGAAATTGATTGTCTTTGAATAAAGATGTGTGGTTAGTTTCAGCTCTATTAATGAATGAAAAAATAAAATATGCAAGTTTCATTTTTCCATTGTTTTTAAAATAAATCGCGATCGTTGATAAATAATTCTTCTATCGATGACTAAGGAAATAAAAAATTAAGGCATTTTGTCCATAGACGGGCCAGTGGTCAAGGAAGGTCCCCGATGGAAAAGCGAACCCATAGATGTTTCATTGACAAAGTCTGATTGCAATAAACATCCTCTTATCAATAAATTCATGTGTGTTCATTTAGTATTCCGTCCTTTATTACACGACACAAAATAATTTAAATATAGTTTAAAAAAATGAAATAATCTTTTTTCTCTTAAAGCCAGTTGCATTCCCAAAATTTTTTTTCAAATATTGCCCAGACACAGGTTTGTTCGTTTATTGAATTCGCGATCAATCATATGGTGGGATTTTAAAGTAAAAGAAAAGCAAAGGAGTATTTTTGTGCTGAGAAGGCGCCGTTCTACATCTTGCACAACCTATTTTCTCCCTCGCCCAAGTTTTCCACGGGGGGAGCGGGCAAATACGCAGCTCATCGACGAATCAGTGATACGAATGTTGTTGTGGTGGAGCATCGGATGCTGCGCCAGTCGACTCGTAACCCCGTGATCACGTATGCGTCGAGTCCATCGAGTTCCTCTAGACTCGGGTGTTACTGAAGTAGCGCAGCCAACACTATTATTAGCAACAATTTCTATTTTTCGCCTGCTATTTAAAATTGCACAAAAGCGTAGATGAAGGGAGAACACATGGAAAGACTTTGAATATGAGGATTTGTTGGAAGTGTTTGTATTTTTTATAAACTTAGGGTGCGAAGTGTCACTTTATTTCTTGCTATCGTATTATTGCACCTCACATCTTCGAAAACTCCATAATTTTTTCTGCAAAAATTATGGGGTATTGCGCAAATTGTCTGTTATTGTGTGTTATCATGAAAAATCATGTTTTTCAGTCAGACTTTCATTTCATTCGTTTTCATGTATTTCTTGTGTTTGTCACAAATATGACAATCAATGCATATAATATTCCAATTATTAATACATAATATTCTAAATATTAAATTTCAGATTTTAATTCTAAAATAAATACTTGGAATATATTTGAATATATATTTAATATATAATAATATATATTGTTGATTTATATGAAATTATATTTTTCAACAAATTTTTAAATCTTTTTAAATATCTATAAATGTAAAAATACTTTATTTCTGACTGCATACAAATGTACTTACTTATTTTCATCAAGTACATAAAAAGACTACTCATTTCGCTTAATTATTATTTTTATATACTTTTATTTTATTTTATTTTATTTATAGATGAAATTTTATTGTAAATAGGTGAATTCGTTATTGTCAGTAAATATTAATAATGCGAAAGAAGATTACGTATTAAGCATTTTTTATATTTTATTTATGATATTGTATGAAATTATTGAGTATGTTATTTTAATTCTTTATTTTATTTTTACACTTTGAATATTAAAATTTGTTCAAATATTTAGTATATAATAAAATTATAATTTTAAACTAATAAAAAGTTCATAAAAATATTTAAAATAAATTTATGCATTATAAAATATTCATTGAAGATAATTATATAAATTTAATTATACTTCAAATTTTTAAACTTATAATTTAAATTTAAATAAGTTTTTTTTAAGTAAATAACTCTTTTTAAAAATAAACAAAAAATATTTCTTTATTCTAATATTTTATTCCATAATTTTATTAATAATAAAGTTAAATTGCTTAAAAATACATATCACATATGTACATAAAGTTTGAATAATGACGATAACAAATGTTAAATACAAAATGTATGAAATATATTTATCACTATTACTATTCATTCCAATATATTTCATCAATAATATTTGAAAATTCAAATATAATTATTCATAAATATATTCAATTTACAGAATATATAAAAATATTAACTCCTGTGTTATTGTAGTAATTTTTATATTTTATTTATTGAAACGGTTTACTCATGTATTTTTTATATAAAAAATTATGTTCTAATATTTTTAGAAAAAATATTTTTTACACTGATTAAATAGTTACTATTAAATACTAAATTTAGAAATTATGAAAATTAAATATATATATATAAATATAAAAGTATTGATGCTAGTAAAAACGAATAATTTTCAACTATGTAAATTTTTTATGCAATTACAATTTTATAAATCTATCAATAATACAATTATTATATTTCTTTTCAATAACTCAAACTATTTTAATTTTTTAAAAAATAATATTTTTTTAAAGTAATATGTATCAAAACATGTACAATAATACTTGAAGAAAAAAACATTATATGACTTCCTATATATTAAGATAATTAAAATCTTTATAATATTTCTAATTTAATTTAGTGTATGTTTAAAATGTAACTTTAAAATGTATGTTTTCATTAATACATGTTTTCATTTGAAACTTAATACTAAATTCTTCAAAAAATTTCATAACTAAGTATAAAGCAAGCAAAATATTTAAAAAATTTAGAATAATAAAATCTAATAAAAATTATAGTTCAAAATACTCATCACAATTATTTATTTTTATTTTTGTGCTCAATCGATGATCTAATTAATGTTTTCTATTCAGTTAATATATTGCGCAGAACTAATCATGAACTAAAAATTGAATATTTAAGCAAAAAATTATAAAATCAATAAACTATATTTAGAAGGGTTTCATACCCTTTGAAATATAATTATAGAAGACTATAAAAGCCTTTGAAGATATTTTGTACGTAGACAAACATAATTAATGTTATATATGGTCTGTCCCCAAAATAACGAGTTTTTTTTTTTTATTTTGCAATTATTGGTCGTAGTGACTTGGAAGAGGTCTTAAAATGACGAGAAAAGCTTTTTCCATTTGTCCTTTTTTTTGTTTTTTGGAAAATTTGAAGGGGCAGAATTTTAATTCGCGTGAAGGGTGTTTTTCGATTTTTTGACACGGCGCGCTAAAGCAATTCGTGAAAAAACCCTACGCAAAAATTGTTCGTTTAAAGTTTCTAAAAAAAAGAAAACACTTACCTTTTTTAATGAAATATTATATATTATTGAACTTATAAAAAGTTTGAAATTGTTCAAAATAATCGTTAATCGTCGGTCTAAATTTAAAATTTTTAGCACGCGGTGGGTGTTCGGAACGATTCAAGAGCTTTTCGGGTGTCGAGATCGAGAGTCGTCGATGATCTTTTTCCAATTCTCTTTAAAAGCTCTGTTCCATTTTTCATATTACACTTTTGACATACAATTATCTCGATAAGTTTCTTTTAATATCTTAAATGTTTTCGCACTGTTTTTTTTTATGTTGAAAATAAAATTTTATCACGTAACGTCGTTCCACTAATTACATCGCGCCATGTCAAAAAACTGAAAAACATCCTTCGTCGAAGTAAAATTCTACTCCTTTAGATTATCGAGAAAAAAAAAGGAAAAATGGAAAAAGGCTTTCTCGTCATTTTAAGTCCCCTTCCAAGTCACTACGACCAATAGTCGCAAAATAAAAAAAAAAAACTCGTTCGGGGACAGATCACGCATACCCGATTATTCGTTGCATTGATCGAGCCGACAAAATTAAAATATGTTATAATGTGTACATATGTATTCAAAAAACAAATTTAAAATTAGTAAATATTTTAATTTATTCATTTTCATTCATTATCATGTTTCTGATTGCATTAAAAACATCCTAATGATAAAAGAACTTGTATACAAAGCTCGAATCTCATTTAATTTTACATACATGTGTGACTGTGTATGTGTTTATGTGTTTTTATTTAAATTAATAAATAAATATTTTTAAAAATTAAACATTGTAAAAACTATTTTATATTTCAATATTTTTTATGGTATATTAATGCGATAAATAAATGAATATTGTAATAAAAATTTAAAGATAATTCCATTTTAATTTTTACTAACATCTTAATATTCTTAAATAATTGTGTTTTCTTAATTCCCAAATTTTTTGTGATAAAATACGCGAAATTTATTTTTTAAAGGTTTGACTAGTTTAAAAATTCAAGTTAATATGTAAAAAATTCACAAAAGATAGATATTAGTTTTATACTTAGTAGGTCAGGTGAAAACATCCTTGAAAAATAGTCAATGACTTAGAACGTAAATTGTTGAGAAGGTTAATATTCCTTACAATAGCATTGTCGAAAAAACTAGTGTACGGTTGGTACTAATGAAAATTGAATAATTATCTGGTAACAAGTTTTAAATTTACTGCAATGTTAAATATATATAATACAAAAATTGCAAGAAAATATAATTTATTTACAATGTTGTGTTGTAATGAGACATGCTAGTTTAATTATTTATAAAAAAATTTTATAATTAATTCAGATTTTGAGTTAATATATTAATATGAAATATTTTACCAGCATTTAATGAATATTTAATATTTGATGGATGACACATCCAATATATAATTTATTAAAATAATTCATGTATTACATGCGTAATTTAAAAAAGTTAAATTAAAAAAAAATGTAAAACTTAGTATTATTTATGTCAATATAATTAACGAATAAATTTGTTTAAAGAATATCGTTAGAAACACTTAAATTTAAGAAAGTTGAACAGAAAAGCAATTACATTTAAGAAATTTGTTCATTTTTTATGTAATAATAATAAATAAGCCTTTAAATGATAAAAGATATATTTAAATAAATAATAATTACTTGATAGAATTACGAGTAATACAATATTGCAGTAAAATTATTAAAGGTAAAGCATTTTTTACATTTATTTATGGAGCCCACAAGTTAATTGGAAAATTAATTTCTTTTTTTAGTAGAATAAAATTGATATTTGTATAATCAAATATAATTATGTATTTCAATGCTGCTAACATGAATAAACAGAATAATATAGTACTGAAAAAAATATAAATATATTATATACTACAGTATAATTATATTTTTTAAAACATTATCTGTAACTATGTCGTGCGCAATGCTAAATTTTTTATATTATCAATAAATTTTGTTATTTACGTTTTGCAGATCAATAGATGAAATAATAATATACTATTAAGATGTATGTGAATTTTTATTTAGACATTATTTAAAATTGTATTTTAATTATATGTACAAAAAATGAAGATTGATGTTCTTGAAAAATTGTTTCAAGCAAAAAAAATATATTTAGTTTTTTACAAAATAAGTCATTAAAGTGTGGTTTTAGTGAAATAGTTAAACGTCTACGTGTCATCCGGTTTTTTGTTAAAATCCTACGGAATAACTCTCGATAAATTACAATGTATTATATCCATGAAAGTTAAGTATTGTTCGGCTGATATATAAATTATAAAAACTGCGACCTCTTTAAAATTATTTACGCATCAAAAATTAATTTGTTGAACTTATCAACGTAGCAGCTCTGACCAGAAACAATTACGTGGCTGCACTATAACTACAAAGGAACACGTGTTTTAAGTGCACAGATTAAAAATGACCGAGCGTGAGTTTATTCATTTTCCTTTAATTTTCTTCAATTTTCTTGAATATCTCTTTTGGTTTACTGGGCCAAGGTACACGGATGACATAGGCAACACATCTTTATCAGTGAGTTTGAGCCGAGTCGGACTTTTTACGATCAACCCGCATAAGTGTTCTATTGGTGAATCTACTTGATCGCAAAGAGACAAATGTGTGCGTGCACATACAATGATATAGATAAAAAATATATATCCGGTGTCGATCGTACAGAGCGCACAGAGTATTGCGCAATATCTAAACTATTTCAATGGCGCGGTCATAATGGGGGGGTCGATGACCTTTTTACGCGGTCACCAGCTTCCATTCATTAATTCAATCGGCGATTGCTTTCGGTGGACTTACAATCACTTTAAGAATTTTAAACTACTCGTTTTTTAGAGATTTACGATGTAAATAAACTGCTCGGTAAGAAACAGAATCTGCAACCGTATTTTCCTCCTTCTCCTGGTGCTAACGACCGCGAATAATAAAAGGTCATTATTCTCAGCATTAAGAATTCAAAATGAAAACTTAAGCAAATGTTATCAATTTTCTTACTACAGATAAAGTTAAATTATTTAGCACTGATTTTTATTTTTAATTTTATTTAAAAGTGATATTTCCATTTTGTTATCATTATTATCAAAAATTTTAAAAATTACTGATTGAGTAAATAATTTTCTTTATGCTAAATGTAATCGACAATTTCTGTAAAAATTAAAAAGTTTTTAAATGTCGTATTGTACTTAATACTTAAATTAAAAAGTTTTAATTATACTTTTAAACTTTGATAAACCAATCCCTACGCATGTATATTTGTTTCTTAAAATAGTAGTTCTTGCAATGAATACCTTATGCAAAACAAAACATAAATAAACGTTAGTTCAATAGAATAAATTCAATAAAAAATGAATAATTATTTATTCAAATATGTTTCTTTAAAATTTTTTTTTTTAATAATTACATATTATAAATATATGTTTCAACTTTCTCAAATTTATTGATTTTATTAATAGTATTGAGTATGTATTTTCAATGTACGTTAAAAGAGAACTCATTTATGTTAAAATTTAAATATATTAAACGTGTTTATTTCATAAAAATGTTTTTATAATTTTATTTCTAAAAATTTACTACTTCATTAATTATAATGTGTAAATATATTAGTATTAATATTACAAAAAGTAGCAAAAGTAGTTGATAAGATGGCAAAATCTAGAATTTGAAGTGATTTTATTTAGTACATTTATATATTTGTAAAATTAAATTAGCTTACAAGGTAATTAAATTATAATGTTTAAATTTATTTTATTTTTAGTAATAACAATAAAAATTAATAACAATTTTTTATCAAAAACTCTTCTTTTACATAAACATAGTATAAGAAAAACTTTCTAGTCTGATTCACGTTCACAATAATTAATGCTTCACAATCTTTAAATTTGAAAAAATTATATTAAAATTATGGTAAACATAGTACTATAATTCCATAGATTTATAGTATTCAAAGATAGCCTTTTGTTTTTGTACATTAAGATAATTTCAATATTTGAACTATAAGAAAATAACGTACTCACATTTGTTAACGTTAAAAGCAATCTCGGCTGCAAATTTCATTCCATGAAAAATTCCTTGGGCCGTTGTTTGCGTCACGGCAGGTGCAAAGTCAGGATCGTCTAAGTCAAACAAAACATTCTCTTCGAATTCTGTCAAATTACCCTCCATTGTTTCAATGTTTGCAATTTCATTTCTACAAGTAAATATTTATAGAATTATAGTTTGAAGTTTGATGATATTTATAGAATTATGTTTTTTAATAACAATTGTTTAATATAAGAATATAATAAGATAATAAATAATAAAAATTATAAACATTTTTTAAGTTGATACTTAAGAAGTTTTATTAGAATATATATTTTATAATATTCTTAAAAATAATCATGAATATCTGACTAATAGTAAATATTTCGTTTCACCCGATATATTAATTAAATTATACGTGTAATATTTGTTTAAATAATTTTTCAGATAATATAAGTATTTGTGTTTTATTAAGAATTTGATAATTAACAATTTGTAACTAACACACTTTATCATTGGTCTAAGCATATTAGATACATTGAAATAAAAATTTGATATTTTATACAATAAAATTTACAAATTTTTATTCTTAACAATTATTAATCGAATTTAATAACAAGATATAAAACGACCTTTGATAAAGATACAATTATTATTCTAAAGCTACCATTCATTCGGGAGAATTGATTATTTATATCACTAATGCTAATTTTTATATATGTATACATTATATACGTTTCATGAGATTATTTTATTCTGTCGTAAAATGAACAAAGTATGCAAATACTACTGTAATAAATTGATAATAATGAATAAATACAAAATAATAATGAATTAATTAATAGAAAAAAGAAAATGACCAAATATTGAGTCAATACGTTAGAATTAAAGCAAGTGGATATGAAAAAAAATAGTTAAAGAAAAAAATTTCAACGTTTATTTATTTTTTTTTTTTTATGTCATTATTGTTGAAAAATGATGTTTAATTCAATAACTTCTCTTATTGAAAAGAATAAAAAACTAATTGATGTTCAGAGGTGAAACACGAATGTTCGCACATTTGAGAAACCATGCGAGATGACCATTGTTATTATCGTGAAATTATTAATTAAAATATATCAAATGGAGTTATTGGAGCAAAAATGAGAGATGGTAAGATCCGAACGAGGATGTGGATTTATATGTCAGGATGATCTTCCGGTCACATGTCCAGATTTTGCAGTACACATGATGATTAATGGGTTATCGACTCTTTTCAATTTCAGCGTTATCAATGAGAATTGTTTGACGATTAAGATCATTTCTAGAAAATTGGATTGTAGTGTGATAGCGAGTTCTGTTCACTCTCTTATAATTGATTTAGGAAAATGATTTGAATTTAACTTTCTAGTCAGACTTTGCGTAAGCAACCCATTGGTTCATTTATGAGACCCGGTTTATCGCATTCATTAAACGACGACGTGTTTGGGAAAAAAGACTGTTAACATTTTTTGCAATTACAATATTCGATGTTTTTTTTTTGCCTTCAAGTCATTTCTCTTTATGATTATTTTGAACAATTACACTACATTTTTGTTCTGAGTATTAATCGGTTGTTATTTTAACCTCGACCTGCTTATAAGAACTGTTCAAACTATTTTTTTAATTTTATTTTTATATTTAAATAATGTAATATTCTGTTATTATCAAAGTCAATATAATAAATTTCTGTAAATAAAGTATAAAATTTTGATTCGATTATATGAAAATGTAATTTTATTAATATGAAGTCTAGTTATAATTTTACGTTAATTAAATTTTAAAAATAATAAAAAATAAACAACCTATTTCCTTAAATTTTATTTATTTTTTACTTTCCATTTATAATAATAAAAAATAGAAACGAAATATATAAAGCTGTAATATTTGATACATTATACGAGATACTACTAGTAAGTAATATAATCTTAATGCACCTGTGGGAAAAATTTAATATTGTGCATATAAAATTCCTATGCACCTTTATTTGAAATGCTTATTATACTGCTTGACAGTAAAAAAACAATTAGATATTTTCTTTTCTATAAATTTTATTTCAATATGAAGAAGACAAGTAGAATATTGTTTAGATAAGATCTTATATAATTTTAAATATTAAAGAAGAAAGAGAGATATATATTGAAAGGTAAATTTCATAAATAGCAATTTTCTTTCATTTTTAATATTTCTCCGATTTTATAGAATTTATTGAAATTCGAATATATCTAGGAGAAAATAACAATGTGTAATATTAAATAGATAAAAAAAAATATTTAAAACTTTCTTTAATAAAAACATAAAGTTTTACTAAATGAATATAAATGAAAATATTTATACTTTTTCTATAAACCTGAAAGAAAATAATCTTTGAATAATTTTATGAAATTTTCTGTTTTTAGAGTTAAAATTCACTCTGATTTTTAAATCGATCATCACTTACAAATTTAAGCAAATAGGTTAAAACAAGTGGAAAATGTTGTCGACAGGGAACCAATGAAAATAGAGTAATAAAAATGCAATTGCACTCAACACCAATTCATGATTTACAATTACTAAAGCCTCGGTATTTCAACATTATATATGACTTTGTTACAACGAATTGTGAGTCCAATTACCAATACTGATAGATGTAACTGAACTCTCCACGTCATTTCTGTGAGATGAAACTTTTGAAAATGAATGGAAATATTTCTTTTAAGAATTAGTTGATTTGATAGTTTGTTTTGACTCGTGCAATTAATGAATAATTTAGTGAAGTAATTAAAAAAAAATATATATATATGTTCAGTGTTTGTAAGCTTTTACAATAATAATTTTCGTCCATATTATCAATAATAATCATACAACAAATTTCTTAATTCACATGTTTTTTTGTTAATTAATTAATTAGTAAAATAATTCGGCTTCAAGTTAAATAATTGATAGCAATATCAATATGACTATATTCCTTCTATTAATGTTTGGTTGCATTACCATATAAACATATTATTATTTATTTTAGATTAGTATTTATATTTTAATTTTTATATTTTATTAAGAAGTAGAATTAAACCTTAAACTTCATGTATACATAAATAACTATTTACATAAGACTATAATAAAATCATTTGCATTTACTGGATAAAACATAGTATACTTTTTTATCAAAAATAGAACTTTACAAGAAAGCAAATTGAACTGAATAAACAGATAAATTATTAATCTATAAATGCAAAAAAATATTTTACAATATTTTTGTAAATATATTCACCCATTCAGATAATAGTTTACAAAGTAAGGAAATAAAAATATGTTCATCGCAAAATTTCTTAATTATTTTTATATTAATCAGTTTTAAATTATTCTATTATCTTAATAAAATACTTTTATAAAAAAAAACTTCATTTAAATATACTAATAATATTGATAAAAATTTATTTTAATCAGTATTAATGTAAAAATATTTGATAAAATCGATATTGTAGAACAGAATACAAATATTTCGTAGTAGTTATTTATTAAGTTTACAAAATTCAGTTTATACGTACATTTTTTCTTTTTCCAGAAGATAAATTATGTCGTTACTATATTTTAAAGATAGAATTACAGTTTTTGATAGATACACAGTTACTAATTAAATATATTGATCATTGATTATATTTTTTGAAAGATTAATTTTTTTATTAATGTTTTTTTGCTATATCAATAAACTGAACTCTTTATAAAATATGAGAAACTTAATTTTTAAAAAATTATAATTATTACGTATTTCATTGTAACAACAATGTTACATTGTAAAATAATGAGACATGTGATAATAAAAAGTAAATATATGAGTGAAATTGAATAAATAAAAATAAATTTATGAAAAATTAAATATTATAATTTATGAGAATTGAGCATTATTTCTTATGCAGTGGTTAAAGCCAAATTACTATTTTAAACAAGTAGAGATATTTTTAATTATATATAAAATGTCAGAATTATTTATTACTTCAAGTATTTATATTTATACCAAAAAGTATTGAATTGAATTGTAATTTGACACCAGTTGTGCGGGCGGTCATTTTATTATTGTTTATATTTGTATTTTAAAAGCTTTGTATGCATCTAATCTGAAATTTAAATAATACGAGGTTGGATTAATGAACCAAGTTTTAAAGTTTGAAAAGAAAAGTTGGGGCCAAAAAAATTAAAAAACGTCACGTCACGGGGAGGGGGGAAGCAAAGAATTATCGGTCAGAGAATGTTGTATCGGTAATAAATCTGAAAAATCGACAACATTCCAGCAACAAGGAGTGAAAAAAAACTCGTATCCAGAAAATATAGCGATCGCAGTAAAGAAGAATATACAAATATACAAGAATATACTGTGAAAACTGAATCTCTTATTGCAAGGAGCTCAGATCGAAAGCGAGAGCTTAATTATTTTTAATTAATTATCAGGTTCGCACGCTACACCGATTAATTTATTATTCGAGAAAGCTGAGAAGTTCGTGTCGAATCGCTTTTTCAAAACTAAATTTGCGTTTTGCTTTAAAAATAGTTAAAGGGAGATGACCATTTAAGGCTGGACTAAGGTTCATATCCTTCAGAATCTACACGTTCTGTGCTAAATTGTTTTCCTTTTTCCGCATTGTAAAAAATTTTTCTTGATTGCTCTAAATCATAATATAGCTCACTCTTTCTTTCATTTAATTTCCACTCTTCTGATTCACAAGCAATTTCATTGAATTGAATTATCTTAATTTATTATTATTAATTCTCTTCCATTGTGTTCATGACCACACATACACACGTATCCAAGGAAAACAAATTCAGAACGGTGAATAAAAATTGTTTGTTAATATAGCAGCTAAGGTGAAATCTAGGGAAAGAAAATTATCTTAATAGTCTATTTTGCTCAGTGGATTGAAATAAATTCAATAATATAATTACAATAACCTTTTACTCCAATTTAATTTTTTACAATTAAAATATATTAGGCAATTTATGAGGTTTCATAAAAATAGATTTAAAATATATGTAGATACCTACACACACATTTAACAAATTATTAATAATAAAGTTTTATAATCGTATGTATTATTGTATTATATATTAAAGCAATCCAAGGTTAACAATATATCTAGATCCTGTACAATTTCAATAAATAGCTCTACGATAATATACAACAAAAAAATCATTATTCTATAGTGTTATTAAATTAAATAGTGTTAAAACAAGAAAAACCAAAAAATAATTTAAAACAGCATTGTATATCAAAAAGATTTAAAAATTAATCAAACACAATTTATAGTTAAAACAATATAAAAAAAATTATAAATATTCGAAGATAAAAAAAAAATATTACAATTTTATTTTTTCTTTATATCAAATATTCATTAAATAATTTGTTGTTTGAAATTATTATTCTTTGTTTGTTTTGTGTTTTTGTTAATAAATAAACCAAAAAACCTTTTTGGTAATTATTTTTATAAAATTTAAATAACAAAATGAAAAAATTGTAAAACATATAAAACATTTTATTGGAAATTAATATTTTTTTGAATATCTTATGTATCATTGAAAACTTTAAGATATATTAATATTTTGACAAAATTTACTTTCTCAAAAGATCGTAAACAGTACAAAGCTTGTTTATATATATATATATATATCAATTGAAATTTATTGATGGGTATCGTAAAATAAATTTCATAAAATATACACCTTTTCAAAGATTTTCTAAAATAAAACTGAAAATAATAATTACATTTTATTCAATTTGTGGTTGAATTTCCTGTTTAAATATTTCAATATTTTTAAAAAGAAGACTTCATTTCCATAATTGTTGTAAAATTTCTAAATATTCGTGAATTAAGCTGGAAATGAACACAAACACAATCCACTGAAATGTAGTCTTTATAAAACAAATGATATTGTATAAAACAACCGAAATTAAATAAATTCTCCTTCTTGTGGTAAAAAGTAAAATTTTATATTCAAAAGTCACTCGAAACAATTCTTGAATCGTTTTTCAAGGTGATTTCGACAAAACTTCATCTATCTTTTAAAATATCTGTCAGTCAATCCTCTTCGATTATGATCAGCTGTACAACAAGATATTAGCACTATTGTGTCATGGAAGTGGTGATTCAAGAAAAAACCGACACCGCCGAATTCTTACCGAGATAAATAAAGCAAAAAAGATAGAGAGAGGAGATTATTCCTTCTGGTGCATCTTCGAGATGGAAGTCAGGAAGAACGTCACTTCCTCGTCCTCGCGTACGGCGTTGTCTTCGGGTCCAGGTCGACCTGGCACACACACACACATATATGTGTACACACGTTAAGCGCAAGACTGGGCCGTTAGTGATGTGCGATTCTTGTTTGCACCGTGTGTTTGAGTCCCCCCCCCCCACCGACGTCTTCCTCGACGGCGCCGCTTGCGGCCCAGGCACGATGGGAGCCCCACCAGACTCCTCAGTCCCTTTTAGGTTAGGTTCACTAAATAAAAACTCCAGGATTCACTCGAGCTGACAATGAACCTGATGCAAAAATGAATTTATGTACTATTTGCTCTTTTAAGTAGTGCCTTATTTATTATCCTTTTTCTATCATCGTTACATTATCCAGAGAACTCGTTTAATTGTGTACAATTATTCTCAATAATTTATTAAGATTATCTATTTTGTAAACAGTACATCCAATTGTATTGTTAGTATTTTAACAAGTGAGCTTGAAAATATCACTTCGCGGAATTTAAAAAATATTGAATTGTACCGCCTCGCTGTTTTATCGACCGAATAAAAAAATATTTTGATATAAGTTGAATTCAATGGATAAGCACTTCAGTTTTTCTATTAAACTTTATATTGATTATCAATATATTTCTCTTGTTAAAATACACTAATAAATAGAAATATTTATTTATAATACAGAGAGTAAACATTATTTCAACAGTTTTTTTTTTATTTTATTTACAATCGCTTCTACCACTTCATCGATTTCATAATTATAAAAATGTTTTTTATTTTTTCTAAAAATTTGGCATTTGAAGTTTGTCAATAATTCTATTTAGTTATTTATTATTTATTTCTAAAATTACCTCCTGTCGAATGTGGCCATATTATGAGCATATTATTTAAATTTATATATATATACATATCTTTCAAAATATTTTAAATATAAATTCAGTTTTATTTAAAAAGTATTAAATTTCTCTAAATTATTAGATATATCAAAATTTTATAAAAATATATTTTGATATTATCCAAATCGATTAAAGCAAACATTATTAGATTGTTGGTACAAGATTGGCATTTCTGTAGAACATAAATTTGTGAGCAACAAACTTCGTTATTGCCTTGATTGGAAATTAAATTGCATATTCAGTATCCCATAGATTATTTATTAAACCTATCTGATGATACTACATATAGGTATATCACCATTAAATGGTTTGATATTATTACTTTCATAAATTAAATATTTAATTTTTAATACTTTTAAAAGTAATATCTTTTTGATGTGTTAATATTTCAATATTAATAGAAAGCATTTTAATTTTCGTTATACGTATACATGTATATCTTCAATTCAACTTTTAAGCATATTATATTTGTAATTACAATTACAATATAAAAATTTTACAAACATTAATACTAAGCAATAAAATTCTACCAAATACATGTAACGTTTGTATAAATAATTAAATAATAATTCTAGAAAGGTGTTTAGCAGGTATTTTTTATTTTATAAATAATTGTAGATTTCAGATTTATTGGAATTTTATTACTTTTACGATATAATATAAAACAAATCTTTTTTAAGTCAACGCATTTTTTTATATCTTAAATAAATCATTTCGACCCTTTGGATTTAACTTTAGTACCTGGTTATAAATTTATAGTATTTTTTTTTTAAATACAATTTGACATTCATTCTTCTTGTTAGACTG
The DNA here is from genome assembly GCA_018907245.1 of Eupristina koningsbergeri. Lineage (NCBI taxonomy): Eukaryota > Metazoa > Arthropoda > Insecta > Hymenoptera > Agaonidae > Eupristina > Eupristina koningsbergeri. The sequence goes on along the minus strand of JACCHV010002877.1, from coordinate 525,944 downwards.
AGATTTTTTAAATCGATTTTTAAAAATTGATATACTTTAAAATTAATTTCTCGGTTACACTAATGTTTATAATTATAATTGCATCGTACAATATCACTGTACTATGTGTGCCCAGGAATAGCCAGATAGCTGTTTTTTTATTAAAAACTGTAAATGAAAAAGCTTAAAGAATTCTATCGTAAAACCTCTGTATAATTGAATAATTTCACCGATTTATTGACGAGGTAACTTTGTTCGTGCTCGTTCAAAGAAAAGTCTTTTAAAGGTATTTTAAAAATTGGTATTAATTAAGTTGTTCTTGATTTAATAGTTGATGTTCTGACTTTATATTAAAGGAAATCCACATTCGATTATTGTACATAGCGAATAAAATACTTTACTGACATAAATACGTATATAAACAATGCTTTTAACTAACGATAAGCTGACAATCTCTTTGAAGATTCAAGGAAAAATATTGTTACATACAATAAAATAGTCGATTGTATATTACTTTTGTTTATTAATATGTAAATATCAATTCTTAGATTCAATTATTTTAATTTAAATATTATTTTTTTTCCTTCATCAGTATAAATTATTAATAATTAGTTAAAATGATTCTAAAAATATATTTATTAAAATTAAAATAACAATCTAAAAATACGAAAATGTAATGTAAAATCAAATAAATTTTGTTTTTGTTTAAATTTTATTTTCTTCTTTTCAAATATAAAAGAAAATAAAAGATTTATGTATTATATATTTTATTTATTTAACAACAATTTTATAATATTAATTATTAGGAATATAAAAATATTAATTTCATATTTTTGTTAGGCTTGAAAATTTTTGATTAATATTCATTTAATAATGACTGCTTGATATTTAATTTAATATTTAATTTAATTGTAATAAGATATCGTGATATAAATAAAAATATTCTGTTTTAAACTTACTGTAGAATAATTTCTAATCTTCTCTATATATTAGATATTAAAATTAGATTAGCGTATTTTAAAAAAATATAATTTATCTGAATTTAAGTAGCTATTTGATTTGAAAATAGTATGATATTAAAGTAATACCGCTCAGAATTATTATTTAATTTATAAAAATAAATTTTATAACTTTTTAAAAGGTTTTTTGTATATTATTAAAAACATGCTCATAATACAGATATTCCGTTACATAGATTTCAATTTAATACGAGTAAGTAATTTAACAATTTAAACATTATTATTAATACTTTCAAATTGCTTCTAAAAAGAAAATGATATTACGTTTAAAAAAGATTTACGAGCAAAGTAGGATAATAGGAAATAAATTCAATATGAATAATGCAATTTAACAGGAGCTTGCAACGAAACTATTAAAGTCAATCTAATTTTCTCTAATTTGTATTAGTTAAAACATCAGGTCCCTCTCGTAAAGTCAACGAGCCAACATAATTTTATTTGAATTACACGGTTCAACATCAATCCTTGAGTATGACAACCTTGAAATGATTCCTGCTTTAAAACTTGTCAAGGCGCGGTAAGCCTTCGATTCTCGGATTTCCCTGGGTGATCTATTATAAATTGATTATTTCCTAGATTATTTGAGACATCAAACGTCACTGAAATACCGGATTTTACATTTCTTTATAATCTATGCATTCTAATTTCCTCTCACTACTCACTACTTTTCAAATATTAATGCATTCAAGTATTCGAGTATTAAATAATAAAAACATAAATTAATATATGTTCGATTTTGAAAGAAATTAAAAAAAGAACCAGTTTTCATGGAAAGTCGAGAAATTTATTTCTTGTAATATAAAAAGATTTTAGTAAGGTTTTGATTCAACCATTAAATAAAATTAAATAATAATTAATGATTAATTCTTCAACGAATTCATTAATATTTTATAGTAAAATGTCTATGTAAACGTAAATTTTCAATCATTTCGATTAAAAATTCAATTGATTTTATTAATCATTAACAATCGATAAATTTTTATTCAATTATGTGTGCAATAATTTAAAGATATCTTTTATTTTAAGAAATATATATTATATATAATTGAAAAATATTGTATTGTAAGGAATATTATTTACTTCCTAAAAAAATATTAAAAAAAAATTATTTCAATGATATGTAAAAAATTTATATCTAAATTACTACAGTTATTACTTAATATTAGAAAATATAAATTTGTATTTATTGATACACGAATTTACGTTTGTCAATATATTGAATATTCTTGAAAATATTTTAAAATTAAATATGATTGTTAAAATAGATGAAAATGAATATGTATACGTTTAATTAATCTAGATCTAGATGATTATATTGTGTTTATTCGCTCAAATATATTTATTTGGAATAAATATAAGATAATTGGGTAAATTAAATTTAATATTGAAAATATATATTTGAATTGTATGTTACTATTGTATTATTTAATTGTGTATTTCACAAATATTAATTGCCTACATAAACTGTGTAAAAAATTATTTAAACAGATATAATTAATAAATATTAATTAAAAGAAAAAATATTTTAATATTTCTGTAATATGGAAAATGTATCAAAAAACTAATTTATAATGCCGATGCAGTGTAACACTATATATATAATATAAAAAAATACCTTGAAGAAGATCATGTTTCAAATAAACTTAAAATAAATTATTACAACTGGCATATTAATAAAAATTATAATGAAAATTATTTCTTGCATAACAATCATACAAATAAATATGGTGGCTATTATTTTTATAAAATGAAACTAGAGATAAAGTAAGGAAAAGTCAGAGATGTATTTTTCTTAATTCAAAATCGAATATAGAACAAACTTGAATTTTTATTTGTATTTTAACCCATTATTACATTTTTTATTTTTATATTCTTAATACTATATAACGCTGACATTTACGCATTTTCTTTGTGTTTTATATTTAATGAAATGCTTTATCTTTAAAATTTGTGACAAGGTCTCACTGCACAGAATTTTTTTGCCTTTCTTCTTTCCTATCTTTTCCATATATCATGATAACGATAGCATGAATTGCATCTTACATTTACTTTTAATGGCAAATTATTTCTTAATGATGAATGACTTGTATAAAAAAGGTGATTATTACATTTTTTTAATATATATTCAAAATTTAAAACCAAAAAATATTTTACAAACATTCAACCATTATTCTGGCCATATTTATAGCTTTTTAAATTTATGTTATTTAAATAAATGATAAAAGTTTTCTATTTATAAAAATGACAGAGTATTGATTTTATATCTTTAGTCAATTCTCAAAAGTAGTATGTATATTTGGATGAAAATTTTTTTTATATATACAAATTTAAGGCCAACAAAATATAAAACTATTGTAAAAGTTGTAGTTCAATAAAGCTGAATATTATTAAATTTCTTCATAAAAAAAGTATTGGCATTTTACTTGATCTAAAATAAATAAATTATAATGACAATTTTATTTACAGTAATTTAAGTCACGATTACATTTTTAAATAAACAAATAAAAAATTATTTATTGTAAATGTGTGCTTAATTACGAAATGAAGTTCTATGATCGCGTAATAATTAAAAATACATGAATTTATTGACGAATTAGTTTATTATTAAAATTTATTAAAGAATATTAAAATACATATTAAACGTAACACATCTCTATAGAAAAATGTTTTTAAGAGATATTAATTAAGTTTAATATAATATATTCAGTGTGAATATTATATTATTATAAGCTTTTTACAGTAAAGTAGTCATGTAGTAAGTTATTTTAGAATATTTTCTTTACCTCCAAAATAATTCATATTGATTTATTAGCTAATGCTATACAACATAATATTATAATTTAATATTACCTTTTATATTACATAGTAATTACATGTATTGTTCGTTAATCAAAATCAAGTTTCCGCTTGATTGATTTGGAAGTTAAGGATAAATTGACTAAATGATGGTTATACAAGTAGACGTAGTCATTAATTTTGCAACATTTTAAATTATCTGCTCTTTTTAGGAATTTTTTAAAAAACGTATAATTAACATAGAGATACTTTTAAAAATATATTCACAATAGTTTATTTATAATGTGATTTTAATTTATTCATTAAGAATGGTTTTAAAATACGTAACATGACAAAGTATTTTATTAAAAAAAATTCTAGTAAAACATTAGGAATTTCTTGCTTTTATAAATTTATAAAATCGATTTTCTAAAATTTTATGCATAATTATGTTTAAATGCGTTTACAGTTAACAAAATTACAATAAATTGAATTTTGTCAGCATCTAGCGACGATACGCATAAACTTCAAATTAAATCGTACGAACTCTACTATATCGGCGCATGGTAACATATATATTTAATATTTAAATTCTAATAACTATCTAAACTTTATAATTATCCTATTAATTATGGAATTTAATATTTTAATTTTAAAAAAACCTTAATTATTACATAAACTTTAAATTTAAAACCTAAGTACTATATTTCATATATTTTAAATATTCTATATCAAGCAAAAAATGTTTTCTAATCTTAATACAACCATATCAATAACAACAACAACAACAACAACAACAACAAATATAATAATAATATTGATGATGATAATGATGGCGATGGTGATGATGCTGATAACAATGATATCGATAATGCTAACAATAAATATTGAATTATTACATGATAACTATTATCGATATTCATTACATTGTGTAATTGTTTGCCGCAAATATCAAATGTTGATAAGAATTTGTTTATTCTCTTACAATCAGATTATTTAGTTTAAATATTTCAAACTGATTATATACATTTAAATATAATTTTATAATTAATAGATAAAAATTTAACTAAAATTAATATATATATAATACTTATATTAACATTTTTAAATAATATATTATAAAAATTTTTTGAGTCTTTTCATTTTTTTTGTAAATTGTAAAAAATACTTAAGTTGTTTCTATATAGTTAAAACAAAAGAAATATCCACCGCAAAAATGGAAATAATAACGTTAAATAATATTTGATAATCAGAAGTACTGTTCAATTAAAAATCCAAACGACTAACTATTCATCAATAAATATATGTACATTATAGTTAATACCAAATTATTAATAAAATTAAAATTTAATTTCCCAAGCGTAAATATTTACTTCATTGACTTTAATTAAAAATATAAGTAATTTAATAATTTTTAAAAATCTTCAAATTGATTTATTGTATTCTCGTATAATAACAATAAAAGTCACTTTGTAAAATTACACATCATCAGTGTATATTCAAATTATTATATAACTGTAACTTTCAGTAGGACAGTTATGGCTTGAATATTAATATTATTGAAATATATATTTATGCGAATCTTGAAAATGAATAATAATTTTGTAAATGGCTTTTTAAATAACATTTTTTTTTATTTATATTACGAATTATTTTTCCATAAACTTAAAGATTCTTCGTAACTTATATTGAGTTATTGTAAGGAGATCAAGAATAACTCGTAAAATTTATTCAATAATATGCATTCAGAAAACGTATAGCGAGACATGAGGCCAATATTGAAAGAAAATTACACTAATGCGTTAAAGAAAAGAGGTCTCCGCTTACGAACTTAAGCGACGCTTTTTAGTACACGATGAAAGGAAATTCCCGCTTAACAAATTTAAGTGATTTTTTTTTTTTTTTTTTTTTGATAAGACGGGCACGAAGAAAAGGGGCATGAAAAGGGGCACGAAATGGGGCACGAAATAGGGCACATTGCCTACGGGGGCGTATACATTGATCGAGTCATGTACTAAGAAAAAGAAAAACTAAAGCAATAATGATATAAGAGTGATCGAATTATTAAACATGCGGCAAGAATATTAAAATGCATTTCATGACCTCGACAGAGCTATCGATTGAAGTAATACTTTACAGAAGTAATTGTTTCGGAAAAATGATTATTAAAATAATATTAAGAAGATGACATGGAGATGAATCGACTCGAGAAAAGCGAGAACACTAATTTTGATGTTGAACGACCTTTGATTTCACTACATAGTTATAACACTTATAATATTTAAATAAAAAGATTACAAAGTTAAACATTCAAATGGTAATATTGACTTAGCATTCATTCCTGAACACTTATTTGATAACCAACATGCATTTAAAATGTAAAGATTCAATTAAATGTATCATTCAGAGTAATTTAATTGCTTACAATAAATATAGCATCATCAATAAAATATTCTTTCGATTTATGAAAAAATATTATATTTTTGTTTTATTGTAATTTAATATAAACAATAATATTTCCTTACTATTTTTCAAAGTTATATGTAAGATAATTATTAACCATTTATTATTATGCACAAATAATGAGATACATATAAAAAACTAAACTTATAATTTAGTTATCTATAAAATATTTCAAAAATAAATCAATTACTTAAAATAAGTATTAATACTGTTATTATTATTGTTGTTGTTGTTGTTGTTAATAAACAGAAACTTCTTAATGAATCTAGAGTCTTTATTTTAAAAAGGATGAAACTTAGAAAGTAACACGGAAAAACAAAGTTATAGGGATTTTTAACTCAATAACTTCTAAGTAAGATTGATGGTAAATAGATTTCGTGATAAACTAACCATGTATTAAAATAGAAAATATTATTCCTTATACATCAATTAAATGGAAAATATAAATGAAATATAAATAATAGTTAATTTTTCGTTGTTATAAAATTTTTTTAATTATAAATTTGTAAAAAATGAAATTTAAAATATTATTTAATCGTACTTTAAAGTCACTTAACTATAATAATTATTTTATTTAATTGCAATAATTTTATTTATAATAAAAAATGTATTTAATATATTCATATAATGTATTCATTATATATACTTATTTGTCATATATAATAATGCTGGAAAAATATCATGTTATCTTAGATTTATTTCATTTCAAACGATGAAAATATATAGTTCAGAATATAAAAAGTTTTTGAAATAAAATTTTAAATATTCACTATAAATTCCATATCTATATTAATATAAACATTTATAATCTTTTTCTTACATATGCATTTATTTAAACCTTTATCAAATTAACAATAACCATAATTTAATATTTATACATATTTTATATTTTTCTAAATATAAAAAATAATTGTGATTATCTTTTATTATTACTGCATGATAAATAATATTTTATAGAATATTCATTAAAAGTTTTAATAAATTAAAATATAAATAATTAAAAGTAGTTTTTGAACAATCTAGGAATTCTTTATTTATCAAATTGCAAAATATATTTTATAAGCAAATATATACAAATATCATTAGATTCATTAAAATATAAATATAGTATTGAAGAATTGAGTTAAATAATAGAAAAAATAAAAAAAAAAAATAAATACTGTTTTTGTTTTAAATTAGGAAGAATAACGTTTTTTGAGAAAATGTACATGAAAGTAAATTAAATTCTTAATACGTAATTATCAAAGTGTACATAAAAGCTTTTTTATAATATAGAATAAAAATATTATTTATCGGCTGATATTATTTCTGAGAACATATAAATAAAACTACACGAGTTATGAAAAAGTGTATTCTTAATGGAAGAAGGCTAATGATCTCCGGAAGAAGCAAAACCGATAAAAATTGTATGTTATTCATAGATACACTCACACAATTATGTGTATTTGAGAATTATGATATGTAATTAAAATCTCTCATGTGAATTAAACAATTTATAAAAAAAAGAAAAAGAAAAAAAGAAAAGAAAAGAATGATGAATAAAAAAGATATTACCGAAAATATAGAGAAATATTTTAATGGTGTAATAACGTGAGAATAGGAAGTGAAGTACATTAACATTAATCAGTTTGTAAGAAGTAGTTTAAAGTCACAGAAAAGATGGAATGTACAAAAGAAATGCGACCGAAAAAAGAGAAATTGTAGCTACGAGGCAATGGTAAGTAGCAAGTAACTGTATTCTATGAAAACGAAAAAATAAAGAAGAATGGATGACGAAAAGAAAAAGCGGACGGAGAGAAAAAAGAAAGTGTAAAAAAAGAATGACGGCGAAAAAGACGAGGCGACCTTTCTTGAACTCTTCCTCCTGTCTGATTCTCCTGTCTGCTCTCTATTTATTTCACACCTTTTCTATTCCTATACGCGGACATACACCTTTATATTGTTAGTGTTGACCTCACCCAGGTTAGGGATTATTGATCCAAAGGTGCATGCAGAAGAGTGTAGACGTGAGCTTTGCAGACGCATTTTTAACGGCATTTGAATTTTCTCGTTTAGAATAGACTCATTATGCGAGGTTTATGAATCGTTCCTACTAATTTGGTCAGACCCCTCACGCATTATTGCCACCGTCACGAACGAGTGAGAAAGATAGAGAATAACTTACATCGTCGGCAATTGGCACGCGCGACAATTTCGTGAACATTTTATTTGTATGTGTATCCAGTGGCATTAATACATTATTCAAAGGACTCGACGAGAAATTTATGTTAAGTATCAATAGAGTCTTTTATTTTCATTTGGCAAGCCTTTAACGATCGCACGTACATTTTCGCTTTTTCCCCTACAAAGCGTTCGTAAACTAATTGCTCAACTCAATTTTCCCAAGTACCTACAGTCTCCGACCACAAAAGACACTATCTTTTTATTCCTTATCTTTCATCTCAGTAGAATGAATTTACGTGCGGGAAACCTGGAGCCTGTTTGCAAGTTTCTTTTTTCTTTCTTTTGTACCTACAGACCATGTACTCGACGAAACTTTACACCTTCGGGGGAAAATTCTTTAGGGATTACTTTAAAATGTTCAACATAGCGAATATCGAGCTAATTTACCTGCTGCTATTTCTCCTCCTCTCAAGCCTTTGTTTTCTTTGCATTTTTTACGATTGTTTCCGCAGTGCTTTCGTCATTTCTCTATCGCCCTTCGTATAAAAGTCTACTATCGTATCACCAAGGCTTTTACAATTAACTTTGAGTATGCTTTATCCAAACTTGTGAAGTTGCTCGCGCAGCAGTCTGTTTATCATGAAAAATATTCTAAATTCCTCCATAATATGACACATCAAAACGTACAGGAAAATCATAAAAATTAAAAATTATTATTCGGTAGATTTCATTAGCTTTTTAATGTGTCAATTGAAGTTTATTAAAAGATTATTAAAAAAAAGCTTTTATTATTTACATTTAATTACATAATGTAATTGAATGCGTTATGGAGCAAAAGAAAAGATTTTATAATTTTATCAATATTTTCATATTATAAGCTATTTTTATCACTAAAATATTATAAATTTCCTTTCCAGATTCATGAATGGCTCATTCTTTTGATGAATATTGGATTCATTTTATATTTTAACTGCCTATATATACACTCTTTTTGTACTTATTGTACAAAGAATTGAAATTGTACAAAAGAAAATGCAACCGAGTTTTTACGATATTTACAATATTTATAATTATTTTTGTAGTAACCTTGATGATATAAAATTTCTTTATACTGTATATTTTCTTATATTCTCAAGTAGTTTATTTCACATTTTTTTTCCTGATCAACAATTAAAATTTAATTAAATTTATGTATTAGAATCTCAAATATTTAGAATTAATAAACATAGATGAAATCAAAGCATTTACGTAAGAATCATTTCCGAACTAATGACAACGTTTTACGTCTGTTTTTTGTTCAAGAAATATACTCTTTTAAAAATACTCTTCCTTATATTGTATGTACTTAACATTTTTTTTTATCTCTTCAGTACTAACTAAAGATTTATTTCCAATGTATCTAGAATTTTTGAGTACAAAAACATTAAAAATGTTTATCTGTAATCATGGTATTTTTTTTTAATTTATTTTTATTTACTTTTTATTGTAATTTTAATTTCATATGTCAAGCTTTCCAATAAGTGTTTACACATATTTACAATTCTAAAAATATTTGAAATAATGTATCAAAGATTCCGATTATTCAAAAAATTTTTTTTTTCTTTTTAAAAGAAAACATCACTTAGACTAATAACAAAACAGAATTAAAATAAATTAAAAAATCTAAAAATATATATATATATATAGGTATTCATTTTCATATAAAATGTATCTGCATTTACGTTTTATTATGATTCAATTCATGAATATTAATGAATACTAAAATTAATAAAAAAAATTTAATAGAGATTTAAGTTAAAATTTACTTTGAAAATTTAATTTATTAATCGCGGATTTAACAATTAATAAAAATTGAGTAATAATTAATTCATTTATAAATGCAAATTATTGAATTATATATTACCAATATTTTCAATTCTTATATAAATCTCATTTACTGTAGGTTTTTCTACGAAATACAGTATTAGCGTATTGAAAGAGTGATTTCATAGTTTACTACACAGAGATTAAAGTATCAAACAAAATTTCATGAGCTGCGAAATATGACTCATCCAATCTAAATTAAATTTATGTTGTAAATATAGGAACAAAATTTTATTTGAAATTTATTCGTTATTATATTTAATTTTTTAAATCAATCACATTAGTTTTAAATACATTATATTTATTATCTATTTCAGTAATATGTACTGATTATTTCATTTAAAATGATTTATAAAAACATTTTGTAAACAATAAATATTATTGAATTTATGAAGTTATAAGATTAATTTATAGTACAAATTAGGATACGTCTATTAAATATATATAAATGTCTAATAAAAATTTTATCACTGCAGTATATTATGAATTTACTAATTGAATTAGTAAATAAGATTAATTTTCCGAGTTTTTTATACATATAATTATTATTATTTCTTATATTACTATATTTCTTTATAGCACTATTGTTTTCTTATTATTTATTTTTATAATATTATCCGTTCTTCATGTACAACTATACATTTTTAATTTTTCTACATTTAACATAATTGTGTTTTAATGAAAAATTTGAAATTTAAATATTTAAAATATTTTTAATTAAAATGTACAATTAAAAACCATTATTTGTTTCTTTAATTAAACATATTTTAGTTTTGATCTTAAATTCACAAAGCTTTCGAGTTTTTTCTTTTATTTTCAGACTGTTATTATATTTTTAACAATATTTATTTTTCTTAATTTCAACATGTTGACCAAGTTATGTTAACTTTTAAAATTCATATTTATGGTAGTTAAGTCTCTATTTAATCTGGTAAAATGTTTGAATTTAAATTTTCATATGCAATAATTTAAAAATATTAAATATTGCTATACATGTTAATACTCAGTTCTAATATTTCAATTTTTTTTTATCAAAACGACGTCACTGCTCATTATTCGATTAAAAATATTTTGTAATCAACTTTATAAGCAAAATGAACATAGAAATTTCAAATTTTCATATCTGTTTATACAAACAATAAATGAAGGAATTTATACGCCTTCTAAATACCCAAACAAAATCACATACAATTTTGTTTTAAAGTATAAGAAATGTTCTTTTAATGCGAACAAAATGTTAGCAATCCTTAGACTTTATTATTACCTAAAAATATATGTAAATAAATCAAAAGTAAATTAAATTTTGCTTATTCTCAGTTTTGCTTCACTTTCAAAAAGACAAAGTGTCTGTAATATTTAAAAATATTTTTTAACGACGAAAAATAGTTATTTTTAAATTTTTCAAAAATTAAAATTATATTCATAAATAGTTACTGGTAATTGAGTAAAAAAAGCTACACATTAAAGTATACATAGTTTAGAATTTTTTAATAAATTTTTACTCTATTTATTTTTGTTATAATTGATTTATTACACAATTAATTTTAATTGTACATGTTTATATGCACTATTATATATAATTGAAACCATTACAAAATAATATTTATTTATAGTAATTTATTTATATAACACTATAGAATAACTAGATATTGTTTCCAAAAAGATTCAATTATTCAAATATATTTACATATTAATCACTTTATTAATAAAATATTAAAATTTTATAATTATTTATATATTTTATAATAATATAATTAAATTATGTATATAGTTTGTAAAAGAAATCAAATCATGAATATAAATAAATTATGAATTGATTTTTTAAGCTCATTAAGTTTACAACAAATAAATCATTATTCAATGATTTATATGAAATAGACCTAGAAAATATTAAATCAAGTTAATTTGTATGAAAATTTTCAAAAACATTTAAATTTTTTATGTCTATTATAATATTGATATTGTTGAAAAGTAAATTATGTATTTTATTTTACGTTCTATTTATTTAATTCATCGATTAAATCAGAGTATTATATAATGTGTTTGTATACCATAAAAAATATGCCTATGAAAAGTACCATGAAATTCACGATAAACATTTTATGCGATAATAAGAAAAGTAAACTTTGAACGCATGATTTTAAATGTTATTACTGTTGACGCAATTTATTTCACTATTAAGCTGGATAATAAAATTTATGTATTACTAAATGAAATCGATCGCACATTTAATATTTAAATTATTTTTTATTATTTTGTATAGTAATTTTGGTATGAATTTTATTTAATCAATTATTCATATTAGAAAACATTTATTCGCCTTGTTATTTCTATAAATTGATCTTTAAACAGATTATATAATAAATACTTTTTTTTACAATGTGTATTATTATTGTAATGAATTTATATAATTTTAATAAAATTCATTTATTTTGAATGAAATTCAATTTAATTTTAATAAATCATAAGCCTAGATACATATATGTTTTATTTAAAAAATTTGTGTTATATTATTCACAAATTTCAATATTTAATATTAAAAGTAATAATCGTGTTTAGTTTTTATTCATTTTGATAAATTACAGTAGCAGTTGTGTATATTTACCTAGAAAGTAAACTTTTTGTTAAATTAGTTATTGGTTCATTGTTTTACAAAATAAACTGTGTTGACTAATAACATGAATCATTGATTATGTATTGAAACGTTTTCATTAAAAATATTAACAATAATAATTTAAAATTTTTTCAATTTTCATTTTATGTTTTATTGCTCTTTGAATTGTAAAGATAAAATTTTACTTCGTAAAAAATCAATTAGCTTCACTCTAAATGTACTTTTAGGTAAATTTTCCATAATATCATGATATGAGTTCATTACATTAGAACTCATTTTGTAGTTAGAGTTAGAAAATAGCATGTTATTTATGAATTTGTTGAAAGTCATCAAACTAATTTACTGTGATTTGTTATGACATTTCTGTTGAGAGATAAATGTAATTAAATAAATGTAGTTCAGAAAAGACTGACTAACTGTCTCACGAATACTTTTGTTCAGTAGAGAATTCTTGGACATATTTAAAATAATAGTAGTGAGAGTTTAACTGAAAATGAAGTAAACTTTGAGAAATTTAGCCTAAAGACGAAAAATGAATAGCTCGAAAGTACGGTTTACAATGTGGTAGTGTCGGGACATCGTGAGTGTTGGTCTTTTTATTTGTAATTGTAAATGTTTGTATCATAAATAGTGTTGAAAAGTAATTGTACGAAAAATGAAACTCTATAGATTCATCAAGAATGTTAAGTGAAAACTTAAGTACCAGATAATTTAAAAACTTTTTGAGGCTTATGAAATGAAAGTAGGGAGTTCACATTAAATGTACTTGAATATAGTAATCGAAACCTACACTTCATTTTTAGAACAGTAAAGCTGTAAAATTTGTGTACATACATTTCAGTACCTGTAATTTAACAGTGTACAATCGTTAAATTGGTATTAAAGTGAATTAAATGTATTTTAAATGATTGATCATTTACAGTAACTTATTTTTCAAATTGCTTTTTACTTACACGTACAAATTCAAGGGCAGGTTTATTGTTATTTCAATACAAAACTAAAATACATAAAAATAATTTAGAGTTGCTTCTTTGTTTATTTTTATCGATAATTCAGTACAATATTTCTTCTTGACAACTTACAATTATTTTAAGAAAAATCTAATTAAATAAAATTCTAAAATCCTCAATTGGTGATAAAAGAAAATAAAGAACATTTAATTGAAACAAAAAGAATTTAATAATAATAATAATGCTCAAACCAGGAGGATTTTTTACGTGATTTTAAACAGAATATCCAAGCCTGATGGATCGACAGTCGAATTTGATTTTGAGTGGTCTGATAGATGAGACGTCTGAGTTGGATTTAGCGGTGCCCTAGATTCGGTAAAAGGTCTACACATGGAAAGTAACACAAAGTTAAAACCAAATGGAAATATACTTTTAAATAAGATGCTTAAAATAAAAAATATAGGGTATTATAATCAATATCAAATTAGACTCAGAGTCGGCATTGTTGCAATTTGTTTTGACACAAATAAAAATTGGCCTAATTCTAAATATTCGCTGTGAAAATAAATTGAAAAAAGGAAGAGTGAGCCTAAGGCTTTATAGATAAATGAGATTGGTTCTCGAGAAAATAACATATTTATGAATGCCCCAGGGAACTTTTTTCTCCGATCTCTTAATTAATTTAATTTTGTAATCAAAAAAATTCTTTCAAAACCAAAGCAAACGATATCAATTTGATAAGATTTCCAACCAAAATAAAAGCACAGTCGGAGCTCAAGAGTTTGATTGTTAAAAATTGAATTGTTAAGAGGAAATTATTTAGATTTTCATGGCTAGTATGTAAGATGCATAAACCGATTATTAGAGTTATCGAATGTTGTTGTAGTGCAATGGAAGTCGTGAGTCTATCGTCGCAAATTGAGCAACACGAGTTGAAAGTTCAAAAAACCCGAAGCAGCTTTAAAAAATCGACAAAACACTCCATGTCGTCGGCTATAGCAACCAGGGCGATCGAGTTCGCAGTTAACAAATGCATCCGCACGAAGAAAATGGAAAATCCAAATGTTCCTAGAGAGAAAGACGGAGGAGAGGGTCAGCGCTATCACGAGTTATCTATCGGGCTGTGGCACATGGAAAAGCGTTGCAATTGCAACCACTTCCCATTGGAATCCGGCGCTCTAGAGCGAGCGAGAGCGAGCGAGTGAAAGAGAAAGAGAGAGAGAGAGAGAGAGAAAGAGAGAGTGCGAGCGCGTGTGTGTCAACCGGGGGGTCGGGGTGGGGGAACGGAGCGGCTGGTCGTGTCCTCCTTCCACGACGCTCGCATCTCGCTCGGCATCGAGGCTCAGTATCCAAAAGTTCTCGTCCGCGGCGCGACGTAACCGATGCGGTGGTCCGCGCACCACCGCCAGCCAACTCTCAGCTCGTCCTCGTCGCTGGTTCTTCCCCGCCCGAGCACCGGAGGAAGCCCTCGGCCTCTCCCTCGAGAGGGACCCTCGGCGGCGGCGGCGACGGCGGCGCGCGCGCGCGCGCGTGTGTCTGTGCTCGCGGACGCGCGCAACTTCTTTCTCCTGCTGCGCGACCAAGAACAGGGTATGTATGTGTGAGTATTGCGTGCCTGACCGCGTATCGCGAGTCAGGAGGAATCGCTCTCTTATCGTTTATTAATAGGAGAGAGTCTAATTTGGAGCCCCGACGAGTGGCGCGGAGTCTGTGTGCGTGTCGGCCGGCCGACTCGCCGGATACTGCGTCTCATTCTCCTCCGCCCATTTTCTCGGGTGGAAACGCGCGGAAGGCCCCCCGGCGACTCCGGGGGTGGAGGGCATTGAACGACCACCTCCCCCTCGTGGGAGAGTCGGGGGGTCGACGTGCGATCCGTCGAGACGCCGCCTCGGATTTTCTTCTTAATCCTCGGTTGCGCGGGTGCGACGCCCCCGCTCACACGCACACGCGCGAGGCCCCAAGGATTCGCGAAAACACGCGCATACGTGTGCATAGTTACGGGGCGCGGGAAGGGGGGAGGGAGGAAGATGGGCGAAGGAACGGCGGCACCGGTGCCAATCGATTCCCAAGAAAGAAATGCTCCACTTCCGAGAGCCGCCGCCTCTTTTGTTTTCATTCGAGGAGTTGTTCCATGTGATGGTGCTTCACTCGCGAGCTTCGAGTGAAGGTGCAAAACATTGCAACAGGGGCGGGGGCGGGGAGGACCGCCGAGTTTTCCCGTTCGCGCGATCGAACTCTCGAGCATGTGTGTGCGCTCGTTTGGTACCCCTGCTGATGATGATGTTGATGATGATGATGATGATGATGATCGACTTTCCTTCTCTTTGATTGCGGGTTTACACTCTGTTTATCGCGACAGAGAGACATCGATCGAGTTCCTCCTCCTCTTAATGTGGTGGCATCCACAAGTCTCGAGGACTTTTATATCTACCGCGACTCCAGTGCTCGGCCGCTCCATCCAACCACCGACGACGACGACCCATCGCATTCCTAGCAATTAAAAATTAATTTACCCTGGCGAGGTCTTTAAATTTTAAATGTAAGTAGCAGCAGCCTTTCAACCGGTGCCACTCCGTCACCAGCAGACCGCTTTCTACCGTTTCTTTGTACCTCCTTGGTAATAGCGTGCGGGCGGTTGCTCAGGTGTTGTTGCACATGCACGAGACCCAGGTGGCAAATTTTTTTTTTTTCTTTTTTTTTTGTTTGATTAGTATTGATTGGAAGTGATTGGTTGAATGAGGCCGGTTCCGCCATCGCTTTATTCATCGGCGTTGCGTCACCGATGTTTTTCTGTTTCACTGTCAGCGTTTTACGAATTAATGCAATGCAATTTCAATGAAATCACGACTTTTATCGAAGATTAATATCGAGATTACTTGAAAGAAAATAAGAATATCTATCGATCGCCAAACAATAGATGCAAAATTTTCATTATTTCGCTAAAACTTAAACACTTTATTGGAATAATTCTTTGTTTTTGCTTAATTTCAATTGATAACAGTGCGACGACAAAAGAGAAATTGCAAGCAAAATATTTAAAATTCATGTTTTTCAAACTTAGAAAGGAATCCAGGTCCCAACGTTTATTGCAACGATTTTTTTCTTTATTTTATAATTTGTAAAAATAACAAATTTTATTTTTATAATCTATAATATCACAATTTCATGTATTTTTTTTTTTTTTTACTTTCCTATGTATTTTCTATCAAATTTGATACATAAATTTATTACAACAAATTTTTATTTTTTTTTTTATAAATGAATGATTGGATTATAAAAAGTTATTAATCTATTAAACTCATTATTGTATTTTTAATGTATTAAGAATATTTAGTACATTGAAGATTATAACTGAAAATAAATATATTTATGTACAATAAATAATTTATCTCGTCACCTTAGTAAATAACTGATAACCATATAATACTTACACAGATATTTTATTTTAGAATAGTATATAATGTCTAAAAAAGATAATAAAATGCTGGTTAACCAGTTATCATCTGTTCTACCCGATGATCGACCAATCACAGCAATAAATATTATAGAAGACTTAGATAAGTGTCCACCAAATTTCACTGTTGTAAGTACCAATAATACTAGATAATTGAACATATTAAATCAATTGATAAATAACTATAATAACCAAGATTATCAATTTATTGATTAATCTTGGTTAAAAATACTTTTAAAATGATTGAAAGGATTTCTAATCCTATAAAATTGAATCTTAAGTTGTACATGAGTGAAAATATTATATTCCTGATTGCTTTAATTGAATCATTCGATAGATATTTTGTTTTGATATATTTTTTTAAATCTCAATTTTTTTTTAATAATTTTTATAATTTATAATTTGATATTTAATAATATTTTAAAGACATTATATATTATATAATAATAAAGTAAATGAATTATCACTAATAGAATTAAATAGTTCAAGGTTTTTCATTGATCAACATTGCATTTATTTATTAATTATACACAATAAAATTATAAATAATTGTTTATTCGTAGGTATCTAGGACTTATGATTTGGATTCTGATGCAGATTTATGGCGTGAAAGTGGTTTATTTATTAAAAAAAAATCCAGATACTTATGTTTTTCAAAGACTGAAGGATTACGACATTCTGTAATTGAAAAAATTTCTATTATTGATGAAAAGGAACCTCCTACCGAAGGATTTAGTATGATTTCTCATACTGTAGATTCAAGTAAAATACTTATGAATTATATTTTCTTCTCACCATTCATTCACTAATCCTTTTGTTATGACATTCTCACAGTTTTAAAATTAATTTAATTCATTTAAACTTGTTTCAGTGCAAAAAGCATGGCGTAAAAGACAACTTTGCTATAAAAGTAAGAATAAGGATTTATGTACTTGTGCTGTATCGGATATTATTATTTGTAGTAAAATTGGAAAAGGTTCCAAAGTTGCACCAGATGAATTTACTTATGCTGGGTAAACTATAATTTAATTACCAAAAAATATTTCAATTTTTTCATAAAATAAAAATTATTTAGATAAATTATTTATGAGAAATGAAATATTTCAAGAATTTATTTTTTTGCTTCAAAAAAATTTATAAAATAAAATAAGTTTTGTATACATTTTATTTTAGTGTTATAAATGGTGTTTACATTTGTTACAAAACTGTACCACTTTCTAATGGGGCCTTGACTGCTCAATCATATGCCAATATAGAGTTTGTATTTCCTAGGATATATTTGTGTATTTTTTGTCCTTTCATTTAATAATAACTTTTAACATTCATTTAATTTAATTTCATTAGATTGTTCAAAACTTCACCATTGTCAAATGGAACACCACATAGGCCTGCACCAGAGAGACCACCAAAGCCAAAGTTTATACAAAAACCCTCAAATGGGTTATATCCACAATTAAGTCCAGTAAATACAGGAAAATCAGTAAATGAAGAAAACGACCAAGATTACGAAGTTTTAAGTCCAACTGCAAGAATAAGGCCAACAAGACCAGCACCGAGATTGCCACCTAATAAATCTCCTGTAGTCTGTTCTATGCCAACATATGGAACGCTGTCAGGTTCATCAGATCTTGATGGAGTTCCTTTTACTCTAAATCCTCTTTTGAATATGAATTCATCAAAATTATTCAGTGTAAATAGCTTTTACTTAATCTATTACAGAAATAGAAATTTATCTTTTTTTTCTTTTTTCAAAAATAGTAAATTCAAAATTAAATTTTTCAATTTAAAATCATTTATTTAAATAATTGAATTATTAATTTCAATTGAATTGAAATTAAATCAATTGAACAAAAACTTTTAATATTAAAAAAAATTACATTCAAATTGTGTTTAATATTGATTACTACTATTTTTATAATATTGTTTTATAAAAATAGCTCAGAATTGTATTATTAAATGATAAAAAACATTTCTATATTTAATATTTTTAGTAATTTTAAGGAATTTCTATTTATTCTAGAAACAATTTCCTGTGATCAAAATCAGAACTCAAAAGGAATTGGACAAGGAGGTAACTATCTTATATGTTTATATTCAATGATTCTTCTTTTATCGCATATAATTTTATCTTTTATACTACTCTGTTTTATCGATCGATTCAAAAATATATAATACATAAACAAGTTAATTTTTTGTAATATTAATCAATTAATTTAATTATTTATATAAATTTATATAATATTCAAAATTATTTTAAGGAATTATAAATTTCAACAATAAGTTTTATAAATTTATTGGAAACGTTATCTTTTGAACAATATAAAATAAAAAATAAGTACATTAAAGTAAAACAAAAATCATTTTAAAATAATTTTTTATATCTAGATCAATAAAACAAACATGTATTATAAATTAATTTTTATAATTCTTTAATGAAAATTTTTATAATTTTTCAGTATTTCTACGACTTTCGAACTGAAAGGGAAACTTGAACGAAGCCTAATTGTGCCAATTGAATTGTTCAAAAATACTAATTTTCAGCTATATATATAGATTTGTATTTATAATATAGCTCTAGCCATGTATAGGAGTGCCTGAAAAGATGATTCATAATGTAAATGTTGAATTTTGAAAAGCAATAAGCAAATCCTTTATCATTTAAGGAAAATGGAATATTATTAATAGTTGAACTCATTCTTTTTAATGAATTTGTTTCATAATTTCCATGTTTTATTTAAAGTTTTGATACTATTATTTGATTATTATTCATCACTATATTATTTTTATAAATTTATGTTATTATTGTATTGTTCTTAGAAATCACATATACATTTATATGTATGTGTATGTAAGTTTTGTATAAAAATATATGTTTATGTATATTTGCATAACATACCTAGTTATAAATTTGTAAGCATAAAATATCTAGTTATAAATATGTAAACATAATATAATAAGCATAATATCACTAAATTATGTCAAGAACTGATAAATATTAAATTTTCTATTCAGATAAAACTTTAATTAACAGTGATTGCAAAATTTTTGATAACCTACTATACTTTATTCAAATACATAAATTAGGATTAGAAATTTTTGTTAATTGAAAGTTGATAATACATGTTTTTAAAAAAATAATTTTGTTACTTAATTTTATATGTAATGATGATTTCATCAATTCAAACAGGTTGTGTAGATAAAAGTTTTAATTAAATTTTATGTTTATATTTTTTGTTTCTACTTTATATTTACATAAATGACAATTTTATATACATGTCAATCTATAATTCTTGTAATTGATATCCTTATATATAAAAGGATTAATCTTGTATAAAGAAATAAACATCAAATACAGATATTAATTTCTTTAAAAAACAATTATACAAAAATTGATGGAATTTACAATAATAATAATACGAATGCATGTAAGCCATAAGACATACTTCGCATACAGATTCACGCACGCACATTTATACAATATAAAGTATAATTTATATATAACATACAAATTTAAAAATTTCACACATTTATTAATTTTTATTTATATCATCCACAGCCATGATTGTTATAGTTTAAAAATTTAAACTATTTATTTAATTACATTTTTATTTATTCTTATATTATTAATTTATTTGTTTAATAATCAAAATGTAATTATTACAGTTTAGTGGAATTTTTTTTTTAAGTTATTAATAAGTTAATTTACTTAAATATTACTCCATTGTTTAGTAGATTTTTATTATTTTATTGCATTAATGTATCTTGTATATTATTACAAGTTTTTAACTTATGTAATAAAATATTAAGGGATGAGATTGTATTATAAAAAATATGTATAGAATTTATCATATAATAGATGCTATTAATAAAAATATGAATTAATTTAATATTATAAAAATGTATAATAAATTTGTTAACATTACAAATTTTTACTTCCTTTAGATAAAACTTTTTGAGCAGATATTATATTACATATTACATCAATATTATTTGTATTTATAATATCAATACCATTTATTAAAAATTACATAATATATTAAAAATGATTAAAATTTTTAAAAATATGTAAAATCATTGAAACTGCAATGCTTTTTAGAAATTCTATTTTAATGTATTTCTTAAAAATAGAAAATGTAATGAAATGTTAAATGTTATTTGTTGCAATACAATAAAAAATTTGATTTTAATTCAGTAAAAACTGTTTATAAAATAGTAAAAATAAAATATTTATTGTAGTTTACATTCATTTATAAAAAGAAAATATGTAGATCAGATTAAAAATAAATTTCAAAGCTTTAAATATTTAACTATTTAGATTATTAATATAGGATAAATAAAAACTTTGAATTCATTTATATATTTTTAACATGGATTATATGCTCTTAATTTGAAACAAAGAATAATAGGTTTGAAATATAGATTTTATTAAAACATTTTATCATTCAAGAAAACTTGTCTACAACTAGAATAAGTTTGAAAATTTTTTTATCATTTTAATTAATTATTTCTACTTTAATTTGCAACATTTATGTTTTGAATTAGTGATTCATTGTTCTTAAAATAATAAATATTTACTTTAGCATATTCAATAAAATATAAATTATAGTAAAATTCGAATATTTGTAGCTTATCTAAATACAAAGCGACTAGTAAAATAAGTTTCTTATTTTTTCATTTTTTAGTAGAAATCTCTACTTTAAAATAAAAAATAATTCGCGTAGTAAATATACAATTTTAATAATTAAAAATCTATCTAACAGCTCGTAAAATGATTACAAGTGATAATTTTTTTAATGATGCCTTTTCTTTTAACAATTAGTTGAACATTGTTTATAGAGCTTTAAAGTATAAATTGAAATGTACAGGTTTGTGTGAATAATTGATCGATGGTGGTAATAATGTACGCGTGTACGCGAATATTACTGTAGCTTGTAATTCAATGTTTCAAAAGTCAAATTTTGAAATAATGAATTCGGTCTATTTTACTTGTCACTTTACGAAGGAAACACAATTGATTATTCGAAAGAAGCAGCCATTTCCTAAGCTTTTTAAACATTTACAATTTTGAGACTATCATTAATCAATTGAACTTGGGCTCCGATGAAGGCGTTCCTATCGATTTCCACAGAATTGCGTTATCAGGCAAAACGCGTTTAGCCAATCGTCAAACAAACGGCCCCGTCCAGTGTTTTGTGTGGATGGTCATCGGTGCACCATTTGCATTTATCCCATGTTTCTCCATAACTGTGGTCGCTTTAATTTTGCTCTTATACTTGACATCCTTTGGCTTTAGCATGCTTTTGTGATTGCTCAGCAATCTAGACGGAGTCAATATGGATTTATTGCTGAGACCCGTTGCCTCGAGAAAACTATCATACTGACAATTCAAATCATTACTATTGGCTGCTTGAATGCCAGTGGCGGACGGTGGATTGTTATTGTCGACGATAATACTAGTCGATTCACTTGCATTAGATGGTAAATTATCGTTCAAAGGAAGACTAAGAATACCGAAATTGTCGGAGCCGTCAGCACCTGACCTTCCAGGATCGTCGGATAGGTCACAATCGTCTAAATTGAATTCTTCAAAGTTCTGTTGTATGTCGTATGCGTCAACTTCTAAATTTGATTGGGATTGTTGATGATGGTGGTTTAACTGTTGCTGATGTTGCTTCTTGGACCCTTCATTGCCCTCGATTTTGAACTCTTCGAAGTGACGTACAATACTCGTAACTTTGGCCAATCTTTCTGGAGGCGCAGGTACATCACTTTTGATCTGTTGTTGCTGTTGCTGTTTTTGAGGTTGTTGTCTGAGGTGGAAAGACGAGCGCACATTATTGAATCGATTTTTCCAAAAGTCTGCCTTTGAGTCATCAACAATGCATTGCTTGGTAGGTTCATCAAATTTCAAACTACGAGAGGCGTTGGAAAAAAATTTACTGCTGATACCTAGGATACTTCCAGCCATTCCATGATGATTGGATGATACCTGGCTAGCCTCGCCAGCGATTTGTTTCTTATGTAATGTTTCATCTATGAGAAAAGATGGACTGGGGATTTTTTTTAGAACGAGAGTGTTATTGCGAAATTGGGGTTTTGGAGGTAGGGCTGGAGGTATTTTTGGAGGCTGATCAATTATCTCAGGAAGAGATTCAATATCTTCGTAATCAAGATTCCTAGCCAATGTTAATCCTTTACCGGACATTTGCAAACATGTTTTTTCTTCGATCCTGTCCATGCGTAAAGCTGTAGGACTCGTGGTCTGACCGCATTTACCCGTCATCGTTAATCTACAAAAATATTAACTTTTTAATGAGATATAATGAAGTCTAATTTTTATTGACCAAACGATTTAGCATATTATACTTTGCTTTTGTTTATTTGATATAAAATAAGATGTTTCTTTTGTTGTACTAGAAAAAAGTGTTTTACTTAAAAACAAAAGTAATAAAAAATTAAGAAATGTACAACAATATGCATGGTATATATTGATGAATAGATAATTAAATTAAGCTTTGAATTAAAATGTTTATAAAAATACATAAACATTTTTGGAAAAATTATATTATATAGTAGTGATTAATAGTTGGGATTTACTTAATACATTGACTGTAAAATATTTAATTTTTCAATATGAAATAACCTTTGTTTAATTTGCTTTTATATAAATTTTTAATAAATATATTTAAATTAAATTGTACTAATATCTAAACTATTATTATGTTAAGATAAACATAAATTAACTAGATTTTTATGCATTTATTCATAAATTATTTTAAATTAAATTTATCAAAAAACAAAAACAATGAAATAATTTTAGACATAAAATATTTATTAAGCATATACGATTATCTGTTTACATTTAATAATAATAATTTTTTAAATATAAAATATGTAACTTCATATTCTTTATCGTATATGGTATATATAAAAAAAAATTAAATTTAAAAGAAAACTGTTTATGAGTGCATTATTAGTACAACAAATATCAAATTTATTAATAATTTCAAATTAATGTTTTAAATTGTTAACTTATAATGTTTTTGTTTAATTTTTTTTTTAATATTATTAAAAATTTAGTTATATTCAAAAAGATCTACATTTATTATTATTTATAAACATAATATTTATTAATTCTTTAACGCAGTTTAAATCGTAAATAAAAAAATCGAAGAATTTAGATATTTACCTAGACATGTCTTTCACCAAGTTTTCAGGGTTTATAAAAGGTTCTATGATTACAATTGGTCTCGGTTTCGTTTCATCCAAATCATCATTGAGCACCGATTCTGAATCCAAGACCGGAACAATTCTCATACCAAATTCATCTTCAGAATTGGTTGCTTCAAAGCAATCAATCGATGAGCCTCCTTCATTATCATTTTCATCCGGTTTCTAGGGAATATGAAAGTAATTAGTTGATTCAACCATTCAAATGAATACTTGTTGCAATGTAATCGAACAAAAATATTGGGCTATGAAAGTATGGAATAATGGTTTATAAGTCAGTTGAAGTGAGTTGAATGATAAGTTATACAAGAAAGTCGATATGGTAAATGAGATCTTACCTCGTTGTTGACTCTATCCACTGGTGTTGGGATGGTCGGAGGGTTGTTGTCGGCCAACGTCATTTGTGGAGATTCATCAGAGTTCCGCCTTTCTATTTCCGAGCCAACGGATTCGATGTCGGAGAGTCTCGCCGGCTGGAAGCGCACGATTTTCCCCCGGTGCTTGAATCTTCGTGGCACCGAGAGGATGTTTTCCTCGTCCTCCATGTCGCGCAAGAGGATTTGGTTGACGCACTCGAGGACGGAATTGTGGTTGCTGTTGGGTCGGTAGACACTGTGGCGCAGCATCTCATCGGTTATCCGGTCCTCGTCAGGGTCGCTGT
Organism: Eupristina koningsbergeri; assembly: GCA_018907245.1. Classification (NCBI taxonomy): domain Eukaryota; kingdom Metazoa; phylum Arthropoda; class Insecta; order Hymenoptera; family Agaonidae; genus Eupristina; species Eupristina koningsbergeri. Next base: position 500,773 of record JACCHV010002877.1, on the reverse strand, counting down.
ACCAATTGCCCGATGACTCGTCTAGATTCTGATCATCCTGGTCGATCCTGGTCATACTTCTAAAAAGGCAAAAGTCGAAAATAAAATAAAATAATTTTCTTTTAAAAGTAGATTACAATAAATATATATATATTTCCTTATTAAAATTTATCTAAGATTAACTTGAATAATACCTTAGATATTTAAGTACAGGGTTAAATCTTAAATAGTTTCTCTTAATGTGATTTATTTATTGTCGTGATAAAAAATAGTGACTTCTTTTTTATAAAAAATAAAATTGTAACTTTAAATAAAAATTAGTTTATACGTTTAATTTTTTTTTTTTTTTTTAAGAACGATATTATTTATATTTATATTATTAATTAATTTATTATTAGTAAATTACCATAAATTGAAAACCACGATATGTAAAAAATATTTTATGTACAAAAAATATTCAAGAGAAATGTTTTTTAATTTTTTCTTTTTTGATATTATAATATATTTATTTATAAATTAAAAAAAATATTTGTATAAATTATAAATATTATTCGGTGTAAATGATATAAATTAGAGATAGAAATTTGCACCTTTTTGTAATTATCCTCTATGCTTTTATTGTATAATTTATGAGAGAATAAATTTTGATCATAATATTAAATAAATAAAATATCAAATATCATTATATCTATATTCTTTAATATTTACCAAAAATCAATCGTTCTAAATCAAACAAATTTCTTTTTTATTAAATTTAAAGTTTTAACTCACATCTTAATGGTTATCTTGAGGTATTTCGAGTCACAATAAGATTTTCTAATCAATAAAATCAAAGATTTATAATATTTAAGAAAAAATTTGATAAATTTTAAATTAAAAAATTACCATCGATAGTTTAAACATCGTTGTAACAATAAAAAGGTAAGATAAAATTTGTATACGTACAGTTGAATATTATTGTTACTGTTGTCCTCGCTCGTTGACGTTTTAAGGTTTCTCGTGTTTTTCTGATCGCAGCAGGCGTTTTCGTAAATGGGTTCATCCTCATCCGAGGCGTAATTGCAATCCATGCCATCGTCCTTACTCTCGGACCTGGCGATGATCTTCGAACGCTCATCGAGGATGACCATTGTGACCTCAGACTCGCTATCGGTCATTACAATCGTGGGGGTGCACCGGGTGCTGGACTTGTTGAGGGTGGACCCGGGGGAGACGTCGGTCGACTCGCCCTCGCAGAAGCCCTCGGTACTGAGGAGCGAAGGACTGCCGTCGGTCGTCGTCGTAATGATAGAGGCATCCGTGTTCTCGCTTGAGGTCACACTCGTCTTCGAGATGTCGCTGCCCGCGAAGCTGTGGGTTTTGCGAATGTTAGTAGCCGAGAGACCAGATTCGTTCTCCAAAGACTCATTCAGTGTCGTGATGATCTCGCATTTAAGCTTTTGAATATCCTTGCTCAGGCTGCTGTCGTTCTCCTAAAAATAATTATAATTTACATTAGTACTTAGTTGGCTTGTAGCAAATAAATAAGTAAGTGAAATTTCATAACGTTGGCATGATTAGCATTTTAATATTTTTATTTTGGATTAAATGGAAAGTTTTGTTTTTTGTAAGCTTTATTTTATTTTATTTTTGAGATAAGGAACGTAGCTACAAAATTACTCTCACAAATCGCTAGATTTAATAATAGAGCAATGAATATTAATAAATTTAATAATACAGCCAAACCTAATTGATCTATTAAAAAAAAAACTATTTTTAAAAATGCTTTTTGAATAATTACATGTGTATTAATAAATTTCTTAATTGTAATTTGAATCCTTTTTTTTCATTAGCAGTATTTATTATTATTATTAATTGTAGCTGAACAAAATCGATAACAAAGGCGTATTATTAACTTTCTCAGTTTTGAAATAGAAACATTTTAATTGCCATATACTTTATTATCAATAAAAAAGTAGTTAAATTAATGCCAATTTAATTTAAATTCCAAAAATAATAGGATTATTTAAATATCAGAATCTATAAAATAAATTTCAAGTCAAGTAGAAATATGTGATAATCTAAACGAGAAAGAGTTACAAAAGCGCGAGGTAAGAATAAGATAAATGTTATCTGGTGCACCTGAAAATCTGAAACCTCGAGGGAGGGCGGAAGGTTGGCAATACTCTTGTCCAGCTCGGAGCCGGTGCACCGGCTTTGATCGCGTTTGCCCTTGATGTAGCTTTTCGTGTAACGTCTGAGCCTCGCAATCTCGAGCTGTTGGTTCCTAATTACATTATCCTTCTCACAGAGCAGCTGCCTGATGGACTTTTGCTCCTGCTTGAGCCGGGACTCAAGGACGAGGAGCGCCCTCAGGATGCGGGAGATCTGCTGGTCGCGTAGGACTCGCTCGCGCTCGTGACCAGCTTTCAGGGTGTCGAGCTCCCGCACCAGCTCGCGGCATCTCCGGGTCGCAGCCCGCAACGAATCCTGGGTGCGCACTACCTCCTGGCGCAGATTTCGTACCTCTGACTCCATCTGGAAAAAAACGAGGAATGTTAGCAAGCACGTTTGCGGTTTCACGAGTTTTTTCGATCAAGAACTTTCATACTGTGTATGATTTTTTAACCACATTAACCTCATATATTTTAAAAAGTAATTCTTTGTCCTTGATGAATATCGGTAACCACTATAAAATAATAATTTTTAATATTCTTACTTAGTGGACTCACTTTACTGAACCTCTCAATTCAAACTTGTTTAAACAAGATTTCAGTACAACCTTGTATAGCGATTAAAATGTATATTGAAAGTACAGTACATGACTTTTATTTTGCCACTTTTATGGTGAAGTAATTATTCTTTTAAATTTGGTAATCATCATTGAAAGACATTCTTAAATTAAAATTTTTTACCATACATTAGTTCATCGCAGCATGACTTAATATATTTTTTTTTGTACTTTATTCTAATATTCTAATATAAGGACAATGAGTAAAAATTAATTCATCAACATCATTGCTTAAGAATCGATAAAAGTATAATTAATATAATACAGTTATTTAAAAATAAAAAATGATTTATGATTTACCAGTAATTGGAAAAATTTAAATTACACTTCTTTGGTGAAAAAATTTTAATTATGCATTTAAATTTGTGGATAGATTAAGTATAAAAATAATTTGTTTAAGAATTTTAATTATAATATTAATCAAATTTTAATCATTATTATTAATATTTTATCAACATGAATTTTCGTTTCTCCACGTAACTTGTGTTCTACACAAGCCTCGTCATCTAATGATGGTATAAGTCATTAAATCGCTTAATAACAGAAAATATATTTACGAAGATATTAAGTCTTTAAAATAATGAATTTCTGCACTTAAGTAATGTAGTTAAACACATAGATAAATCAAAAAACTTTATTTCATTTATCATAAAAGCGTATGTGAAAATTGAATATAAATACGGAGTCGCTTTAGCCATTAAAATTATGTTAACACTTAAATTATGTTCTATTCAAATTTTTTAGAACTTAGTTAATTAACTCTGACATTTAACTTGCATGTAAAGAGGTTAAGAAGGAGTAATATTAAGAAATAGTAATTTTGAAAGCACATTTGTTCCTATAGATCGTGTAAATTAGTATACAAATCAGGGTTTATGTTTATTATAAACAATGGTATTACAGTACTTGTAGATACAGATCAAAGAAATAAAAGTAGTTTGGCTTCCGATTATTTCGCAGCAGAGGTTGATGAAACAATTTTAAGTAGCCTGAAACAGTGTGAGTTATTCTTATTTTCGGATTTTTAAAACGCCAGGCTTTGGGGATAAAGCTAGTGCACCATCGGCACGACCCGACAGAGAGGCCCGCCTTGTAAAAGAAGAGGCACAATAAAAGTAAGGATAAGAAGGTCCCATAGCAGCCGTTACACCTTGGTGACCTCCTCTAAATCCGGCCTCTAGGCAACGACGGCGGCGGTGGTGGTGATGGTGGTGGTGTGGTGGTGGTGACCGAATGAAAAAACCGTTGGTCAAGAATGGTGAAAGTCGAATGGCGAACGAGGCAGACACACTTTTGGTGGGCCGTGCGCCACTTCGCCCGCGAGTCGGATGTGGGTGCGCGATATGTGTGTCGGTGATATGGCAAACTGATTTTCCCCCCTGACTGATTATTCCCGGTCCGGCTTTCCACGAGGATGCGAGTCCCTGATCCTTCCCGAGAAATCTCCTCGCGCCAATCCTCCATTTCCACGCTAGGTGTCGCCAGTGTTCTTGGCAAATTAAAAAATACCTCCAGGGGATCCTTTTGATCCTTAATACCTCAAAGTTTCACTTTAAGCCGAAAGCATGTCCAATAACTTTATTTTTAACCGACCGTAGTAAATCTAATTACTTGGCAAAAAGTTTTTAACTTATTTTCGTAATTCAATTATAAACGAGTATTGAAAAGTGCTCTGCCGAAATATAGACTTAAAACAAATATAATATAACTAAAATTTAGACCCTTTATATTTTGTCATTTAGAATTCCTTTACAGAATATTGTTTATTAAACAACAAATAGAAATTAAATGAAAAAGATCTTTTATAACGAAACTATTCATTGTTAAGGTCACACTCGTGCTGTGTATTTTGATTGTCTTAAATAATAATTTAAAATTTATTTTAAAAAATTTGTTTCTAAACAGTAACGTTTATAATTTATTTTAATTCAACATTACAATTGATAATATCCCATAAGAATACGTTTTTTTCTATAAAATTTTTTTACATAATTTTCAAAATATAAAAAAAAAAAAATAATATGCAAATTATACACCAGAATTATTTGTAAGATTTTATTCATATTGACTTCAAATTACAAATATTTACTTCACTTTTGTTGATAGATTCATTTTTTAAAAATAAATAGTAAGGTTTCAAGAATTTATTAATATAATGGATCTTTACGTAAATTATTCGTGTATAATTATTAATTAAATAAACTTTAGAGAATGATTTTCTTCACTAATACCTTCGCTTTTAAAATCGTTTCACACTTAAATTCTTTTATGCTAAAACTTTGTATGAATTCCAGAAAATGCTAAAAATAAAAAATTTACTAATACTTTTATAAATCGCTAGAGCACGAGTAAATGCTTTGAAAATTATAAGCCCAAGGAAAAAGAAATTACGTGTGTGTGTGTGTGAGTGAGTCTTAAGAATGTGTCGAAGTACAGAAGGAGGTGCATGGAACAGTTAACGTGATAGTGAGTTTCACGGGAAATGAACCTTTGGCAGATGTAAGTACATTAGGCTCTAGCAAAGATGAAGTGTAATTGCTAAAGGCCATTGAGGCATGTTAAAATTTTTAGAAGCGAGGGGAAATTGTATCGTCGAGCTCGGGTCGAATGTGCAAACGTAACTACTTTATACTTCAGGGAAACTGTTTTTATTGCCCAATTCAACTCGAGTACAATTATTTACATAATAAACAATTGTCCGGCATTGTTTAAGAATTTAACTATTTACAGCGCATTTGTTCCACAAGTTTAATATGTATAACTTAATTTGGCCAAATTGTCCTATGTTACAATAGAAAGTATCAAAGAATTCATTAAAAAGCAATTTTCAGTGGATTTAGTATCGAGCAAAGATTTTGAGAGATAAAAGTATACAAACTGGGTTACTTGTCATAATACTCAAGCTTAATTGATCGTGACAAACATTGCCAAGTTTACAACATAGTTGCTTGAAAAATTTATAAATTATATATTTTAATACCTAATTATATTGTATGATACGGCAATAACAAACAGTAGATAAAAATCTAACATAACATAATTCATAAAAAAATCACTTAAAATAAATATTATTAAATAATGCAATATTACAGATTCGCATAAATGTAAGAACAGAATTTTCCAGGGCTTGACGATTATTTTAAAATTTACTCACATTTAATGCAATAAAATTTTTATAAGAATTTTATATTTTTTTATTTTTATCCGAAAAATATTTATTGATAAATGCAATGTGCCTAGACTTTGCAGCTCCTCTTACCTCTCTCTACTCTCCTCCCCCCCCCGCCCCTCGCAAGCATACAAAGTAATTTTAAAATAAGCATACGGTAAGAGTATCTTGCGAAATTTCATAATTTGTAGACGGGTAATAACATCTTGAAAACATTTCACATACTTTGGGCTTTATCGCGAATCCTCGTATTTCACGTTCCCGGATTCGTTCGGACGCTGGAAGTCGCGAGGCTCGGGCTGCAATTACCGGAGCCGTCGACGCGTCCCCGTCCCCAAGTGCACAAACATGCGGTCAAGTGCACGAGAGTGCATTTTCAAAATTGCAACATCGCCGGAGGACGAGCTGCAATCTAATGCACAACTACTTTAATATCCTTGAACTTGCATGTGACTTGGGTAAGATGGCGAGGATTTTTCCGGAACCCACGCCACGTTATTTCAAATGGGAATGTGAGGGACAATCGGCCGGGATGATATTCATCTTGTCTTTCCACTAAAATCCAATTTTCAGAATAACATTATGCAACAAAGTCGCAAATCGAAGGAAGTATGCATATCCGTTGAGTGGACGAATATGTATTTTTATGCCGTTCAATAATGAGTTGCTCGTTGTATACAGTAATTTGCGTTAACCGTGATGATTTAGCTAATGATAATCTCATTACATGCTTACATTATTCTGAAAACAGACTACATTATTTTACTTAAACTATTCCATTATTATCAGTGAACAATTTCGACCTTTATAATAGCAATTTTTCAAATTATAAAAAAAAAAAATCAAAAATATTTATAAATTATTATTTTTGTATTTTTAATTATTTCATTTTGTTTTGATAATAAGTTATGAAGGTAAACGTGACCCTTATAAAATAAGAATCATACAAAATATGCTTTTCTTCATTTCTTTAAGTATTTTTATTTTATTATATATATTTTAATATATATTATTATTAAGTTTATATTATAATTAATTTTTGAAAATAATTATAAGCCTTATTGTAATGTTCCTTTTAAATTTAAGAGTATTGTCGAATCTAAATTATTCAGATTTTTTATAAAATATATAGTTTCAATCATTCATTTCTACGTCTACCGCATAGAATGAAATAAATTAATTTCAATAAAATAAAGACAATATTTTAATAATTTAAAAAAATAATAAAATATAAATTAATATTTATGGTAATAATAATGTAGATCAAGTTGATTCATTACACAATAATAAAAATAATAATAATTATTTTAATAAATTTGAGTATGTTGCATAGAATTTTTTATTCAATTCTTTTACGCAATAACTTTTTATGTAAAATCTTTTTATTAGTTTTATAATAAACTTAATAGTGGATATTAAGTTAATAAATTATAATAAGTGAAATACTCTACTTTTGGTATAATTTTATTTTTATAGGCGAAAATATTTTTTTATGTTAAAATAACTTAATTAAATAACTAATTTATTAACATTTTAGTCTAATCATAAAAATTTTTAATCATAATTAATTAGATTTTTTATTGTATTATAATATAAATTGTTTCTATTAAACACAATGAAGAATTAAATATATTTATATATATAAAGTTTTATACAATATATTATTTACAATGTAGTAATCATGATAATTTAAATAATGATATAATATTAATAAGTAAAAAAGATGATGTAAGATTATGGTTATTAGTTTAACACTGATATACCGCTATTATTACATGTAATAGAGTTTATCTTTGTATTTTGTTTTTTTTTTAATTGTACATTACTAAATTAATGTTTTTTTAATATTAATTTTTAATATTAACATAAAATTATACTTTATTACAAAATTTTTTACACTAAATCATAAATTGATTGAGATTAGCTCAAGATTATATTAAACTTTGTAATAAAAATATTGATAACAATCAAAGTATGTATTTTTATCCATAACTTTCAGTTTTGAATGAAGTGTGAGTGTAATTTTGAAAAAAAATCGTGTACGCGATTATATTTTAAGTTTTTGCAGCACATGTATATTGAAGAATTGTTGTGATTACTTCATTATATTATTATAATTAGTTGTACATAATAATATACCAGAGAAAGTTTGCAATCGGAGAATACATATGATGGAAACAAAGTCTGCCGGTAATAAATCCTATGCATTTCATGTTTTGTTTGAGAAGAGAAAGTCACGATGATGGTTAAATTAAATTCTTTGAAATTTTTATGCTTATTAATAAATGCACCGATGAAAATAAATTGTTATAAAAGTTATTTTTTAAATAATTTTGCAGATCTGTAAATTTAGATTGATAATAAGTATTAACTTATAATTATAAATAATGAAGGTTTACAACATTTATATTAAATTGCAAAATCGCATAAACTTCTTACCATGTTATTTGTAACATAGTTTAATATATTTTTTTCTAATTTATTATATATATGTGTGTATAAAATTTAAATGTATGCTAAAAATTACTATCGAATAAAAAAGATTTTATTTTTCCCTCAGACAAGTTTGCAAATAAATATTCACCTTCAACCTCTCATTCTCAAAATTTGTTCACCAATAAAATCTTACCTCAAAGGTAACATATGCGTCTGACATCATAGTTTATTTTATGAAATGGATATGGTTTCTTTTCTTCACTAAATTCTATTCGTTATACTGCGGACTCAAGATACTTGAGTACTCTTTTAGATATTTAAAAGCTGCCTTACTGTTCGACACTGCATCCGTTCCACCCGTTCGATCCGACCTTGACACTCCAAAACTCTCACTGGCTTTCCTGTTCGCCACTGACGTCAATGGAGCACGTGGTTGCAAAACTTTCTCTACACCAGAAATATCCCTTCACCTCACCCTCTCATTCTTATCAGGGCTTAAAACAAGAATTATCGCAAAAAGGAGAGGGGGAACCTACGGAATCTCGGTCTGATTTATCAGAACTTGACCCTATTCGATCATTTGATCTACGATTGATCGCTTACGAAACTATTGCAACAATCTCTAGAATGATATACTGATTGGTTGTCACTTTTAAATCTGCCAAATCTAAAAAGTAGAGTTGAAGAGTGAGAAGATAAGAAGATGCTAAATTTGACAGCTTTTAAACATAGATTGACTGAAATGGTGTTTGGTGATAAGCAATTGTGATAGTACGTTGGATAAATTTATATTTTCCTTTGCTAGTAAATCAAAACACATGAAAGTCATTTTTTTATTTCGGAAATTGAATAAATTGTGAATCATTTACGGAAAAATCATATTGCACAATCTACTATGTAGAAAGAACTTTATGTTTTCATCTAGATTGTTTTAATAGTCATTTAATAGTAATTCTTGCATCACACAAGAATACATACTTGTTTATAGTCTTTCTTTTTCATTTGATATTAATACTTAAATTAATCTTAGTATTCAAGTTTTTTATTTATTACATAGAGAAATATGTCGAGTTGTTAATATTAATAATCGTCATTTATAAATAATTATTGCTAAATCATAATTGGGTTATTCTTGTGAGAGATTGTTTTAAACAATATGCATAAGCATTATGTAAAACATTAAATGCATTCAATATTCTTTTTATTTATTATTTTTAAACATTAATTGGTAAGCAATAAAAAATATAATCAATAAAAAATAAAATTTATCTAAATATAGAGCCACAAAGGATCCAAATACTTTTTATGACATAATAGTGGTTATTATTAATAAGATTACTACAACTTCACGAGATTAATAAATATTGTTTTACTTTACTTAATTATATTTTAAATATCATTAAATCTTTATTTATAATAATTTTCAGATTTTAAATGAAATAAATTCTTACAAGTCTGGTAAATTAAGATTAAGTTGCTCAAGACAAAATAAGTAGTATTAATTTTTATGAAATAACAATTGTATGAAATGACTGTGATATAATTATCAACAATCATGGTATAAATAACATATTTTTATTATATGCATGCTTGACATAAATATATAAATTAAAAAACTTATTAACATTGTTATGTAAATCTGATTAAAGGGGTATTGTACAACTTTAATAAGAAAAACACATTGAATTAAAAACAAAAAAAAAAATATTAAATGATTCACAAGAACTACCTATTTTAAAATCATGATTAAACTAATGATCAGATTTTAGTAAAAGTTGTGTGTGATTCTAAAAGACGAATATTCAAAGTAAGCTTAGTTGTGTTGAAAACATTTATGAGCAAAAACGATAAATATTTATGCTTGAATCGTTACTCTTTCATAAGTATCAATCATTATTCCACTTTTTTTAATCAAAGGAGATTCTATTCATATTTTTTTCAATTCTCAAAAACCCCTGTGACCTCATTTTTCAAACAGGTAATGCTTAATCAATAAAAGTATGGTTATCACTCAAACGTTCAATAGCTTGTAATACAATAAAAATCATGATATTATTAAATAAGCTCGTGAATACCGCAATTTGTAATGATTATTTTTTAATTTTGCAGCCTACCGTTGGATGTGTATAGCCGTATGAGAAATCGTATGATTAAATTTAAAATTACCGCCACGCTCTAACATCACGAGCCCTTGAAGTACAAAGTGCAAATCATTTCGTTGCTCTTTCTATTCCTCTCGGTGCTCAACATCGTTCGTCAAAGTTGATAATTTAGGACACCAAGAAAGATGCATCACGCGCTCAACTAACCGGATAAATGACTTAATCGAAAAATGTGCTGCCTATCATTATGTCACACGTCATCATTGAGAACATCCGCGGATGAAAACAATGCACCATCGTTCCAATTACTTTTTTAATTAATTGCAATCCAATTACGTTGCCCTTTCAAAATAAGATCTAGTTTTTCTATCATTATACTATTATTCCTCGTTAAAAAAAGGTGGTGCAGGTACATTTTTCGTGTGCTCCTATGCGCTCGTTTAAATTTACTTTTACGATGTGGAGTTGAGAAAGTCGTGAGCTTCTATTTTTTGAAGCACCGTTACGAAAATTTATGGGAAGTAATTTCACGGTGACTGATTGGGGATGTGTAGACATAATCGCATTCAGATCATGTATTGATGATTTAGTTGTGAAGCAACGTGTCCCCGTAATCCATTAATTTTCCGAAAAAAAATGCCTCAAATTTTTCATTGACGTGTCATTTGAAAGCATTTACGAACTGGGAATATGTAGTGTACATAGGAGTATAATATAACTGACAATAAAGCTTTTAAATTATTTTATAATTGATAATAAAGATTATAATGGACAATTATTAATATTTTTTCATAGATTTATATGCTTCATTACGTGCACGTATTTTTATTTCAGCATCGGGAAATTAGAAAATTGTTCTTTATGCTCATCTTCTATTAATTTTTATTTGCAATAATTCTGTAACATTATCGTAATGAAAAATTTGACAGATAATTATCAATAAATTTAACGTAAGAATGCAATTGATTAAATTTAATTTAAAACAAAATACTAATTGATTCGATGCATTCTTATGTGTAAATAACCTGAGGTCCTTAAGAAAAGATAACCAAAGAAGGAAACTGAACCTCAAAGCAATGCACGAAAAAATTACCCAACACTGTTAAACCTGATCCAAATTTATTTTTAAACGAATGAAGAAACATTCATGCGACTGCTAATTTACCAACCAAGTTTTCGAAAACTTACTAAATTACACCCACAATAAGGTTTAAAAGTAAAAGCAAGAATATCAACTTGATCGCATTGCCACACAGTTGTTACTTTTGCTACTACCACCACTCTGATGTTCGAATTCGAATTGCGATTATACACGTGCGCCTGCCTCCCTCCTCCTCGCTACCTACCTCTATCCACCCTCTCTCTCTCTCTCTCTCTCTCTTTCTCTTTCTCTACCTGTATACCTGGACGGTGCGGTGCCTCCGGGAACGTGCAATTTCGCAGGTTACATCAGAGAACGAGGGGCCCTCGAGTACTCGCAGGTACACGGAGTTGGGCTCCTTCTCCTGCAATTTAAATGCTTTTCGCGGGAAAAGGTCGCTCTGGCAGAGATTATATGGCCGCTCGTCGCGCAATGTTCCCCGAGAGGGATTGCATTGTAAATGAGGTGCGCGATCGTTTGATTTTTGTGCCCGTCTTACCTCCCCCGCACCCCCTCTTTTATTCCCTCCCCCGCCCCTCCTTCTTTAACGAGGAATTGATCTTCATAATTGCGCGAGCTCTGATTATCTTTGATTGCTCTCTTGTTGCTCGGAATTTTCAACCTACCGTTTACGGTTCACCGTGGCCTTTTATAATCGGTAAGTGCATTCCCATGTTTCTAGATGCTAAAGAGATTGTGGGTGAGACTTGTATCGAATTTGAGATTCGAATTTTATCTCAAACTTTAAACCATCCGTACAATACGGGATTTCTATACCACATAATAAGGAATTCTTCACTAGATCCATACCATCTGCTGTATCCGTTATGAAACCTTCGCCATATTTTAATCATAATTTTTGCTAATTTTAATAGACAATGCATTGTTCCTTTACAGGTTCCTTTTCTTTTTTCTTTTTTTATTTTATAATGTGACTAATTGACTATATTGCTCTATTATACATTGAATAAATTACTCTTATATTATAAAATTATTCGTTGAACTGTGTTTTGACAATCGAAACTGTAGTTATATCACTTTAATTGAATTCATACAATGATTTAAAATTAAACATTTTTTTTGTTGATTTAATAATACCTTAAGATTTCAATGTTCATAAGTAAAATAAAATAAAATTTTATAAGATTTTTTAACGAGCAACTTTTTTTTTACTCTTTGTTGTATTTATATTTACTTATACATACATATTCGAGAATATAATCGATTATCTTATTAATATTGATTCTAAAACATCAAAATAGCTTATATATCTTATAGCCCTGTAAAGAATATGTTCCTTAACTTTTAATAAATTATAAAGTATACTTTCATTTAAATTTATAATTGTATTTAAATCTAAAAGAATTTAGAAAGGATGAAAATTTGTAGCTTGAGCTAACTTTTAATTTATGTAATTGATTAAAAACCTATAAATGGTACTTACTTTTAAAAGGTATATTTCAATTTTGCAGGCATTCTCAATGAAAATGTTGACATAAAAATTGTGTAGATGTATGTATGACAATCACATATAATGCTAAACAATTTAATTCTCGAACTCATAAAACATATAATAAAATATGATATAAAGCTTAAAACACAATTTCGTGATTATGGTACAACTAAAAGTGCTGAAAGAAAAATCCGTATCGAAGACATTTACCCTACTTCGGATTTTCCTTTATTTCCGCGTGATTGTTCCAATGACACAGTGAAAACTCTCCCACCCGCGGCGACAATCTAGCAAGAATTTTCTTGAATATCACACCGAAGATCCAACGGTCGTTATATCTCACATTTTAAACCCTCAGCACTGATGAACGCTCCTCGATAAAACGCACCTTTAACGCTCGTGCATTAGTGTCGGCAGTGACGCCGCCGCCGGAGAAAAAAACAAGGAAGAAGGGGGATCGAGAGCGCGTGCGCACCAACCTTCCATCTGAGAGGCTTAGAAGCAGACTGGTCAATCTGGTCTCCAGTCAGTCGTCTGATGCTCGGCGATGGCGACCGGGAGTTTCGAAGGATTGCATCGTGGAAGGGGCACCGAAAGGAGCCAGAGGAAAAGAGAAGAACAGCCCCTTTTACGCTTACGTTGGCACTAAAAACGTTGAATCCTACGAGTTCAGAGCACGACGAAAAATCGAAAAATGGGATAAAATGTCGTTGGAAATTGATGTCGATACAAAAGATGAGTCGAGACCGACGAAGGTGTTTACTTGATTTTTAAAATGATACTATGCCCTAATGAACATACATTTATTCTTATATAATAAGTGTAACATAAATTGTTCGAATAAATTAAATTCTTTTTTTAAGCTTGAATGGATTAATGAACATTTAAGTTAGCTTTGTTGATGGAATACATTGATATAATATATTAAAGTCATGTTCGTACTGAACTTTCTTATGATGCTAATTAATTATAGACTACGAGATTAAAATATTTCATTTGGGAAATAACATAAGTGACTTTATTCAATTAAAAATAATATAAATGACTTAATGATTCAAAGTAAAAATAAGAATTCATCTTCATCGCATTAATAATGTAACAATAATCGCCAGTTATATTATTTTCAGTTAATAAATTAATATAATTAGTAACATTACTTCAAATTTATTTTTACTAATGGTACTGTCAAATACGTAAATCAACTTGATTTTATTTTGAATTACTACTATAATAAATCTAGATTAATTTTAATTTATTAGCTAAAGTTTGATTACATCATTTTTAATAATAAATTTATCTAAATTTATTCTAAAAATATCCAAATTTTATTTCATCATTTGAACTTACTACTGATTGTAAAAAATTGTAAAAATTATAAAAAAAATGCAATAAAAATTAAATTTAATCAAAATATATATGAACATACTAATTGAATAAAACAAAAATAGTGATAATTGCAATAATTATTTTAAATTTACAAAATCAGATTTTTTATAAAGTAATAAACTTTTTTTTAAATGTTAATTATTATCTCTGCATTAAAAATGAAAGTCTCATTTGAAATGTCGATATTGAATAAAATCTTAATATAGCATAATGTGCTAATAAGAAAAGATATATAAGGTCTATAAAAAGAGATACAATGTTGCATTAAAAAAAAGGACATTGAAAAATAAAATGACAAAAAGAACATAATTCAGTACTCGCGAATTGACAAAACAGAATGAAAAAGATAGGTAATGAACGAAGAAGGAGAAAGAGCGGGAAAGACGAAAACATATGGCACATTTATCAGTGAGAGAGAAGAGCGATGAAAAATAATGTTTCACGAGGGAAGGTAAATGAAAAATATAGTACATGATAAAGGGACGCACAAAAAGAAAAACAGAGAAAGATAAGGAGTGTGCAATAGAAAGAATAAAAAAGGAGAAAAGAATAAAATGAGATTCTAACGAGCAAGAAAAGAGTAAAAGATTGTTTATTCGTTGAAGGAGCGAACGTGGGAGCGAATCGCGTGTCATGAACAATACGAGTTTGCTGTACAATAGTCCTGAAACAGGTGAAAAATGTAGATAGAGAACTGGTGGTTTAGCATGATCTTTATCATTATCTTCGTCTTCGTTGTCCCCTAGTGTTCCAGGCTCAAATTACGTTTACTGACTTTCTATATCCCAATTTTTGTCAAATTTCAATGGTGTATTTAGAAAATACAACGCCTCATAATAGTTCATTACGCATTGAAGTCTAAAAAATAGTTGATAATTTATTAATATTTTCTAAGCAATACCTCGATCGTTATTGTTACGCAAGCACTGAAAACGTAAATTAAATTATCGGTTTTATATTATCATGCGAAGCAGCAAAACTAAATTTAAAATTGAAAAAAAAAACTTTAAATAAAACACAGATCATTAACTTAATAATATTTTATCTTGAAAAAATTTAAATTTTGTATTACACAAAAGGATAATCAAAGTATGCATTGAAAATGTTACAAAATATTTTATCATGTCTTTACAGTAACAATGTTTTCGTATGTTTTCAGATTTTGTACATAACATTTTTAAACAATACGCATAAATAAAAAAATAAATGTATGTGAATGAAAAGTAAATAAATGAAAAAGTAATGTTCTTTTAGGCCTTAAAATTTAAAAAATATGTATTACAGGTGTGTTAAAGAAGATAAAAAATTGCGATTGTCGAAATCCAAAAAATTTGTGAAACTGATGAAATGAACAGAAATAAAAAAAATTCTTTTTTGTTATGTTAAACAAAATTTGTATTATTTTATTACCTTACTTATTTTTGTATTATACTTTAATTAGTTTATTTTATGAAGTATCAAATCTGAATTAAATGTTATACACAAAATTAGTTTCATCAGTCAAACCGGAATTAATTAAATCAAAATACATTTTTTAATCAGTAAATAATGCTTATTATATTCGAAGTTTAAAAAAAGCAACATTATTATCCAGTTATTATTTGGAAAAATCTTTAGACAGAAAGTTGTTAATTACCATTGAAAATAAAGATTTTGTACATATAATCACATACATAAATATGCATGAGAAATGATAAGCATCCTATGAAGATTATTTACACGTCATGATTTGATTTAGTGTATAAAAAACGTGAGTTTTCAATATTTTGAAAGTACGAAGAAGGAAAGACTTGGATGTTTTACTTTGCTAGCAATATTTTTTTTACATGCACGAGAGCACTTTTTAAATCTGCCATAAAATCTAATAAGTTGTCTACGTGTGCCGCAAAACCACAGAACGAGACTTTTTTTTTCTCTCGAAGTTTAAGAAGAGAACGGTATACGAGAAAGATAAAACGAGAGAGAAATAGGGGGCGTTTGGGTTATATTATGGCTTGAAACGAAGGCGTGAACTTTTGGCCTTTTTGTAACCATCATTCCGTAGTTGAAGCTCCTGTCTTGAGGAAGATTAAGACAGCGGAATGAATTTTACGAAGTAAATACCTAGTTTGGCAATTCGACCCTCAGAATTCATTATTTTGCTGATGCGGCTAATTTTATGTTTAATACAATTTTGTTACAGTGGTTTCATTTAGCATTTAGTATTATTATATTCTTTATAGCAAAGATTTAAGAGAGCTCATTTAAATGTATGAAATTATTAATAATGTTCAATCTTTACATTAAAAGCTAACAATTATGTTTAAAGCAGGTACTAATATTTTATGTATTTTCCAGATTTTCGTGAGGTTGGCTGTCTAAAAATGTATAATAATACGAAACAAAGAAACAGATAAGAGATAATAAATAGTGAGGACTGTGCGAAACTTTTCAATGCTTCTCCGAAGTAGTCAGTATAATGTTTAAAGATTCTTTTACTTTGTCATTGTGCAATACTACAATTTATATTTAAATCCAACATAAAACTCTTAATTTAAAACAAAATCATGTACCTGACAACTAATTTATTCAGAGAAAATATTCTTAATATTTTACAAGATAATATTACATTCTTTAATTTGCAAAATAGAATATACCTTTTAATGAAAATGTTATTTTTAATTAGTTAATTTTAAAACCACATAAATTACTGTTTTTTAAGGAAGTACAATCATACAAAGTATAAAAAATTAAACTTGCGATAAAAAAGACCAAAAAATGAATATTTCTAAGTAAAAATCAATTTTAATGGTTCACTTTTTTAGCTTGTACAGGTCATTTTTTTGTTGTGCATAATTCTCCAAGTGGAGCCTTACAAGGTTCGAAACGATTGGTAAAACCATTTCGGTTGGAGTCCCTAATAAATAAGTGAGGGGTTGAGTAAAGAGCAGGGAGCCACGCAGTGGGCCCTACGTTACTGGAGGGGGGGAGGGGGTGTAGAGGATCGGTGGAGGGGCGGTTTGATAGTCTGCGAGCCTAAATCTTGCTTATAAGATGAATTCGGATGTGCGTCCGGACCGTCCGAACCGTCCGAGGGAGAACAGGTAGACGATCTTTTCAAGTTGTCTGACTACGGGCGTCTGCGTTTTGTAATATAATGCGTAACTAAACATGAACTCCCACTCTCTCTCTCTCTCTCTCTCTCCCTCCCTCCCTCTCTCTTTTGCTGTTTTACTCCCTTCTCCTCTTATCCTCAACAGGTATTTGAGTCGAAAATTCGCTCCAAGAGCTGAACCATCGACCAACTAGTCGAAATTAGAGATTATCTCGTAAATTAGCCAATTAGTCTTTGATTTTATCTTTTCTTTTTCATTCATAGTTTTATTTTTTTTTTTGGCATATCGCTTGAATCATTCGCATCGTCATTGAATGTGGATTTGGAACTATTATTTAAAGTACAAAAATTCAGGGTGAAGTTTCATGATGCAAAGAATTAAATTTTTTAATTTATTATCTTAACAAAATATTTTTGATTTTTTTTATAAATTCTTTTGAAATTTTTCATTAATTTTTTATAGACAGCCAAACACTAAAAAACATACAAAAAGTTATCATTTATAAAAAAAAAATGTTTTAAAAAAGTTAATGAAAGTATAGGCGATATAAATTTTATTAATCATTACCATAAATATAACAGTAAAATCTTGAACATAAAATTTATTTGCAATATGTATAAGAAATTGAATGAGATTTCTGATTGACTCTGACTAACTATGCAGGCACAGATAAACTATGTGAAATCTAATAAGTTTATATCTAACTATGTACCTTCTAAGACTATAAACAAGTCAAACTTTCTGTGTCACACATTAATCTTTCATGAAAAATTAATTTTAGCACAAAATTATATTCATAAGATTTCCAACAAATTTCTGTAATGTTTATATTATTTTTTCATCGATATATTTCCTCTTTTAAATGAAAATAAATCATTTCATTTGGTAATTCCCTTATTACTTATAAATAAAAATGAATTCTATTTAAATTAATATTAAATTAGTTTTCAACGATACATATTATCCTTATATAAGTAATAAACTAAAAATTGTTTAATACCTAAATTTATAGTAATCTGGTTTACAAAGGTCACATTAGCCATTTAGCTTCCAATTTTACAAAAAATTTTATTGGTAAATAAAATTTTACTACTGTAATAATTTACATCATACGTATATGAAATTATGTAACATTCTTTTACCTTGAATGTTTCAGTGATATAACAATATGATAAAGCAATGTAAAATGTAGCCATTAAAATCATTCAAAAATAATTATTGCAACTAACAGTTATCAATAACAAATGTACTATAAAAATATGCTTATGATTTAAAGGTTGTTAAGAAAAAATAAATGTAAAGTAGGTGTTAATAGCTAATATTTATAAAAGAAAACTGCATAAACCAAAGTAAAATGGACTTGGTTTCATAATCTAAACTTGATTTAAAATTTCCTGTTCAGTTCATATAACTATAATATTCATCATAAAGAATAGCCATAGATAATAATAAAAAAAAAAAAAAAGATTAAAATCATCAACCACGGCATGAGAAATGACTATAAATTATTATTAAAATAATCACATATAAACCATAATCGGTAAATGGCAAGCCATAATTTGATACATCAAAATACATATTGTTGATATCCGCGGCAAATGCAAAATATGAATATTTATGAAAAGTAAAATAATTTATCTGATGAAATAGATGGCAAGGGAGTTCTGCTGAAGCAAAATCTACGACGTGGCGCCACAACTCCTACGTCCTTTATAGTGCATCCTGATAACTCATTCTTTCCGTCTTCGGATAATGCGATAACGAGGTATCAATGCACGCAAATCCCCTCGATGAACCTTATCACCGCGTATTCATCTCGCCCCCGCGGATGCTGGGCACCGCGAGGAGCAACAATGCGATCCTCTCAAAGGAAAATTTTCTTTATTTAGCGCCGGTACTCGTAACTGCTCTAATGACTGTATCTCATCCACAGGAGTACTTGATGCGTATTCGATTCTTAAACTTACCTGAGCAGGTGAGCAGGTGTGCACACACGTGGCTCAAGCTGTCCTTTTAAATATCTGCTTCTTTCTTTCTCACTCCAACTGTAAGATACGCACACTCATTTGGTATCTTCTTTAAGATTCTCTTTCATCATTCGGTATTACGTGTCAATGACATGTAAGAATTCACGTAAAAAATTCTTAATTTGTTTCACTCTGCTAATGATAATAAATCAAATCCATTTATCAAAATAACGAATGCCTAATTTATGGTAGCCTCACCGTTACTTCGAATATATACTTTAGGGCACTGTATACATTTAAATCATTCGGTATGCTTATTATTGTATTTTTCTTTCTTCTTTTTATTGCATATTGTGTGTGAAATAATATCAATGATTAATATCTAACCAGATTTATACGAGTGATGCTTGACAATAATACAGTGCAAACAATTTTTACATAAATATAAACTTATACACATCATAAATAAATTTCAAATATCATTTGAATAATTGGATACTGATGCTCATGTAAAAAGTGAGTTTGTATTCAGGTTGAATGTATGACTGTGGTTGTAGTTAAAAAAATCATATCACCCTCGGGCATCTTACTTCGTTTATTTATATATGTAAATAGTTAAAAACAATAATATTTTTATTCTTTTTATATATGTCAGTATCGTAAAAATCTTCAATTTAATATATATTATACATTATCTAACACTTTAATATTCTGCAGCGCAGTGTGAAACAGTTACAGTATATTATTAAAAAGAAAACACAAATCTTGATACGACTATATAAAATTATATATTTTACAGTTTGGAATAGGTATTCGAGCTAATGGTTAGTTCATTTTAAACGTTGTATTCTCCACTATCGATATAAAATTTTTTATAAATATTTAAGGTTTACTCATTTCGATATGGTCGTGGATATCGTTAAGATTTAAGAATTATTTCAATAGATACTTTACCGATATAATACTCTGATAATACGAAGTACTTATTTAATTATACGAAAGTATATATTAGCAATGCAAGCTTTCAATTAATGAAATATCCATGAAAACAAGAGATGACGAAATTACGAATTATTATACATCTCTATTTTGTTTTTTGTAATCTGTTACAAATAATGAGTCTTTTTTTAAATTTATAGTTGAGATTCAAATTAGGAGTTTATTATTTTGATGATAATAATTAGTGTTTGAAATAGATATCGAATACTTAAGCTGTTCGTAAGATTTATCTACTCGGGTAAAAATACACCAAGATTACATATTCATTCCCTATCATCGAATCAATTTTCTTCCTACAGGACATTATGGCTCCTTCGTATTATGACACCCACACCTCTGGTCCGTTCGATTGATAATTATCAAATGCATAGCTCTTCCTCATTCCTTGACAGCAGTTCTATTTTATAGCCCTTTATTCTTCGATTTTTCCCCTCCAACTTTTAGTTTTAATGAGTTTTTTCACCTCATTAATCTTGACATACTATCATTATTCCGTCGTACCCGGACGAACGCGAGTAATGGTTTTTGTGCTCGCACTCTTGATCGCCGATAGTTCATCCTCGTATTTTCACCGTCCCCCCCCCAACTCCTGTATCCAAGCCCATGATCTCTGCAGCTTCTCGAATATTAATATATTTTATTCCTCCCACTCGGGGTCTTTTTTTTCTCGCCTCGCAATCAAGGCACCCGATCCCGCCCGCGATAACATTATCGCATCGGTGCCGAGGAGCCGAGCACGCGCCCCTCGCCCCGGCACCCATGCATTTTCCTCCTTTTTCTTGATTTTCATTTTGTTGCGCAGTTATCTGCGGGCACGCTTTCGCCTTCTTTGTACTCCCGGGGGGGCACTCGACCTCCTCTCTCGGTTCCGGTCCTTTTGCTCCTGAGAGAGCCTCGCTTTCCCTCCTCGTCGTCATTCACTGCCACGAGTACCTACCTGGACCCTGATCGCTCGGCTTTTCCAGTCGCAATAGCCTCCAACTCACGTTTTCCCGCATAAAATTGGCTTGCAGTTTTTTTTTTTCCAATTTGTGCGATGCCATTTTTTGTCGGACCTTAATGAAGATTCACTTTAAATGAAAGAAAGAGTTATGATTTTTTATTACTCTTGGGTTACAAATTGGCAGTTTCGCAGACCTTCTTTGAAATTTTCAGTAAAATTCTTAACAAATGCCACTTTTGTTAGATGTTATCGTTAATTTTTTAAATTTTCAATGCCGGAAATATACGATGCTGTTTAACTTTGTATCTAGAGAGATTATACAAATGAATGACTTATCACTCCAATTAGCGTGATTCTTTAACTCAAGGAATTCAAAAAATCTAAAAAACAAGTTTTTAGTTAGTAAAAGAAATTATATTTAACTTTAAAAAAGGAATATTACAGTGATAAAAGAAGTGTAAGTGATTAATTAACGTTGATGGAAATGCCTAACCAGTGAGACAAATTGTTACGTTACATTATCGCGTAATATTATTTTCACAGATATTAGTAACAAGTTCTTTACATAAAGAAACTAATGTATTTTAATTAAATTTGAAAAAGTGCTTGGTATTCCGTTAGTAAATAAAAATGTCACCGTAAAAATAAATTTATAGACGTAATAAATATTTTTTACATAAGTTATAAACCCTATCATATTACAATTAGATTTAAAAAATTTAATAATGTAATCACAGTGAAAATTTCATTTTATTAATTTATGGAAGTTAAAAATTTTTGAATCATATATGCAATTAATAATAATAAGACACTTCGTACTTTTCCTCGTGTAAACCGTAAAGTATTTTTACATGTAAAGATGCACTTTGCATTGGTTATATAAAATTCATAATAACTATTGAATGATCATACCTATTACCTATTATATATAAAATACTTGTACTTTATGAACCTAAGATTCTTTGATTCAATGAACAATGAAACAAAGTAATCATCTTTCATTGTAGTTTTTGGGTTTTTTAACTATCTATTTCACTTTTAACAGAATTTATTCGTATGGAAGTTTATTTTATTCACCATTAATCGTCGAATGTTAGTGTGTTTAATTACTAGAGATTATATGTTTTAAAGAAAAATCATAATCGAAGGAGCATTCAATTTGTGCAAATTGTATTTTTGTTTATTTTCTATTGGAGATTTTAGTAATAATGTAGAGAATAATGAAAGATTATTCTTGACAATTAACAGTTAATATAAAAGATATGTTTTAACATTTTTAACCAACACATTTATTATGTATCTACCGTACACTTTAGTATAATTATTATTTTACTCATTAATAAGCCGTTTGTGAAGATAATATCCGATTACACATACGTTGGTTAGTACATATGATATCTATTCGATGAGATTCAGCCAGTGATCATTAAAATAATTTCTGAATCTTAGTTATTTGTCCAGAACTCCAAGAATACAACTAGACTATAAGATGAAATTTTAAAAAAAGCAACAGGCATAAGTAAATTATAATCTTTCGAAAATGATAAATTTATTCACGATTTAAGCTTGTGATGTAATTATTATTTTCAACATTTACAAAATAAAATAACTGCTAAAAGTCTACCATAAGATTATATGATACTTTTCTCACAATTCTATTGCTGAGCTGATAAAAAACGTCGTAATCGCATAGGAAATCCAAACTCGCGAGAATTATTACATTTCCATACTGCGAGATGCATGTGTGATGATAGTAATTTCGAAGTCAAGTTAGCTTTGAATATCTCTGAAAAGCCCGGGGTAACCACAGCGTTTTCATGTACACACGACATATTTCAAACTTTGGATTTTTATGTCTCAAAACTCTCGTCCGCGTATCAAACTACTCAGGTTTTGATTGGTGTCTGCAATTCGAGATGTTGAGAAAAGAGAAAAAGTCCAATAGAACCCGAGAGAATAAAGAATAATCATCGGCGAGGGTGAAGAGAACAACAACAACAAAAAAAAGAAAATTAAAAAACGCAGAGTCACGTCTGGCTGCGGTGTAAACATATGATTTTCATTTGTCTCTCTCCTTCCTCGACAAAGGCTAATTACTATACCAACATCGGCGCCTGTGTCCTTGCTAACCTACGGGTTACATCCCGCACAATGTCACCTCGAGAAAGGCGCTTACCCTGAAATTTCTCAATTGTGGCATCGTCTTGGTTTTCCTGGTGCAAAGTCTTCGTACGGTTTGTGTAAGTTTTCCCGAGTGCTTGTCATAGAGTAAAAGGGTACTGTGTCTTCTTTATGATTATGCACTACACGTACCGCAACACCCGTTTTTCATATTTTCCGAGAAAATTCAGATGTGAACACATGCGATAAGAGCTAAACTGATTAAGCTAATCATTTATTTCGCTTAACTTTCCTTGCATCTTTTTATTCGTTTGTAGTTTTAATTCTTTTTTTAAAGTCATCATTTGTCTTACAAATGTGCACGTTCAAACATATATAGCGGTTGAACTAAGAAAATACAGTTAACTGTATTAACTCCGGTATTCTAATAAATTCAATAAAATATTTTTCTATTTTATTAATTATCTTTAAATTAATAATATTAATATATATGTATATATGCGTGTGTAAAATGATCTTTCATTGTATTAATAACCTATAAGAAATCTATATGATTATATGTACTTAATCGACTTACACATGCACATGTACATTTAAGTATTTATTATTAAATCAAAACTGCTAATAAATCCAAGTATGTTTTACATAATTTCATCATTATTGTTCCAATTATTATTTATAAAATTAATCCTTAATATCAATATTTTTAATCATTTATAACAATGAAAATTTAATATTGATTTACTAAATCTTTAATAATCATTATCATAAAAGGCTGATGTATATTATATGATATTTAAATATAGCAGAAAATATAAGAATAAAAATTTTAAACACTGATTATTTAAAAGCTCATTATGAGTCTTAGATAGTACGAAAGCAAAATACCTTGTACATTAGTCTAAAATGCCATCAGTCGATTAGTTTTTGCAGGTTTACTTTCATAAATCGATAAGTATGTGCAGTTTATAAATATTTGCATAATATATTGATAATATTTACAGTGATAAATATGTTTTTTGAAAACATAATTTCCAATATTCGAGATGATGAAATATTAATATGAATTCATTTAGGATTTTACTAGTTTGCGATGTATCGATTAATTTTTAGGGATGTTAAATATATAATTGTGATAATTTTTTCAATCTTCTGGTTTTTTAGTCTAAAATATTAAAAAAAAAAAAAGAGAAAAAGCTCAGCATGAATTAAAGTTGGGTCGATAAAATAAATATTTGGTAAATGTACTCATTTAAGTCAATACACATGGGTTGATACTAAAATTGGGTGGGCGAGGATTATCGGGCACGCGTGTAAACGTAAATAATAAGGACGTTGTTTCTTTTTAGTAGTTTATTCGTGCACGTGTGGGTAATTACGTCTTTCTATGGGGGAAACGAGAGAATGCGTTTAAGGTAAAAGGGCTAACGGTAACCTTGCAATGCCAATGACCCAAGCTTGTAATTTTCATGAAACCACGACACGAGATCGCGACACGACACTCACGTGTCCTTCCTACCAAGTGCCACTACTACTACTATGCACGCAATGTAATTTCCTATTTCGATCTGACTTTTTTTTTCTTTTTTATTTTCTTGGCAAGGCGTCGATGTTCGACCCGTAAATTATGTGCTCGGAGCTTTCCAAATGAGATCTGTATCGTTCCATAAATTTATGTGCTCTATCGTCTTTTCATTTGTTTCCTCCTAAAATGTGGAAGTGTTTGCTTATTCTTAAATTTTGATTGAGTGTTTGATATGTGTTTAGTTGTACTAACGATTCTCATCAAATGGATAAATTGCTTATAAATTAAAAACGTAAACTAGAATCCATATTTTAGTTTGATTGATTGCGTATCTTCTGAAGAATTATTGACCGTATAACATGGAAGTGCCTTGAAAAGATAATGATACAACTTAATTTTACGTAATACATGAAAAAAGAATGTCGATGTAATTAATTTTCGGTGTTCTTAAAAGAATAGTAGATACTTGTCGCTTATCAGTTATATTTATCCAATCTTCCCATTTAAAAGAATTTTTTAAAGTACAACATAATATAATACAAAAACAATATTTGGAATATTTTTCGTTATACTAATATCACGTTTGATTTAAATTATTTTTAAATATTAAAAATAATTTTTATAATTTTATTAATTTGAATATTTATAGAATTCGAACTAGTTATTTTCAATAACTATTAATTTTTTTCTTTTTAAGAATTTTTAACCATAAATATACAATTTAATAAATTAAGAATAAAAAATTTTTCAAAAATACACATTTTTTAATACATTCTTATTGTCTAATCAACGTATATATAAATGTTTTAGGTTTTTTTTCTATTTTACACTCAAGCTAATCAATTTATTCGAATATTAATAAAAATGCGTACTAAGATTAAATTAATTATTGAATTGAAAAGTTTTAATTTTAATTAAAATTTCTTTTATTATGATGGAATCAATAATTATAAAAATTATTACTAGAAAAATTAACTTTAACTGTTATCGGATATAATATCGAGATAATTGGATGAAGCATTTCGTTTTTCTATCTTATTTTACTATCTATATTTATTAACTACAATATTTAGTAATATATCGAGATACTTTTTCAAAAATATATCTTCTAAAAACTGACCTAGCAAAATATTTAAATATTGACACAAAATGTGTAAAATTTCAGTTGATTCGGATTTTACTTTTTTTATATTGTACATCCATGTATTTGAAATATTGTACAATAATATTGTTGTAATCAGAAACTCTTAATAAAAAATATATTAAAATATACTAATAAGTCAGGTGTATTACACGTTACTACATTTCACCAATTATTAAATTGAACGCGTCAACGCACTTTTTCTACAAAGTTACTGTAATTATAATAATTTATGTAAGAAGTTGCAATTCGCTCTGTTGCAAGCACAGACTCCGCTTTTGGCTCTGAGAGAAAAGAGCAATGAATTTAATGCCGCAATTCGTTCATAAAACGTATGTCCCATAGGAAATTAGATCTCCGGCACATTGGTTGACTAGTTTGTGGCTGTTCGGGTCTCAAGGGAGAAATGCAGAAAAACTACAGCGGGGAAGCCTCGGGTTTTCGTAATTCAGCCAAAAGCCACAAGACGACTATCTCTTCACCGAGGAGTTGCAACCACTCGACCAGGAACTTCCGGTTTTTACCCTTTCTTTTCTGAACCTCCTCCGTTCGTCTTCTTCTGGGTGCATTCGAGAACCAAGTTGGAACTGATGCTGACCAATGAGGTTGCGATCAAGTTTCGGACACACGAAATTACCGATTCCCACCCAATGGTATCTTTCATTTTTTCTGTATTTGTTTGTCTTATTTTGTTGACGGATGTATTGCATTGCAGATGTTACGGTACTGAGAGAATTAAAAGGTCTTACTCATGGTATAATGGAGGTTTTTCCTCCATCCCCATCCACCACTGATATATCAGTCATCTTAATGAGAGTTCGTGCTGCTATAAATAAAGATGCCGTTCGTTTTACACGAAATAATATCTCTAAAATATATTTTATAAATAAACAGTATTGATAAGATAATATTGCGAATTAGATTTAATGCATTTAGCCATAATCTCAATTAGCGATCTTTCGCTCGACACACTTTCAAATTTCCAGTGAACCAAAATTAAAAATTTATAATCTGCATTTGATGTAGCAATCTTATTCAATATTCCGAAAATTTTTTATGATTTAAAGGTTCAAAGAAAATTGAAATTGGACAACTGGTTTGCTATGTTATAATTCCAATTTGTTGTTTTGAAATTTAAAGTGCTTCAATCAATATTAAATATTTCAAGAAAAGCTCTTTTAGTATGAATATCCAATCAATTAAACATAATTTACTATCATGATTTCTTCGTCTCGGTTACAATTTACTAGTTTTTCTTTGTCCGGAAAAGCAAGACGGCATACATTTCCGGGGGAAATGAAATAGTTACACAAGTCTATGTATGTTTCTATTTCCTGTTCGCGTATAAAATTTCCTTTGTCCGGAATTTAAATAATCGAGCTTGTTTTACGGCACAGGACAAAAATACGTTTCGTCGTTAAATAAGCTTAGTGTCTGCTTTGTTTATGTAATATCAAGGTTTGATGTCATCAACATTTCTTCACTAATTTTAGTTCTTCGGGAAGTCATTCCTATGCAAGTTAATAGCAAGTTTTCTATGGTTTAGCTTGATACTCTTTCGTGTTTTCATGACCGGAGTAATAAAAAAAAAAAGATCCCAACTAATAAAATCTTAATGAATTACTAATTAAATTCAATAAATAAGTCATATTCTAGACTATGAATGATTGATTGTAATTATGATAAATTTTTTTATGTTTTATATTATTTTTTACTGTTATTATTACTGTTTTTTTACTAAAACAATGCATACATGAAACAAATGAGTTAATTCATAAAAATTGCACCTAAAATCTATAGATTGTCATCATTTATGTTTTTTCAAAATCATACCTATTGTTTTAAGTGTATTAATTAAAATGATATGATTTTTATGATTTAAAAAATGTAAATATGCACAAAAATGGTTGTAAAACTATTTTGTAACAAATTTGAATAAAATAAAGTCAGCATTAAAATACTTCAGATCAAATAAAGATAACTAAAGTTTCCAGAATATTAGTATTTATTTTTTAATTGTACATATCGTGCATATATTGTTTAAGTTTCTAATCTGCTGATACTAATTCGTTCAATGAATATTAATATTACATTTTTCACTAGATTTCTAAATTTTTATATAATGACTTCATTAATTTTTTACAAGTATATTAAGTATAATTAAATTAAAGAAGTAGTTACCTAGCTTATCAAAGTATCAATTTTACACATTGTACATCCAAATAAAATATAAAAAAATATTTTGCTCCTTGGCGTCGGATTTCACAAAGTAAAAGTTACGGATTTTAACGCTATGTTACTAAATTTGAAATGTTAGCGTGTGCAATGCGATTATCCGATCTTTATTCCCATTGAAAAAACTTAGGCATTCGTAAAAAAATGGGGAATATCTCACATTCATTCACCTGGATCAAACTTAAATCACGGGTGACTACACTTAGACTCATGCGCAATTAATTGTCAAAAGCGATTATTAAGTAAATGCAGATTCAATCACGCGATGGAGAGACTGCCGGTTCCTTTTTTTTGTTTTCGATTCCAGGTAAAGACACAAAACAATAGGTTCTCTCTCGCTCAGGTGACATACGACCGGGGCCGGTTTCGAGCGGAAGGAAAAAAAGGAAAAGCGATAGCGACGTACGATAACCGTACATTCGGTTCATCGACACCGTAAACTATAGCCGTTTCTTCTTTGAATTTTCTTTGCTCCTCTTTCAGAGGATATTTCTATCTTCGGGTCCTCCATGTGTGTGTATCTCCTCTTTTGCCTATTTTATTCTACTAAAGGTTTGTTAAGAAATTTTAGGGCTACCCTTTGTTTTAATTCATTAAAACAAGGGTAGACCGAAGTAAAAAGAAGATCAGCATTGATGATACAAAGTTCATCCCATCAACGCTAAAACTAAGAAAAATTAAACTTAAGTCGTATATATATTTTGTATTAAAATTTCATTTATAGCCAATGAACGGTATTTATTATATTGTTTTTTATGGTGTACTTTTATATTTCGTATTTAACGTTTTCTTCGATATTGTACGTACTATAAATCATAAAAAATATCATTTTATTGGTACTTGTGAATTGCATTGTACTGAGAAGTATAAAAATTTGTTGAAAAATAGATCGTATTAATTACCATTTTTGAAGTAATCACAGATGAGTAAAGTAAAGGACTGATAAAGTTTATACAAAAATTATTATATATTCATTTATATTTGAGGCCGTAACAGTATTTGATAGATGCATAATTAAAATATAGCTATAATGATTCACAAAAATTATGCATGAAATATTTAAATATATTCTAAAAGAAAATATTCAAATTTTACGTTAGAGCTAAAAGAAATTTTATTGTATGATTGATTGACATATCATAGATATGGATCACTTTGAACTAGTTTTAATTACATAGTACCATAGCTATCAATGGAGCGATAAATAAATTATTATTATAACATGACTTTATTTCACCAATCATAGTGAATATGAGAAATTGATGTTTTTGTAATTCATGATGATTAGAGTTATCGAATGAATTTCCATATTTGCAGTGGTTGCGATAAAGCAACTGTGCAAATACTTGAAGAATGCTTGTGACTAAAGTTTCCGGGTGACACTGGATAAATAAAAAAAAAGTGTGATTTAAAATCTGAAGTAAAAAGAAATAAGAAATATAGTGAACTGACGAAAAGAGTGGACTGGATTTTTCAAAAAGTTGAGATTTCTCCAGCGCCGATAAAACGGTTCATTAGAATGCTCCCTTATTTCAATTTTTTCACCAGTGTAAAGCGCGCATCATCCTCAGGGAGAAATTTCCCGGGGCAGCCTCGCCAAAGATCTCGATAAGAATGCTCGCTCATTTCTGCTGGAGGGGATTCGCAAATATCCAAGGGTTCGAGCTAAAAGCCGCAATGAGCCAGGATTTCATATCGACCTACGCTCGACTCGTTCCGCGTCGACTAATTTGTAAGGACGCGAACCCCAATCGAGAGTTAATGTATAACTCCTTCGTCTAAGGATGTACGAGCACCTCTTAGTCTCTCTATGGAAAATTTATGCTCGATTAATCAGATTTTGTATGCACAACTAATCTTCGAGTAGGTTATTTATGTATAATAGAGGAAGTGCTGGTGACAGCCTAGTTTGCAAAATTATGATTCGTGTTGTAATTTCTGGTGTAGGTGAATATGTTAACATGAGAAATAATGAGCTGTATGGATTTTATTGAAAAATTAACATTATTATGCACTTGAATCGGTGATATTATTTAATGTATCGTGGATGTCATTAATCATTGATTGATGT
Organism: Eupristina koningsbergeri; assembly: GCA_018907245.1. Taxonomy (NCBI): domain Eukaryota; kingdom Metazoa; phylum Arthropoda; class Insecta; order Hymenoptera; family Agaonidae; genus Eupristina; species Eupristina koningsbergeri. Next base: position 470,240 of record JACCHV010002877.1, on the reverse strand, counting down.
TAAATTTACCCAATAATGGATAGATAAAAGACTTGGTAAATGAATTTGAATTTTTCAATTAAATTATTTAAAGTAGATGAAATTTTGCACGGAAAAAAACTTTTACAATCGGTGTGTACATGATATTTAAATATTTTTTAAATTAATTTAATTAAGTATATCGAAGGATTTACCTGTGTTAAATAAAAAACTACATAGGATCACAAAATAATAACTTGATTTTCCGTCAATAATACCTTTTTCTCAAGTTAATAAAAGACAGTTTGTACAAGTTGTTTATTTTCCATGATGTAACTTAAAGATATAAGCCCAATTCACACAGAAAACTGTGCTGCAGGTGATAAACTGTGGGTATTTCCGCGGTAAATACTTTCTAATAAACCCAATAAGTAACACGATCCGAAAATAAACTCGATTCTCTTAATTTACTCTCTTATTTCAGGACACTTTTAAATTTAATACTCCATGGAGAAACTTAGCTACAGATCGTTTCCTACACAATTTATCATAAATATAAATTGAATTTTTGTCCAGCGTGTTTTCATGCAATAGAATTTTAAAAAATTTAACAATTCGATAATAATGAATAAATTTTACTAATGAATAAAAGTAAAGTTTGGTTTTGACATTATTTTTATGTAATTTACTTGATTCAATAATTTATTTAACTTAGAAATTCTTGCTTTATTATTATTAATGGCGTCATGCAATATTATTATTATAACTAATTCAGTGAAAAATATTTTATCAAGAAATAATATTTTACATTATTCACATAATCATTATCGACATGCGTTTATATATTGTAACGCACATAACAATCAAGTTTAAATTTAATATGATAATAATTCGGTAGGAAAGAAGTATTTTATATAATAATTTACTACAAAAATAAATCTTTTGGTAAAATTTTGAAGAAAGAATTCTTGAAAGAAGCTACCTCTGGGTTTTATAATGTCAGGATCATCCTTTTTCGGACGATCTGACGGCCCAGAATAAGTTTCCCAAACTCTTCATACTTTTCATCTCTCACTCATACCAAGAGGGGCGGGTCAAACGTTCAAAGTCTGGAGAACAATTGCTGGGTCCCCTGATGATGGCCTCGAGGGTCTTATCAGTTCAAGGCCCCACCTGTGCAGTTTTTAAAAGTGGTCTCAACCAGGCATAGGCGGCGAATTTCTACTCTGACACCCCATCTCGAAGAGACGCTTCGGACATTTTCAACTCCAAACTCCAATCTTATCTTCGAGAAGTAATGAAAGCAAAATGTACCTCCAGGTTGAATGTAAAATCTCTACGTACCTCAAATTACATAATCTGCAAAATTGTTTTCTTTCTTCTATAACTAACTTGTATTTCAATTATTTCACTTATATTTTATTAATTGTCGATACGTTTATTAATTCGTTTTGACAAATAACGGTATGTGTGTTGATTTTTATGAAGAAAAAAGTAAAATTACTACAAAATGCTCATTGGTATCCATCATACCTAAATATTCCATAATTTAAAAATAGCCTTCCATAAATAGACAGCGTGAAACTTTAACGATCAATAACTATCCAAATGAATAAAACGGGCTTCCTTATTTCAATTGAAATCTTCAAGCTCACTCGTTACGATCGAAAGGAGAAGGTAGCGATTTATAATTACACGATCGAATTCATTCATCATCAAAGAAGGATCAAGTTGAAGACAATGGGAAATGACTTTTAAGAATGTAAAACCTGTCGCTACGCAAGATAAAAAGTACGAAAAGGCTAATGAACTTGTCATAGCCACTTCACTCACATATACTTACTCGAGATAAAACTTACTTTTACTCTGTGCCCTTTAGAGTACCGCGTAACTAATGACTAAAAGGTTCCGGAGATAACTTGTACATACGCTTTCTTTAAATGTACACACAAGCATTTGTCTTCGTCTTTTGCCTTCTTCCTCTTTATCCCTCCCACGCGTCCCGATCCTCGTCAAAGCACAACACCGACAAAGAAAAGACTCGACAAGTTTCAGCTCACGTTCCTTTCGTCCAGATATCTTGGGATTCTTGATGGTCCCTTTGAACTTCCTAATGTCTCTTTTTGTACATGTGCGATGGAGCCTTGAGTTTATTGTTCTTTCCGTGTTTACCTTTGCGTTTTTTGTTTTGTCTTACCCTATTACATCATACCTAAGCTTTATTTTGCCTCTTGTGCTCGAAAAATCAAAAAACATTCAAAAATTTCATTGAACAAAAAAAAAAAAAAAATTTAAAGTTTTGTAATCATATTGTTGATTTTAATTATAATTTTTAAATTCTAATAGATTCTTTTCTCTTCTGAACCTTGATTTTGTATACCATTTGATGGGTTAGATGAAGTCTAGTATAAATGGACTTTAATAAAAGTATTAATGATGATTAAAAATGTGTAAGATATTTTGAGTTAAACATTACTAATACGTAAGTATACTGATAAGAAAGCTTAGGATTATATTCATATAATTTCATCAGTTTTCAACATACACGATTGAAGATATTGGCGTATTAATAACTTTATATTTTTCATGAAACCAAGTTATCAATGAAGTGTCATTTAATATAAATATTTCAGGAAAAATGAAGGGAAAAATTGAAAAAAGATAAATTTTCAGAATATAATTTGTAATAGGAAGCTAGAGCAGAAATACAATTTTTATAGCAAATCAAAATAACGTATCTTTCTTCTAAAATTAAGAAGAAAAAGTAAGGTAATAAATTAATTAAGATATAGTAATCGATTCGCTAATCGATACCTTTTCACGTATTCACAACATGTAATTTTACGATGAAATTACAAAGGGAACTTGTACCGTTGTTCGCTGCTCGTTGTTCGATTCTCTACGCCTCTGCTATAAACCCTCGTATGTATTCTATGTGTGTGAAACCTCGATAACAAAGATAGGGGAAAAAAATCTGTGAAGTATATACAGGATGAAAATTAAAGAGGCAAGAACAAGGTACACATGGTAAAAAGTACGTAATATATGTATTTATATGTTGTATGATGGTAAAAAAAAAAATAATCATTTTACAACAACAATAAAACATGGGCCCAGTGTATTTGCAATTTATATATTAATTTCATATGCGAGTGCATTGAATACAATATAATATATATATATTGTATGTATATGTGTGCATGTTTGTATATAATCGATAATTCTACTTCGTTTAAATATTTAAGAGAAAATAATTTTGAACATATTGAATTTTGAGGAAACAAGAAATATTGCTAGAGAGAGTAGTAAAAATTTACAGCAGTCAGGGTAAAAATTAAGACATATTAAAAAATATATGTAAAGAATAAAACAATAATACTGTGAATTTATTTTGATTTTTGCGAATTATATATCGCGGTAGTTATAAAGTAATTTATTCATATCTTTCAATTATCCAAGTTATATTGCGGTGTTTATGACTGAATTTTAATTTTGGAGATGTTAAAAATGATTTAAAATCTGTAAATAAAAATGAAATTCCAGACAATTTTCATTACCTGTGCACAAACATTCATTTCCTTGAAGGTAAGATTAGAATTTAAGAATACACATTTCCATGATACTCCAATGCAATTGCAAGTGTAGCATCGACTCGAGACTGGTCGTTGGGTTTTATCAGGGCTGTTGAATACTTGAATACAAAATGACGAACTGAATGTCGATGAAATGAGAAGACTTAGGCGTTAAGCTAGGGAGGGGGGAAGGGGACCAGAGACCGCGGGATGATAAATAAAGGAGAAAGGGGGAGAAGGGAGGGAGGGGGGCGTGACACTGTTGCACGCTCCTGTTCTCCGAGTAGTAGAGAGTCATTAAATATGTGCGACTCTGGCAGTGCGTGCGTGTTCGCTTGTACGCAGGCCAGGAGAGAGAAAGAGAAAGAGAAAGAGAGAAGGAAGGTAACGAGAACACGAGGGCCCTTATTACGTTTCGATTGCGCAAACGCCTCGGTCGCCGGTAACCAGGCGAACAGAAATCAGACGTTGTCTTTTGCCCGCACTTTCTTCTTCTTCTTCTTCTTCTTCATCTTCTTCTTTAGACTCTTCTTCTTCCACTTGTGCTTGTTCAGAGATTTGGTTTACCTCCGCACACGAAAATCCACGTGCAATAATCCGCTTATCTCTCCAATCGTGCTTATCTAATACGTAATTTGTTACAAATAGTTATACTGATTTATTGGTCGAGACGATTTTGATGTGAATGCCACTGAACGAATATTTGCGCACATCACACGTAAAATTTAAGTAAAATTTACCAAATTCGATTTTATTTGCGACAACTCTTAATTTTAATTTTTTACTGTACCTGGATTTTTCTTGTCAATAAATGCACTTAATTACGTAACTTAAAATTATTTTTCAGTCATTGTAAATTGTGTTGTAATTTAAAAGTTTATTTTATTATTCTTATTCTTGTTTTGTATTCTTATTAGTTTGTCATTAAATATATATAGAATTCAAACTATATTGACAAAGTAATGACTATTGGGAAATGAAAACATTTTGACTTACTACAATTTGTGCCATTAATAATTAGTAATAAATACTGAACGATAAATTGAGAATAATAAATTTGAAAATGTTATAATTAATACTTATTATTTAATCTTTGTGAGTAAATTTATATTTTACATTATCCCAAGTTGTAAAAGTGCAATTTGTAAAAACTCTTCAGTTTGAATTAATTAGTTTTACAATGAAGAACAACAAAAACGACGACGACGACGACAACAACGACGACGACAGCAACAGCAACGTCAATAATAATAGTGAAAAATGAATTCATTGGTTCATTCATCTCGAATGCATTGATTAAATCTTAAAAGACATATGCTCCTTTATAACTATGTATTGTTCGAGGAAAGATATTTAGAAATGTGCATGGCACGAGGCCCAAGAGTCAAGGTATTACGATAAATCCTAGAAAACCCCGTAAAAGAGCACAAAAGCAATAATAAAGGAGGCTTAATGAAATAATCGAGTTGTTTACGAGTTACATTGAATATTGTTGTGGAAAAGTATCTCTCGCACTAATTTTCGTATCAAGTACTGGTCGATTACAAGCGGAGGTCGTTAATTAAGTCTGGCAAGGCATAAAAGGCTGGTCGGTGTCCTGGAAAAAGGAAGAGGCGACGACGCGGACACAAAGTGACCGGCTCAGCTGTTCCTTTAACGGTAACTCCAGCATTCGCTCGGTTCCCCGACACACATACATGAAAAATCGCACTTATATACCCAAGTGGCATACGGGATCCAGGCTCTTTCGATGCGCATAAACGTCATTCGAGTGCTCGGGAGAAGAACGTACTTAAGGACTCGGGAAACTTTAATTGCGCTGGAACGGGGCGTGTCCGGACATTTGTTAACCAACAGCCACGTGCTTCATTACGGGCATTGCGTAAACACAAGACCAGAGTTAATTAGAGTCATATCGGTTTCTGCTTTTTTACGGGGAAAATCATTTTCCTCGCGGAATTCCTGGGGACGAGGTCTGGGAATCCGACGCTGTGCTGCTTAGGAAAGCTTGGGAAAATCCGGGCTCGATTATCAATCAACTTCTGTTTCGATTCTCCTCGTCATTGTTTCAAACCACCCACCTAGTTTTTTGCTTTTCCATCTCAATATTAAATCTGGTGCAATATATATTGTTGTGATCTTTTGTCGGAATATTACCATTGAAAATTTATTGAAATGTTGTTCGCACATAAATTATATTGAGCAATCGCATTTTTCGGCATTTAACAATTTAAAAATGTTAGTCCCTAATTTATCAATTATGTTCATTATAATTATAACTATCATTATTTTTTTAAACGCGTCGATTAATTCTACAAAAATACTACTAACAAAACAATATTAATAAATTCTAAATCACAACTGCACCGTTTAACGTATCATAAGTTTTACTTTACTTATTGTTTACTTACTATATACAATGAAATTTTTGAATAATCTAAAATTGATATACACGATAAAATATTATAATGTTATACTAACTAGTAAAATAATTTTTTTTTCATTATTTAAATATTTATTAACAATACAATAAATTCAATTTCTTTCTTCTAAAAAAAAAAAAAAAAAAAATTGATATTAAATGTTGTATAAATGACTCAAACGAATGTCTGAATAATATAAAAACTATTTAAATATTTACTTTGAAATTCTAATTTTGCATCTGATATAATATAATTTTGCAAATTAATTTGACAAAAATTTGTTTTATTATTTTATTCGCTATATTTTATTTTATTAATAGCTTATGCATACAGAAAAATTTATAATATATAATTGAATTATAAATAATAAATTATTTATTCTTTACTATAATCACATGTATTTTTTATAAAAATGATAAATAATCTTGTAATAGAGCATACTTTTAATAATAATTTAATTTATGATTTAAGATTAAATATTGGTGATCATTATTTTTCAATTGATACTAGAATATGTGAAAAAAGAGATAAAGTAGAGCTTTTAAAATATTCGTTTGTAAGACGATTTTATTCATTTTTACCAAAGTTTAAAAAAAAAAGGGCAAGAGTTCTGTCATGAAATTGATTCGGCAATGGAAAAAACTTGTTTAAAACGGTTTTATCCTTGGTTTCTACTTGTCTTTTTTCAGTAGCAAAATTAAAACCTGTTTGATAATAAAGTGTAAATCATGTGAATTTAACATCTTATCTTGAATAACAACAGCGTTAATGGTATTATAAAAAAGACAAGTGTGCATTTCAGTAATTAAAAAAAGTACATAATTTGAAATAATTAATTTATATCATATTATATACAATATTAATTCATATATATATTATCATATAAATATACAAAATTATTAAGAAATTCTTGATAGTACGATGTGTTTTACAAATGTGTGTCATACTTTTTAAATTAGGCATTCGTTTATTTCAAATTATTATTATCATCTTTATTTTTATTAAATAATCAAACTATTTATATTTAATAGAGCATCATGTAATATGATAATTGTGTTTATAGAAAAATAAATGTTAAGATTATACTTTAATCAATTGAATACATAGTTAACGTTTTTGCTATTTGAATGAGAACCATTCATATTCATCTAAGTAGTAAGTAATTTTCATTTTAAAGTGCAACATTAAAAAAAAAAAACAGGTAAGAATTGTTTGTTTATAGTACGTGTAAATGCAATACCATAAACGAATACTAATAATGAGAACTTATTATTTCTTTAACTTTGTTTAATATACCACGATATTTTAATAGGTAAAAAAAAACAATTAAAATACTTTGTAAATATTTAAATACAAATTAAGGCTCCATGGAACTAATTATTTCTTGATTTATATCATAAAGAGTATTTAAACCTTAAATGTTGTGCCACTTATAGTAATTTTATTTATGATAAAACTACAATTATATTCTAACATTATTGGTAGAATATAGTTGTGTAATTTTGAAGAATAGGAATAGTAAATTAATAATAATAATAATCTAAGGAATAATAATAATAATCTAACAATGAAGTAATATTAAAAAAAAATATTTACAAATAATATTATTTATAAAAAAATATCATTTTTATAATAAATATTATCCAATATCTCTTATAAATTTAAATGCATAACTTACTTAACACATAAATTCCAATTTAGATCATTTAGTACCAAGATACATAGAATTATAGTTAATTTAATTATATAATTTATTAATTCTTTTTTATATATTGAATTTTATCGAATATTAAATATATTTTCTCTATTTGTAAATATATGTTTTTTTATTTTTAGATAAAATAGCTGAGATATCTCTATTTTATTATAATATTTTATTTATATTAAATATTTTACGTTAAATTATTAAAACTAAATTATTTTACAGTGTATTTGCAAAAATTGTAATTTTATCATCAATGACTATTGTTTCTTTACATAATATACAATTATTTTATCAATTTACAATATATTATTATTATAAATATTTCATTTAGAAATTATTTTTTTATAATTGGAATGAAAACAAGTATTTCTCGAGTAACTATTTATTTATTTACGCATTTATTTACTTATTTATAATATTTGATTTTTCTGAGTATAGTATTGAAAAAATATAATTTTTCCTTTAATTTCCAGTTAGAAACCAATAAATTTTCTATTTACTTATCTATTTACAATCTATCGCTGATTATATATTTATATCTCTTCGTCATTTCCTTCTAAGTCGTCTTCTTTTCCTGATCTTAATAAATGCTCTGCACTTTCAATCACGTTTTCTTGAGTATCTCTTATTAAATCAAGATTAACCATATACATGTATATATAAGTGTATTTGAGTCAAGCTGTTTAAAAGTACCCCTGCAATTTGATCTGATAATGTATTTTAAAATTAAATTGCAGAAGATTAATAGCACGTTGTCTTTTAATTAATTATAGATTTAAAATACGTTGGATAAATTATTTCTTATTCTTACGATGAAATTGAGCATTCTTGTTAATTTTGTTTATTATTTTAACACTTTCAAATAGAATCAAATTTTATTTCAAATCAAAGTTACATATTAGTTCAAAATGTTTGTATTGCTTGTGCAGTCATTTTTTCAATGTCTATATATTTACAATTATTATTTACTGTATAATTCAATAAGTACATATTAATTTGATTTTTTGTTTAATTTATTAGAATGAAAATAAATAAAAATTTTATAACATTATTTCGTATACTAATTAAATGTTATCAATAAAATTTTACACAGTACGTAATAATAATGTTACAGAATATATTAATATCAGTGTATGTTCATTGTTAAGAATAAAAATCTTTTTTCTTAATTAATATTTATAACGAAAATAGTTAATTTATTTATTTCGTAAATTATCTTTAAAAATAATTTATACAATTTTTATTATTTTTTAGAAATATTATTTTAATTTCAGAGTATAAATTATTCAAAAATACAAGATTTTTTTGAATAGAAACATAATTGAAGTTTAGGATTCTTTTCAACACTTCGTCTATAGAATACATTGAAATAACTAAATTTATGTTTATTTTTTATTCATTATACCTTTAATATAATCTATATATTTTTAAATATCATTTTTTAAATTTATTTTAAAAAGTTTTGTATTTCATTTTCTATGGTCAGGTTTTCTATTTAAGACAGTGTTTTGAAATATTTTCTACTTATTATTTATTTTTTTTATGTTCTATACATAATGAGTAAATTATTAATTTTATGCAATCATTATAATATGATTAAAAATTAATTAAAAGCTTTATGAAAACTAATTTAATAAAATTAATTATAAATTACAACATTTTTTGTTTTTATCTTACTCAAAATTTTAATAAATTAGTAAAATATTATTTAAAGTATAATTTTTTTTATTATAGATAATAAATATTTAAATTTTTGTACTATTAATACGATGAGTTATATCATTATTTTACATTCCTACTTTTTGTAAATACGTTGAGTGTTTAATCACTTGTTAGGAATTTCTTTTAATACATTATTTATACATTTTGTTCTGTGAAATTGTACATTTCTATTAGATAGAGATAAGGTTAATTATTTCGTACTTACATTCACGTATTATAAAACTGTAAAACTAAATATAGTTTTCATTGTCAGTTTAATTTTTACAAGTAAATATTTTTATTAAAAAGAAACTTTAATGTTTTAAATTTAATCAGTCTAAATAAAATTTAATCTAATTATTATTTAATTGAATTAAGAAAATTATTTAAAAAATAATTAGAAAACAATAGAACAAATAGTATATTTTAAATTAATTTAATAATGAAATCAGTAATAATCATATTTTACAAATAATGATGGATGTAAAACTTTGAAAATCAATGATAGTGATATTAAATTGTATGGCATTCTTGTAATTTGAAATTCTGTTAAAAATTTATCTATTAAACAATTTATCATAGTGATCTGTAAAACATAATTAAATACTGACTTTCGAAAATTCCAACTGAAATTTTATTTATTTATTTAAATATGGCGAATATTTATTTAATTATTTATTTTCATTGAATCGTATTAAATGATTTTTGCAACAGAAATCTATAAAAGTAATACCAAAAGTTGTTGTTAGAATGTTTAGGCCCATTTACTTATTTATGGGATCATAGCCAAGGAACGCGTTTGTATTTATCGAGTTAATAATAAATACATCCTAAGAATAGTAAAATAGGAGAATAGAACAGAGTTTGAGTGAAAAGGTAAATCACTCTAGTAGGAAAAGCAAGGTTTCGATGATTTTTTTTTTTATTTTTTGCGCTTACTCGCATTTTATAAAAGTATCGCGGAATACCAACTTCTGCTATTGTAGTTCATCACAAATTACAATCGCATTTTGCAGGATTGAATGTTTCATCCTTGCAGCCGATCACTTCCTTGATCCTGATTTATTCTTGTGCGCACATAGTCGCACCTGGACGCATGCGCCCCAAGCCCCCAAGGAAAATCAAGAAATTAGTTTGTGAGAAGATTAAGCGCGGAGGTCATTTTCCATTGGTTTTCCGAATAACTCATATACCTTCATTTTCCCGCTCAATGAAACCACGTCGGCTTTATTTTGTCAGATGTCCTTTGCCTTTGATGAAGAATGTTTTATGCGAATATTCGTGTTGATAAACACTTGTTTGCAATGAACTGATAAGCGGCTTAGAAGCTAAAAAGAAATATTACAACAGCTTTTTCAGTTGATAAAAGAGTGTAAAATATTGCATTTGTAGGTTTTTTTTTTAAAATACATTTTATCGCAAAAATCATTTATGATGTGTTACGGCAAATTGTTAAAATTAATCTGAGTTGTTCTTAGCACTGTTTAAAATAGTAGTATTAACCATTGCTTTTTCTTTTCTCATTATATTCCTTCACGTTATAAAACTATATATTATTATTATATATAATTATAGTGCTTACATTATAATACTGCTTTTACTAATGTAGCGCTCACAAATTCTTATCCATTTTTTGTAATTTATATTATTCAAATATGATGCAATAACGATTTCGTCCTTCTCTGTATCTACACTTAAAGTTTTTCTAAATGCTTAAATATTATTATGGAAACAGGTTTGTTTTTAATTGCTTAACATTTAATTAGTTTTAAATATAAGCAAATTATAATACTAAATAATTGAAATATTTTTAAGTAAAATATTATAATCTGTTGGATAAAAAATATTATTATTTTATTGAATTTTAAGTAACGTAAAACAATTGAATCCATAATATTTTTTTAAAATTTATTTATGTGTAATAGTTTTTTTGCAGAGTTTATAACATATTTATTATTTTAAAATTGATTGAAAAAATTTCTCTAAATTATATTTTTCCAATGTTATATAATTGTTTAGTTAAAAATTTCAATTTTACTCAAATTCAAAAGTTTGACAATGTGCATATAATTATAAATGTACAACAACAGATGTTTCACTACCTAAAAGTTCGCTACCTTTATCAGATAAAAGTATCGCACAGCTCATTAGTGTGCATTATTTATCTCGCAGGAAACGAGTCATGTGGGTTCATTGTGAAAATATGGTAAAAATCATTTATAAAAATACAAACATTAAATTAAATATTATTATTAAAATATTATATAAAACTTTAATTGATAATTATTATTTACTTATTTGAATTGATTTGATTTCCATAGTTTTTTTTAAATATTTTCATAATATATGCTAAAAAAATTTATTTTAAATTAAATATACATGAAGAAAAAACTGCTATTGATGTATTTAAGTTTATACATTAACTTAATAGACAATTTCATGAATCACTGTATATTTGTGGATATGGATTAAAAATTAATTAGACAAAAATTATATTGAAACTCGTTAAATATTGTATTGCAATTTTAATTTATATTATATTCAAGAAAGTCTTTTTCAAAATGTATTTTTCAAAAGTAACTAAATTTATGGAATTGAATATTTTAAATGCTAACATTTTTTTAATTTAGAACATTTATTTTAACATTTATTTAGAATTAAAAATAAATGATATACGATATTAATATATCGTATCAATATATTTACATTATTATCGAAAAAAAATTTACTAGTATTATGTAGTTTTTTTCATATTACCAAATTATTATTTGTGTTTTATTTTTTGTTTACGTAGTATAATAAATAAAAATATCGTAAATTTTCGTTCTTTTACGTATAAATTGACAAATTGTTTTAAAAATGTATTTAAAAAAAAAACATTATTATAATGAAGTGTTATCAAAATATATTAAATGAATTAATAATTTTTTATTAGTATTGGCAAGTACGAATTTCTGAAACTTTCATAGAAATATTTTCATTTTTCTAATAGTATCATAAACTTGTTCCATAAATCATTTTTATAACGGTTAATTAAGGCAAATAAAATAATGTTTATTTAATTATTAATGTTTTACTGATTAAGAAAACACGATTAACTATTTTTATAAAAAATGATTCTGTTTCTTTTTTCATCTCCATTTTTTTTATGAAATGATTTAATGAAATGGTTAAATTCTTATTGTCCAAAGTTTGAATTCGCAACTGCAAAATGTAAAAATATCTTTAGACTGTACTTTTATATATTTAATGAACATAAAGGTTTAAGTGTAAAATGCAAAATTGGATAATATTAAAGAATCGTTAAAACGCGTATTCCCCATAAGTTATCATAATAAAGTTGTTAAATAAGATGGCTGTAACGTTTGAAAGCAGGACGAGGATTAAAAATTCCGTTAATATAATAAAATAAAGAAATCGTAAAAAATACCTCTAATCCAAGCCAGTTGGATGGGATGCAACGGGGGCACGTTTCTTTCCCGAAGGTTAATTAAAAAAAGGAATGATTTCGAGTAAAATAATTTCGACGCAATTTTAACCTTGAGGGAGAGGCTAGTTATTTGTCTGATTCATGACTTGGGAGACGGACTTTTTTTTTGTTCTCGGTAGCTAAGCAGAGGAAGGTCAGGACGCCTCTTTCCCGGGTAAACTCGGATCGGCGGGGCCCGCGATTAGCTTTGCCGATCACGAGGCGATGTCGTATCCGGAATCGATTTCTGAGCTTCGATAAGGTGTCAACGGGAATAGGAGGAGGGGGAGGGGGTCGCGACTGCAGCCCAACCGGATATCCGACCGCGACTGTCGTGTTTGACGTGCCCGGGGGGAGGGGGAGGGGGAGGGAAACAACAACTCGTACTCTTCTAGTCACAGTCGGTGCTTAACTTCTTATCCATTTATCGGCCAGAGGAAAATGTATGTGGCTGACTTTGTCAAGGCAGCGGTGCTCAGGTACGATCTTTTATTTCTTCGGAATAAAGATAGCGTCTGCCCGGCGCGAGCAAATATCCAAATGTAATTCTTTGGGCTTATCTTAACTGGGTTAAGTCAATAACTGTCTTGGCTTGTAACTGTCTTTATTCGCAGTGAGATGAAAAATAATCTGTTGAGCATAAGTTTACAAACTGCGATGACAACGTATTTAACTTGCCTGTTGAATGTAGAAACTTCTGCAGGTTGTCTATATATTATTACGATGTTTTTATAAAGCCGTAATCAATAATAATATTTAATTCACGTTCACGTCGTTTTTTTTTCTTTTTTCTTTTATTTTTGTTGTTTTTTTTTTCATTACGTTTTCATTACTCGTCGGAATGAATCGCAGAAACACGATCAAATTATTTCTTAGGACAATATTTGTTAACACACGTTATCTTATCTTTTAACTTATTTTCAAGAGCAATATAATATTCAAGTATGAAATAAAATTTCACTTTTACAAATTTTATTTTTTACTTTTGTTAAGGCATCGATTGACACAAAAAAAATTTTCTTTTATGAAATATTACCACAATAAATTAATCACAGATATTTATTAAACATCAAAGATCTTAAAGGCTAAGAGGGAAAGATAAAACTAGAGTAATACTAATTAACTTTCACAAACGCAGTCAAATTTAATTATAAACGCATAATTAATTGTGCTATTGTTCCAAGTACATATATTAGAGGAATTATATGCTTTCTTCAGATGGAACAGTAAATTTTTTTTTTAATAGTAATTATATGCAAATGAATTATGAATCGAAAGCTTATTTTTTACTATTTGATAAATGTTTAATATCTCTCCGGAATATGCAAATTAATACGTTACTCATTTTCTAATAATTTTAATTTTAGTGTTTTAAATTCTATTTTAAAAATTTTAAAGGCGTTGTTTCTTTGAAATATTTAAAAAAAAATTATTTTGTCCAATTTAACATATACAAAGAATATAAATTAAACTTGTAATGACAAGTATAGACTCTTATTTCATAACTTCATACTTTATTTTGTAAAAATTATTTAATTATAATTCAGAAATTTAAATGTACGGTGATTTAAATATTCAAAACACTTTGAAAAATTACATAAGCAATTATTTCCAAATTTATTATGGATAAAATACAATTGGTATATTATTCATAAAGTGGAGCCTAATTAGAAAAAAATCATTACAAAATAATAAGCAACAATTTTAAAATAAATAAATTAAGTTTCTAAAACAAAGTGACAATCATCATTAAATATGTATATCAACTACTAAAATTTTATTGATTTTCTATTATAGACTTACTTTCTACTACTTAATCGTCAAGCGCACGTCTTTGAAAAAAGTAAGTAATATAAAATAAAATAATCAATGCTATTGCATGCGTACCAAGTTTATAATTTCATGAACCAAATTACGAAACTTATAGAAAACTATAATTTAATTATGTTAACGAATACTTAAATCGATTGCTTATTTCTTTTACTCACTCTACTTACTCATATGTGAATTAGCATTTTATATTATCTGTGACTGGTTATTTAATAGAATAATTGTGTGACATTTTATAATTCTTTTTATAGTGAAATATTTTATTCAAGAAATATGAATAAGTATATGTAAATTCTGATTTTGTATACTGTTAATACATTTGCAAATAAAAATTATTTTAATAGAATTTGTAATGGTAAGCCATTTGTTCAAATTATGAGTATTAATATATCAACAAAAAAAATAGTAAAATTTCATAATATGAAATATTATTTATATTGATCAACATTATTAGTTAACTATTTTCATATCTTTAATACATAAAAGTAAAAAACAAATAATTAAATTTGAATAAAGGTTAGATGTAAGATTTAATTAATTCAAGAAATTTTTCGAAGACAGAAATTATATAAAAGAACTAATTGATATTGACTTGTTATGAAATATTCTAAGATTGTATCCTGTTGAAATAGATAAAGCTGTATTTGGTACTTTTGTATAATTAAATATTTATAACTCTACGGTAAGTTAAATGAAACTACATGTTTGATTTCTCTGAGATTTCAACGAGTTTAAGTTAAACATATCTACATATTATAATTTTAAAATTTAATCTTTTTCATAGTAAGTTAAAATCACTGTATTACATTACAATTAATTTTATAAATTTAATTAATATTTAAATAATTATAAAAAAAAATTTTTATTTTTCCAAAAACTTTTGATTCTTATCAAAAAGATATGATTAAATGAACATATAAAGTTATTTTTTTGCGACTAATTAAAAATTAAAAAAAATTTATTTTTCTCTAAAATACATTTACATATTTTTTATACCTAATAATTGAATCTTAAATATGTATATATATTTATGGATTTGAAGGTAATTTTAAAGATAAAAATTTATTTAAAACCATTTTTAATTCACTAAGTCCACGTTGGTAATAATCAATTGCTTTCAGTATTTATTTATCAAAACTAATAAAGCTTAATAAAAAAAAATTGATAAAACATGTGTTAAATACAATAATAGAGTTTTATAAAAATATATTTTAGATTTTATTGTTGAAAAAAAAAAAAAAAATGCGCAAATAAAATGAATAATCATGATCGATCCAATACATAATCTATATTATAGACGTGAGAGATTTGCAAAAATTAGGAAGCGGTACTGATGGATAAAATTAAAAAATATATCCATAGGCATGCTAAGTTGAATATCGGTTACACGCAGATGGTATATTTATTTTATTATTTTATAAGTAACGACTTGAATCTTGTCGCAAGAACACGCGGTCGAAATTTTTAACGAAAAAATTATCTACGTAATATAAATTGTGAGTGAAGTAAAGTATCTGTAACCTCAATCATTGTGACATTTGAAAGACGGAACTGCGAGTCGAAGTATCTTGTCGAAAGCATGTAAATAACGACGGCGGATGATCGGCGCTCAAGTATTTCTTTTTGGTTCTAACATGCTTGGCTTTGCTTTTGCTTATCCTGGTTGTCGAAAGCCGGAGTTTGCTCTTCGTTCTCTCGGTACATTTGCCTGTCGTAAACTGGATAACCAACGGTCCACATTCAGGATATCTATCGATAAACTCGAGATTAGGAGGAAATATTCTTGTAATGCAGAGCTATCATTAATCAGATATTGTTCGCTCGCCGGTAAATCCAGGCTTCTGCGTAAATCGCGGTGAATTCGATTATAAATCATACACCTTCGATGACATTTTGAAAATATACCAGAGAAGAAAAGAGTCAACGCTGAAAGCAACTGAAAACTGTCGTCGATGGCTTTTGCGTGATTTTGCATGGTGCATAAAAAGCACCTGGATAAATTCAAATGTTACTAAGATCTAAAAATAAAAGAAACTATAATTAACGACAAACCAGTATTCAGAAAGGAATATTTTCGTGTTTTTCAGATATTAAATGCACTATTTTAAACGGACCTTGGGAGGGAGTAGACCTTGCGTGTTCTCGGATAAACGTAGGAGTGAAATAAATGCGCAATAGTAAAAGGGGAAAATATCGCCTATGGAAATGCTGAAAAAAATACATTTACTCTCGATGGATTTTCGTACGATCGAGTTGGAACGCGAAGAGCATCAAATAGTTATTTCAATGTTTTACGATTCGCCAGCGCACAGCGAACAAGAGTAAGAAAGAAAGAAAGAATGAGAGGGAGGGAGGGAGAGAGAAAAAGCCCTATGCCGCGATAAACCCGCGGCGGTGTTTGCTCGCCCCAACGAATTTTTTGCCTCTACACCCTTTCTCCCTTTCCCTTCTCTCTCTCTCTCTCTCTAACTCGAACTCGCTCTCCAACCATCAACCGGTTCTCCATCGTGTGCCATTAATTCTGAGAATTCGGCCGCGAAACCGACCAAAACCTCGGACCCCGACGGCTTACTCGCCGACGCCGCCTCCTCCTCGTTCACGACCCCACAAATTTCTCTCTTCCTTCCGCCTTAGCCTACCTGCCCAAGATCCTCGGCGACGAGGACCGGTTTTGCAGCGGATGGCAAGCACCAGCCGTTGCACACTCGGACGCTGGTGGTGCTCCATCCGCGGAGCCAACTCTCGGGTTACCTCCTAGGAAGCAAAGGATTATTTTCCCCGTTGTTTCCATAGTTTCCTCGACTGTGATCACGTGAAATGAAACTGGCGGAAAGATCACTCGGCCACAATCTTTGTGCATTACAATTATTTACCCTAGAAAATCCTCGAGGCGAAGAGTAATTTAAAACTAAGCCACCAAAAGCACTAACTCGCTTCTCAAACGACTTTTGTAATGCTAATTTTCAACTAGCTAGTTTTAAATTCTAATAATTATTGGCTTAATTTTTTACCGAAACCACGCGTACACTATTGCGCCGAAAAAGAGTGATTTAAGGGATAATAATATTTTAATTTATCTTTTGTTTTCATCATGGATGTTGAGATAACTGAAATTTTTATTATTCGCCACTCGTATATAAAAAAAGTTCTTTGTAAAAGAAATTTGATTAATTTTTGTAATTTTATTTTTAATAAAACTATTAATAAGAGTTTTTAATAATTGCATTTACATATTAAATGTATATTACATTTTTTTTTAAATTATTACTTTATGTTATATTAATTATTTTTCATTTCAATAGAAAATATTATATTGTTCTACTTCTATTATAAAATTTTACTAGTTCAAAAATATTGTTCAAAAATAGTGTAATTATGTATTATGTATTCATTTTACAAAATTTCCTTTAAATTTTTGAAGATACCGAAAAGTATTATCATTTTAAATATTTGTATATCATTCAACAGTTTATTATACATTTCAAATTCATTTAAAATTTTAAGGTTTTCTTTATATTTTCTTTGATATTTTTTAGTTAAAAAAATAAGTATACGTTGGACGTAAAATCAATATTTTATACTTTTTCATTTTCTCAAAAGTAGAAATGCGACAGTTGCTACCTGCTAGTAAAAATACATTATTTATCTTTCGTGATGTTTATTCAAATGTTTTAGATATTCGTAAATTCTACAGGTAGTTCTCCAAGTTCAGATCGGATAATTACTTTGCATTTTGATGATGTTGAAACAATTGTAGATAATAATGTGTTAAGAGCGGAAGTGAAAGCAAGACTCTATCAGACAATGAAGGAACTGTCAGTCACTTTTAACTAATTTTGCTCAATCATTCAAGAACACTTCTACGAGATCGGTAAAGTCAGAAAAATTTATCTTCGGATTACATATAATCTATCTAAAAGAACTAATTTATCCATCGCATGAAGCTTATTACTGTAATCGCATAATACAAAAGTATTTTTAATACCTTGATAATTGGAAAATAAAAATTGGCCTTGCATAATAATCAAAATACAAAAGATGCCCTTCGAATGAATGACCTCGAAGTATTAAATAGGATTGCCATCTTAAAAAGTTACTTTTGTATATTTAGTAAAATATTTGCAAAATTTGTCATATTGAAATGCAGATATTGGATAAAAGTGTAAATTTATATTTTAAGTACCAATAATCGGTGCGGATAAATGAAAGTTTAAATAAAAAATATCCACCAATTATCTATAAATCAAACCGTACATTGTAAAACGATAATGTAAGATTATAAATTACAAAATGACTTCAAAAATATTAAATAATTGGAATGAGGAAATTGCTTTCTCATCCACTATAGCCACCCCCTCGATTGTATCATCGCAAGTATATTTATTATTTTAATTCGTAAAATACATTATCTTATCCAACAAAACAATATTTGTAACACCAAAAAACTCTTTTCGGATATTATATTGATTTTTATCGATTTGTGATTGCAGTTAGTAAAAAGATTATCCAATAATGAGGTTAATTGTATCATTGATAAAAAAAAGCTTGTTGAAAATTTCTTCGTCTGATTTTAATGTAATTTCAGTTTTTCCAAAGGTTAAAAAATTAAAATATTAAAATTTACCGATTAATTGTTATGCATAAATCATATTAAATACTATAAAATTAATTATCAATAAATATGAATGAAATAGACTGCAAATAAGACGCTATTTATTCATTAACAAAAATTATAAACAAAATTTGGTAACTTCAAATAAAGTTTTAAACTTATTTATGGGGTAATCGGTAATGCAAAACAAAAAAATTTGCCAATGTATCAATATTTATACAAAGCTGTGATTGCTTGAGAAAATTTCAGTGGCATCTAATAAAGATATGTTAAATTTCCATTAATTATATTAAATTTTAATATATGTAATTGCGGTAGATGCAAGGTAATGTTGCATAAAATTTTTTTTATTAATCGGTAAAACTACAGTGGTTCACCTTAAAATCGTTTGATACAAAGTCAAATGTGTGTTATAAGGCAACTGGCAATGCTTCTATGAATAATTTTTTTTTTTTTGCAATTTGCCAAAACGAATCCTATTAACACTAAGAATTTAGAAAAACATTACATTCAAAAAGGCAGGTAACTACATTTCACCGTAAAAAACCACCGTTAACCTTTCTTTTACATCATAACTCTCGATGCAGTACTTTCTTCCCGAGCATTTACAGGCCGATTGCCGCATTGTAATACAGTTATGCATGCGTTCCCACAATCTCAAAGCATAACGCGGACTTGCGTCTAGGAAATTTTTCATAAAAATTAATGTGAAAGTCATTTGACCTCGAAACATCTGATAAAAATTGGAGTTTCTAAACATTTTTCGCAAGTTACATTAGCATTCACTGCACTTAAGAAAGCACTTTTTTCCCTTTTCTTTTCGGGTAATTAACGAATTGGAGAACTTGCAACCGAGTCTTCGTTTTAACTGTTGGGAAAATAAATTTTCGCGCGTCAAAAGGAAAATGCTTGCAAAATGATAGCCACCGACACTCAGGGGCTTGTTAGGTTGTGGTGGATCGAAATCACTGAAAATCCACTGGATTGCACATGAGCCGATCGTCGATTTTCCTCGTTGCAATAAAAAGTTAAATCGCTTTTTAAAGATTTTTCTAAAAACTTCGCAATAGCTCGTGTAGTAGGTTTGCGCGAGATAACTACGAGTAAGTCCACTTGTTAATTTATCCAAAAGCAACTCTTAAAGACTTGTTTATTCGTTTGAATTGTCGAGTTCGGTTTTAGGTACCAAGTCGACCGGTGACCCTGTAAACGCAATACTCACTGCATCGGAGTTGACCGGGTCCACCTCCTCCTTGGTCGGCTCCAGGAACAGCCGGTGTCGGTTAATGAGACGGGGTGGGCGCCTCGCGATCGGCGCCTCCTCGTGCATCGCGCGCGTGTCACTCCTCGCACTTTCCCGACTCTTCTCTGACACTCCACCGAGAGCGACCCTCGCACGACTGAGTCTCGTAAGGAACTAAGTCGAGGGAACCGAGCGCGGAGTCGCGAGACCGAGGAACGGTACGGGACTGGTGCCAGGGCCGTACATTGTCGCTGGCGCCCCCAACCCCGGTCTCAGTTTGCTATCAAAATCGGAGTGCCTTAGCACTTCCTTTGCTTGCCTTCTATAAAATGACTGATAAGATTTAATCGAATTTTTAAACTAGATCGAAAGTCGTTTCGAGCGATTTCAGGAATGCGTAAGGACGTTGCA
Organism: Eupristina koningsbergeri; assembly: GCA_018907245.1. Classification (NCBI taxonomy): domain Eukaryota; kingdom Metazoa; phylum Arthropoda; class Insecta; order Hymenoptera; family Agaonidae; genus Eupristina; species Eupristina koningsbergeri. The sequence continues at coordinate 449,316 of JACCHV010002877.1, read as the reverse complement.
TTCTTTCTTTCCCTTTTTACTTCAAGTGTCTGCAATAACTAGTCTGTGTCTTATCAATTATTTTAATTTTTAAGCAAGTCATAAGTACAATTTTAATACGGACCGAGCACTTTGAATTATGTCATTAAGCATTTTTTTTTTTTTTTTTTACACTTTAATTAAATTTTTTTTTTGTCTGAACTAAATGTACATTGACACGATTGTGTAATTAAAGCCGGCGTGTCTTAAATTTTACTTGTTTGTTATTTTGAAAATAAGTGGAATCCTAAATTTCTAACAACGCTCCATTATAAAGAAAACGTTTCTAATTTTTAATCTATAAATCATCTCTGCATATTTATACTTTGTAATTCGAAATTTAAATATAATTTATCACTATAATTGCCGAGAAGATTTTTTAATATTTACATGCTTAATTTTAATTTTTTCTTTCTTTATTTCTTTATTTAACAAACAAAAAGAATATTAATTATTTTAATAATTTTTTTTAACTATAAAATTAGTATATAATTTATTATAAAATTAAATTATTGATGACTTATTAAACTTTATTATACACGAATTTTTAAAGCATTATTATGCAACTATAAAGCATCGTTACAATTCAATATTATTCAACTTTATGCATAATTTCGATTGCAGTAACACAAAAATAATTTTGCGGTTCATAAAACGAAGTAAATAAAAAAGTCATTTATTAAAGAAGCAAGATAAATGATATTGTATTCTTCCAAAAAGTATCTTCCTTTATTCAGAATCGTCAGAAAATCAATGGTACCAATACTAATAAAAATAAAATGATACTGATGAAAGTGATGATAATAAAACTTGCAATGTAATGATTTCGAAATTTAAAAAAATATATTAATAGTTAAGTTATCGTTATGATAAAAAAACTTCAATAAAAAGAGAAAAAGGTTTAAAATGAATGACAACAAAATAAGCTATTGTGACAAGTAAAAACCATAGCTAATGTTTTTCTCCGCATTTTCTGATTTTACACATAAAAGGATATTTTACTTAGAATAATAAAGTTTCAAACTATCGCTAATACTATTTCAGAAAATTCTTCAATTTGATTTTTGTCGTGAATTTTGCTATTCCCTTCTTCGCGGTTTGCTTATTCTCCTACAGTCAACGTATATAGATAACCATCTACCTGTAAAAGTATATATTTAGTACCGAGTTTTCTTGGGATGCAAGTGATATAAAAACAAAAGACCTAAAGTGCCGATTGTCCAGTTGAATTTGCTACCATTCAAGTAGTAAATTCAAATAAAACCTTGGATGTTGATTGAATCTGAGGTCTAGGATACTACTTTTTCATCCTGGTATTTTCAAAAAGTCGCAATTGCCCTTTACTCTTGTGTAAAATTTATTTTAAAGAATAATTTTTAAATAAAGGTTGATTAAATAAATTTAAAAATTTTAAATAACTATTTGTTTATATTCATAAACTCTTTTATTTATAAATATATTTTAATTTTATAATATTTTGTTTTGCTTTTAATTTAGAAAATATTTCATTAATTTTAATTAAAATTGATAAACAGTCTAATATTACAACTATTCATTAATGATTTATAATACATAATACAGAATCTTTTTGTGAATTAAAAAAGAATAGATATGTTAAAAAATATAAATACCTGAGATGGAAAATCTATTTAAAAATTACATTTAAAACATTTTATGGTTTAATATATCTCTGAAAATAGTTAGTATGAAACTTATTCGATTCAGCGTAAGTGCATTCATAGATAAAAAGAACATGTGGGAAAGGATAAACCTATTGGAATCCTTCACGATTTCGAAAGAATTGTCTGTCACTAGATATCACAACCTAAATTTTACCTACAAACTTTTAAATTTCTACTGCCTTTTTCACTCTAAGATAATTGAATTTATTATAGTTGTGATAAGTTTTATATCAATATTTTAATTGAATAATTATGATTGTCAATTATGTAAATACACTTATGTCTTATTATCTATATAAATCTATTTTAAAACGAAATAATCAAATACAAATTCTTGTAATTATTTTTAAATTCTTCAAAATAACAATAAAACTGTTCTGAGTATAATATAAAAAAAAAAAAAAAATAAAGCTATCATTTATTTGTATATAATTATACACTCAAAGAACTGAATTTTTACAAGAAATAATTTTTTAAAATAACTATTAAAAACAATTTTTATACATGCTAATTTTTTATATATATATTTTTTTATATACGTACAATAAAATTTAATAATTGTTGATTTTATTTATAAGGCATAAAATTAAAAAAAAATTTTTTTAATTAGAAATTAAAAGTAATACATTTTTTATTTTTATTTTTTTTCTTATAATACTTGAATATTACATTATCCATTTTGTAAGAAATATTTTATTCAATTTAATATTTAATGGACATCCAAATATAATAATCTTATGCAAGTTTTAATAAAAATATCGTCTGTTAATAATCCAAATCCGTTAGTAATAAACGCCAGTGGTCCATCAACCGTGTAGTTACGATAGCCGTGGGAGAAAATTGAAAAAGAGCGGCGTTTTTGATATTTTTCTTATAACATCGATGTCTCTTAAAAATCTGCACAAATACTTCTCAGTACAACATTTGAAATATGCGGGTGAACCGACACACATTTGCAAAAGTCAAGAGACTTTCGTAATGGGATATTATATTATTGCGCATTCGCCTGTGTATAATCGTCAATTTACAATACACAATATGACTTGGTCCAGGTGTTAATAATTGCCGAGTCATGACTGCAAGCCTTCATGTACACTTTATGATCCTTAGGATCAACTTAGAGTCAAATTCAACATACTTTGTTTCAATTTATTCATTAATGATACATGCAATTTACTTTTATTTACACAGAATGTATTTTGCATTTTTGTGTCCCACATTTATTGTAAAATTAACATTTCCTTGATTTTAAATATAAATGTAACAAATATTTGATGAGTTGGGTGGGGGGGGAGGACGGTAGGAATCAATATTTTGATATTGGTAGTAGTCTCAAATTGAATTAATAAAGAAAATCAGCACTCGAACGTAAATGAAAAAGTTGAGAAAAGCAAGGCTGAGTCGCAGTATTGCCGCTCGACTGGTTTAAGTTCAAGAAAAGGCTTTACCTAGAAAAACAAAATTTTACTCGAATCTATTTCTAGAAGCAGCATCAAGGACCGATCAATAATCTATTATTAATTGCGGAGACGATAGGATTTAGCCGTGGAATCGCTCATTCCTTTGGTTCTTTGTCGGTTTTCGTTCACCTGTAAGGACGTCATTAGCGGCGTATCTTCCTCGAGCACTCGAGCGCGGAGTCAACCGGCGAGCATCAACATTAGCATTAGGATCAGGAGATGCGCTTCTTCTCCGATCACTTATTTATTATGCGATGAGCGAGCACGTGAACGGCGATCTCTACCTTCTCCTGCTCATATGTGCTTGGTATCGCAGATGCGGTCCAGCGCACAGCTTCCTTACCTCGGAGACGCATCGAGCATTTGTACGCTTCCCTAACCCGCTTAAACGCTTAAAACAAAAACATCCAAAGCGGAATATTTATTCCTTTACGGTGCAGGCGTATCCAGTTCGTCGGACGGTTGACCTTTTTAACAAAAATTAGATGACATTGCAGGTTGCTCGGAAAATTCGAGGTGTGCCATTTCCAATATACCATTTGCAATTTTTTCACCGAGCGCCACACGTGCCTAACGTTTTTCATTAAAAAGCGTTTAAGCGCCTTTAAACGCTAAGCTTATCAGCATAATTTTTTAATTTATAGATTGATCAAATACATTATTGTGCTGTCACGATGATTGCGCAATATATTCATTAAGTACACATGTACGAGATTATTTAATAAGAAATGCGATTACGAAAATTTTAATGATTTATTTGTTTTTTTGAAAGTTCCGTCGTTTTGAGTAGACCAATTTTTTTTTTGCAAGTTAAACTCAATTTTTACTTTTGCGCAGTCCAAAATGAACAATGGTCGTACATTTCTTCGACATACAAATGCTGCGTGCAAACACAATGCTTCGTGAAATTTACAGGTACTTGTTTATTCGTTGGAAGAAAATATCGAAAGATAAATATTGAATGTGCATACAGCAATATTAAAAGTATACAAGGGAATTTATGTGCGACTGCAGAATATCGAGGGTGATTGATGAATACAAGTGCGAATACTCGTACACGTACGTTAAAACTATGTCACTCAGCACAGGAAAATGTCGTTTTGTACCGTAACACGTATCTCATTTCTTAAAATGCGTCCAAGATAAAATAGGCCACACTTCCTCAACCTCAAAACGCAAAGACCAAATGCTTTCCGTCACTCCGAGAGGCTTCTGTGATTCCGATCCCGATCCCGACGATTACGTCCCTCCAGCCCCATAACGCTTTTTTCTTATTTTCGCAGGCAATTTTTCCAAAGAAACTCGGAGAGATAAATGATGATCGGCAAAGAGTCACCGAGAGGTCCAATGGCTCTGATGCGTTCGCCGGTGCTAACCTGACCGCATTCCGCGAGAAATCTGTCTCTCGCTCTTGTACGAGTGAGCACGCACCATCTGGGTGTGTGTGTGTGCGTGTCTGTGCCGAACCACTGCTACCTTTCACGGTCGTCCGGGCAATCGGCTGGAGTTTTTCGCCGGTTTTCCACGTTTCCCTTCTCGCCTCTCTCGTTATTTATCACAATAACACGAACGAGTTTATTTTTCCCTATATTTCTTTTGTCAGGGTCTTTTATGTGCCAATCGATCTGCATTTACGTGGCTAATTGAGTTTGAATGTTGAAAAGTACAGCCTTTCGTACGAAGCTTCAATTATTTCAAAAACAAATTCGTGTTGTACCTTTATTTTCTCCTTTTTTTATATGTTAAAATTCTGTGTATTCACGTTTCAACACCCTGATGCATAATTAGGTGATCGCGTGGCATATGTTACTTTTTGTATCAATTTCCAAGTAAAGAAAGCCCATATGGAAGATGCGTATAATTTGCATAAATGACTAAAACCTAACGGGACATTTTAAAATAGCTTAACGTCAGTTTATTTATATTTTAATTTAGATGCCGACGAAATTTTGATGGAAGCAACATAAGCCTTAAATGATCCTTTTGAATGACACCCTTAAAATACTTATAAATATGCATTTCATCGCCAGTCGGATAAAATATGGCAATAATTCATTATCAGAGTCAGAAATCAGAATGTCGTTTGTGAAAAAACCGTCGAGCTTATAGGTATTTGCAAAAATTCAAAGCAACAAAATTTAAAAAAAAAATAAAAAAAATACACATCGGTAGCAAGTTCATTGCGTAGTGTTCGTGCAGTTTTTAAAAGATTAAAAGAATTTTTATAAATTTTTTAGTTATGACATAGACACACTTTAAAGATATGGATATAAATTAATAATGTATTAAACAAAGAAATAGTGTTGTTATGCTTTATCAAACTTAATGTTTCACTTGATGAATACTACTGTAACAGTTTGGCTATGGAATCAGTGGAATGCAATTTAAGTAATTAGGAATAGTAAAACTGCATCCCCATTCTATATTTTTTTATGGCATTAGTTTGTTTTTAATATATTTGACCTACTAAAAAATAAATTATAACAACTGCGGAAAGTCAAGACAATTTGGTTCCGTACTGATAAAGTAAAATGAGTTATATTAGAGGTGTAAATAGTTTATAAACGATGTAATTATTATATTTTAAATGTATTTCCTTTGGTAAAGAATAATTTAAAAGATTATTACTAGTGTATCAATATGTTTTAATTTTTTAAACTTAATTATCTATCTGTTCATATAATTTTTTTTTTTTATTAAAAAATTATAGACTAGTGTATCTTTTTTTATAATAAGAAATAATTTATTTCAGTTGGATTAATTTTTCTAAGCATACACATATTCAAATCAAATTATTCAGTAAAAATATAAAAATTCACTAATGAAGCAAATACGTATATGTGCATTACGAAGAAAAAAAAGTTTTAAGTTATTATAAAGTAAATTTGTTGTTCAATTAAAATAAAAAAAGAAAGAAAAGGAAATCAAACCAATTAAAAAATAAATTTTAATTATAACTCAGAAAGCTTAATATTATGTAAATGAGAACTTCTAAGTGTTGGGTGGTGTTAGAGGCGCCAGGGTCATCGATGAGATCGATAAACGACATTCGCACCACTTCAAGGAAGAGACGTAACCGAGTCGATTTCCAGAGGACCAAATTTGTCGAGGGTCGGTCCGGGCGTCGAATTAATTAAACAAAGTGTTGCCGACGAGATCAGACTCGGTTATCGTGTCTTTGGTTTACGCCGTTTGCGTAACAAAGCCACACACATACGTACATATTCACGAGATGGTCGAGTGCAAGGGGGTAGCGGGGAGGGAGAGGTGGGGGAGGGCACCATAATTGCAGATTTCCTGACCCACTGGCCTCGAGAGTGTGGCGGCCCTCCTCCTCCTCCTCCACCCAACTCCAACTCCAACTACAACTCGGCTCGAGCCTCTTACTCCTGACTCCAAACCCGATTCCATCTCGACTTTTGCTCTCCGATACGCCAAGTTGCCCGTCAATTTTTATGATCTCACTTGCGCCGAGCTCCTCGAACTTTTAATCGATCCAGGCGCCGCTCGACCTAGCGGTTCTGGCTTACAAGCTCTTTTATCAGTTCGGCATTATTGTGCCTTTGTGCGGCGATTAGAACAAGCTAGAGTTGAGCTCCATGCAGCCTTTTTTCATGCTAGGCTGCACAATTGTTCGACCTTTAGAAAGGGTAAGACATTGCGCCGCGCCATTTTTATTTCTATATAATAATCGCAACGCCTTTGATTCTCTGCAATCGAAGTCACTATTACGACTTGGAAATCCGTCCCTTTTTTAACCACAATTTTAATAACAACTCCACCACATTTTTTGAATGCGTATTCAAGCACAAGTTTTAATTGTGTACTACAAAAAGTGTTCAATGTCCTGTATGGAGTAAGAGATTATCTGATTCTCAATCAGTTGTACTCTTCAGAAAGTAAACAGATAATGTAGAAAAATAAAATTTGCATGTTGGTTTAAAAAAAAAATGTTGTAATACACTGAATGTAGAAGTTACATTTAAAGTCAAATTTAAATTCATAAGTAGGTAATACATTATTTAAACATCAATAATGTGCATCAATTTATGCTTATTTAATTCAAATTTACTACATAATTTTATAAATAATGCAATGAAAATACTGATTCTAAATTAAGCTTTAGTTAAAAGGTAATTGTGTGAAAAAATTTGTACGAAACTAATACTTACCTAAGAATGAATACTCAAATATATTACATGATAAATGAAATAAATATATGCATATTTTGAATATATTGGTATTGAAATAAATTTTCAAAATGTTACAATTTTCAACTGACAAACGGTATTCTCTGATTATTACATGTAAATACATTCTTATTTGCACAAAAAATAGATTTTCAAAAGCTTCCTACTGTAGCAGGTGCTGAATTTCTGAAAATTTTTAGAGTTTTAAATAATTATATAGTTGAGGGGATTACAACTTTTGACGAAACGTTCAAATATGCAGCGAATTTGGACATTTTAATGTGACAGACTTTAATAATCGTATTTCGAAAAACTGAATTCCCTCGAGAGTCAGAGGAAGATTGGGATAATCGTTGAGGTAATCCTCATCTCAGGAAGAAAAGTGGATGTGAGTTTATCGTTTGACCGCTTTTAGAAACGAACAAAAATGTAAGCCAATTACAGCAAAAATAAATGTTCAAGCACAACTTTACAAAAATTTCAATAATTCATGCATTAATTACTAATTATTTTTGTTTTATGAAAAACCTTATACATCTTTGACTTGCTTTTCTCAAACTTTATTAGGTGTCTTTTCAATTTAGTTTTCGTGAAAAGAAAATTGTGTAATTTCAAAGAATTTTTCTATGAATAGGCTAATGGTTTAATTTTTATACGGAGTACAATAAAATTAAATAGAGAATATTATTATCTACTAATTGAGTTTGACATCTTTTTTTTGTCTTATATTCTCATCGATATGATTGATTACGTATGTTTGATTTTTAACTTTTAATTTTTATCTTTAACTTCTATCAACAAATTCAACTTATGCATGAAAATGAAAAATGGATTATTACATGACTATTTTTTTATATTTTTAATTTTTACTTATTTATTACGAAAAAGAATTGCATATGTAACTATTATGGAGAGACTTTTTAATTAAAGTGATCTAACTTCTTCTAAGTTATTCTTTTCAATGTTAAATTTTTTATTTTCATAAAATTCATTTTACGTAAAATTCATAAAAACTTAAAAAAAATAGCAAGTACTGTAATATATTTTATATAACATTGAAATAAAAGAACAATTATTATTTTTTTACTCAGTTAAGAAATAATTTTACATTTTTGTGAATATTCATATTATTTGTAATAAGTATTAATGATATTATTTAAAATTAATTTGAATATAAATTTTATTTTTAAACTTTTTTATATTATTTTTTTAAATCAATATTGCGTTTGTTTTATAAATGAATTAATATTTAAAAGTGAAATTAAAAAACATTTTAATAAATTGAAGTTTTAAATACATGTATTTTTATAAATTTAAAACAAACCTAAACATTTTATCATTATAAATGAAATTACTTAATGTAGATAAAAGTTAAAATTATAATAAAATTTTTAAAAATAAAATAGGCTTATGTTAATAAATTTTTATAGATCATTAATAAAAATAAGAGTAATTATTGAAGATTAAAAAATTACAAATAACATTGCTGGATAATTTAAATTAATATTTTATACTGTTTAAAGAAGAATTCAATCTTAAGGCTGAGTAAAAAATAATGTCAAAAATAGTTTAGGTTTTAAAAATGAATGTTTAGAAATTAATGAGTAATAATAATTTTTATTGAATTAAGTATTAATCAATGTTAAACGTCAAACATCAACATTATATACACGACAAAATATTGATATCCTACACATCATCCATATATACTTATATAGAGTAGGACATAAGACTAACTTACAAATAAATGCAGCAAATAAAATATCCAACACCTATGAGAGTCTAAATAGAAGGTGAAAATGTTTATCAACTGGATAAGTTTAATTGTGTATGTGTGCGTCAATCGACATTCAACGTGAAATCCTTCTTTGCCATCGATGAGTTTCTGCTTTGCCGAATGTCGAAAACAATGCTATCGCCTGAAGAGTGAAAGCTACACGAAAAATCTTTTATCTTGTTGTTATTTTAAGAGTTCAAAAATAACTAATTCCAAGTATAAATAAGTTATTTATTTAAATTTTAAAATTTATTTATTTACTATTGTGTAAATGAATTTTATATACGACGTAATGCAGGGTCATAAAATATATCGCAACATTTTATTTTGCATACACTTTTGTTTCCACAAAATTTTTACTTTAGTTTACAATTATATAACAATAATTGATACTGAAAATGATTTATTTTCAAAATAAAATGCATGAAAAGGTTTTTTCAGTTTTTTTAATTTAGAAACCACCACTTTTTTTGCGAATTTTCAGTTTCTATTTAATTTTTCGTAGGAATTTATTATTATCTTATATATCACTTTTTATATTTGTAGTTAAATTGAATAAACTATTATCGATATTTAAATATCAATATAATATTTTTTTTATTTATTTATGTTCATTTTTGTTATTTTTTAAATTAATATTAGTTTTAAAAAATTGTCTCAAAATATTTAAAAATGCTATTAAATATGTAAAGAACTTCACGTACTATTTAATATATACATGTATAAATATCATGTTATAAATTTTTTTCTCCCAATAATTGAAATACTGTCAAATCTTTTTTTATAATAAATATGATAATATGTAAATAATACATATAAAATTACAATAATAGTATACAAAAATTAGAAGCCATAAAAATTAATTATATGCAAATATTTTGTGTTATCTAAACAAATAACTAATCAAAACTTAATTGAAAAAATATATTACATTAAATTATATTACATTTCTATATTGTTTATTAATATTATAAGTAATTTATAGTTTAATTATTAAATAATTAAAAAAACATATATATAAATGAAAAAATTGCATCTTTATTAATTAGGTAAAAAAAGAAAAATAAAAATTTAAAATAAAATCTCAATATGATTTAAATGAATAATTACTTAATTTCAATGGAAATGCGATTGGAAAAAAAGGATATTCAAATAACATATAAGAAGAAATGTATGATAAATAACAAAAAAAATAAAAAAAATAAAGAAAAAATATCTTATATTTTAAACGAATGCTTATGAGATTTTTCTAATATATAATTATTTAGAAGAGTATCAAATTATTTTATCTTATAAAATTAACATTTTATCAAGATTAATTATAGACAATTTAATTATTTGAATATAAATTTATTTCTTAAATGGTGATAAATACTAGATTGAAATAATCTGATAGATTGCATATTGATTATTTAATATTCTAGTTTTTTTGTATCGACAAATTTTTAACAATAATTTAACATAAAAATTCTTTCGGTGTAACTTTCAAATTCTCATTGTGTTTTTAATTTGATGAAGTAAATAAAACATAAATTACTATTAAATTTATATGACTATCATTATAATAGACATCAAGAAGAATAATCAAAATGTAGAAAATGTTTCTTTAATAGACATAATTATAATAAAAAGACAGAGGTTTGGATTAATGATAAAAAAAAAAATACAATAATAATTACGAATAAAGAAATATAATAAAATAATAAAAAATAAAAAGATAAATGAGTTAAAAATTTTTAATACAATTGAAAAAGAAAAATTTATAATTATACAATCAAAATAAATAATAAAAAGTATAGGTATAAGGGTTAATTTAATAATAATATCCAGCCTATTAAATAAAATGAGGAAATTATAAGTTATAATAGGGAAAAATATATTATTATGTGGAATAGTTATAGGTAAATTAACACCTACAGAATCTCAATGTTCTTCCATGAATAAATAATTAATTGAAATGATTAATCATTGAAGGGCACCACAATGGTGATCGAAATATATTTTTCGATTTGCCCAATCAATTACAGTCCCGATGGAGCCCTGTTGTTTTCGATAAAAAAGGAGAGGCGTTCTGAAATGAAGATGATTTCGATAGGAGCGAAGAAGGTGGGCGCAGTCCAAAAGACAAAGATGTATTAGCGGAGCAAAAAGAAAGAGGGACGATCGATGAATAAAAAAACACACTGGAATAGAAGGATCGAGTTCGTACAACTGCATTTTCGCTCGTAAAATGCCGGTCACGGCGGACATTTGCGCGAAAAAGATGCTGGCGAACAAAGGAGGGGGAGGGGGAGGAGGAGGAGGAGGCGCGGAGTGCAAAAGGGCGTGCAATACATTTGTGTAGGAAGAAAGTTTGTTTTTCATGCCGCGAGCTCTCTCTCTCTCTCTCTCTATCTCTCTCTTTTTCACATACAGATATCGTGATTCGTGATTCGAATATTTTGTGGCAAGTCGCGGGGTTAATCGCCGCTAACTCTTTGTTTCCCCCGCGACGTACCGTTGGCCATTGAGTGCAAGCGTATGTGTGTGTGTGTTTGTGTAAATTCGATCGTATTGTTTGGGAGGGAGATCGCGCTCGCACTTTATACGCTTATGCTAATTTCGACGAATTAAAGTGCGCGCCATGGCTTTTTGCGTTTTTAATAAATTTTTATAAAACAACCACGACTTCTCGGTTTTGTACTCGCGCACGTATCTTTGACTCTAAAACATTTTTACGTGACTCCTCTCCACTTGACTTTCACAATTTTTCCGCTCATTGTGTGTCGAATCCGTGCTTTTTATACCCTCACTCGGACTTTTATTTCAATGCCAATAATTCAGACTCATTCAATGTTATTAATGTTTATTATTCAATGACTAATACAATTATCTTATGTATAAATCAATGAAATTATCCTTTAGTGCTTTTCGTTCGTACGTGCCCACATAATGCAAGCGCACCCATACATTCATATATATTTACAATCATTTTAAAGTAATTTAATAATTTTTGTGTTCCTTTTAAAATATTAATTTGATAGTGGAACTTCGGTTTTATAACAATGGACTTTCAATTAAGAAAATAAATATTATATATAAAGAAATAAATGTGTAAAATAAATCTAAGCTTCGATCTAATATTTAATAAAGATCGTATTTTTATATTTAATTTGATTTTTAAAAAACATATAATCATAAGATTCTGCCTTGAATGAAACTAATGTCCAATTCTCCAATCGAAAAAGTAATTTTTAATTAAAATTACCAGTTGATTTATTTCTGAAAATCATAAATATAATAATATGTTTTGATCTTTCTTCTAGAATTTATAATCTTGTTAAATGTAATAAGCTTAGCTAAGTTTTAATACAATAATGTATTAAAAAAAAAAAAAAAAAAAAGTATAATTGTATACATAAAATTTAAAACTTTAGTTTTTAAACAAAGTTGGAGTTGGATAAAAAACTTATTAAATCCAATAAATATCGTTACATTTCTGAAAATTTTTTAAATTTTCTTTGAAAGAATAGCAAAAAAAATCTGAGGTGCTTTTTTATTAAAAGCATGCGTTTAATTTCAGATTTATTGATTTAAAAACAATATAAATTGAAATTTACATTGATAATAATAAACTTGATTATAAAAATAATTATTTTAATTTCAAATTAAATAACACACGTAATTATCTATTGTTTACGAATTTTCAACATAAATTTGAACGTATTTTCAACAAATGTAAAATTTTCTTACGTTCATCAAATGATGTATTTTAACAAACAAAGGATTAACTCCTTCTATTCCGAGTTGAGATATCCATTATCTTATATCGTTATACAAAGTGTAATTTTAGCAATTATTTGAAGACGAAGGTACAAGTATAAATACATGGCTGTTCATCGATTGCGGTATATTCAGAAACTCATTTCAGCATTAACATCGGGCTCGCTTCGACTCTCGTGCAATTTATGTGGTATCTCTCTTTAGATTCACCAGGAACTTTAAAGTTAACGCGCATGTAGCTTTACCTTTTTGTATCTTTTCATGTACAAATGAGTAAACACATCAATAAGTAAGATAAAGGCCATGTGAATTTGCAAAAATCGAATAGGATATACGTATTAATACCTAATTCACGTAATTTCAAGATAATTTATCAATGTTTAAGTCGTTGCTAAGAATTTCAGTAATTGTTGCATTCAATCTTCAGAAAGTATAAGAAATAAGAAAATTATGAATGGAATAATGGAATAATAATAATTAATAATGAATAATAATAATAAAGAATAATAATAATAGTAAAAAAAAAATTGGAGACCTTTACCATTACAATACTCATAAGAACTTTAAATGAAATGTCTTTGTGATTATTTCATTCATATCAATAGTTTATTTCTTTTTCATATTCAAATTTATTATATAGTCTTGACAAATGTATTACATTTGCATAAGCTATTCTCCGCAAACGATTTTTTTTTATTGCAGGATCACCATTTGCTACAATTGTCAATAAATGTGAACTAAAATTGGAAAAAAAAATCAAAAAATACGATTTAAACACAATAAATAAATTATAACATAATATTGCAATTGTAAGATTTAGATTATTGTGTAACTCATGTTTTAAATTTTATATAAATAAAAAAAATATTAATATTGCAATATCATATTAGGAGAGAAGAGTAAAATGCATCAGAGTGTTAATGAAAAATAACATAGTAAGAAGATAAAAATCTGGAATGGACATCTCGGGGGTGGGAAGAAATAAATACTAGGAGATCGATCAACGTCCAAGGAGACATTGATGACGTTAATGACACAGCAAGTGCCTATTATGTAAATTAGTAGGGTGAGGTATAGCCCTAGCATAGTGGATTTTTACACTTAATTATACCATTAAACATTTACATAGAAGCGTTTTTATGTTTTTTTATTTTAGTTACGAAGCGTCAATCGGGCCGATGTAAGTGTAGCTTACATAGAGCGCACTTTATTGTAAAAATCAGAAATATTGAGTTATTAAATATGTAGGGAAAAATATTTATTGAAAAACATTTTTACCTTTAGTTTTGTCAACCTCTCTCAAACTTTTATTACCTTTATAACATTTATATTTAAAGCGTTTTTTTCGAAAATTAAAAACATTAATTAAGTAGTACAAATGAATCTATAAAAATAATTAATTTAAGGTTGGGCAAATTTTTTTAATGTTTATGAGAAAAATTAACAGTTTATACGTAAAGCTTACGCTTATATGTAAACGTATTATACATTTTTTTAGAATTTTTTTTATTTAAAGAATTTGAAAAATAACTTTTATTTAAAATATAATTTGATATTGGTTTGAACAATAGCTTTATAATATTTTTAATTTTTTTATCTTTACTCCGGTTGATTTATTCTAATTGATACATTATTTATAGGTAATAATATATTTAAATTTTATAAAACTGTATTTAGGAAAATTATTTATATTTTATTTTTAAAGTACCTTCATTATTTATACATATAGATGAGTCAAAAGTATTTTATTTTAAGAATTATAATAACAATCTACGATTTAGAAATCATTAAAGATGTTATAATACTGTTGTAGTAAGTATTTATTACATTATTTTAAATTTTAATTTAATTACATCTTATACGTTATTATAATTTTTTGGATAAGTTATGTATATAAATCCTTTTAAACAAAATGCTACTAATTACAATTTATCAAAGCTGCATCTATGCTTTATTATTACATTCTTGCAATTAAATTTTAATGAACATCGAATACAAGTGAAAGTGCAAAAACATTAAGTAATAATTTACGAAAACTGGAAGTAGAATACAGCAGAGTGAACAACTTTTCTAATTACGAAGTAAGGTGGGAATTGCGATAATCGCACAACAATCATACTTATAAAAATAGATGTTCTCGATAATGAGACTTTTTTCATGATAATTAAGTTGATTGTTCGTGTGAAAACTGTCACGTTACATCACTTGGAAAAATTAGAAAATCATTCGAAATTCAAAAAAGTAGACGTTTCGTTTCTTTGAACGCGGAAGATCATATAACAACTGAAATGCAAAATATAGAAGTACAAAAAATAATAGTAGTGAGACTTAGTTACGTTGTCTGGGAAATAGAGCAAGAGTGCATTACCAGGTAAAATCTAATCGAAGAAACGCAATACTTAAAGGAAAAATGAAACAATGAAGTTTTCGTATTTGACAATATCCGATGTGATTTTTCCTTCTTTTTCGCCCCTAATAAATTCTCGTTTATCATCCAATAAACCTTATTAACAAAAACTTTAAAAGATATTGAAGTGTAAAGGTTTTCTTTAAAGCAATTATTTTTTATCGATCTTTCAGTTTAAGTTTTTCCCTCATTTCCTTATTTTGAAGTTATTCGAGCATATCATTGTCTTATGCCCTGAAATATTATTACAATTTAATGAGTTCATTTTCTCATTTTTCTAACATTGAATCGTTCGAAAATTTAATGTATTACATGTTAATTATCACAAATGAAGAAGCTTCATTGGAGATTTTATTTAGAAAATATAATGAAGAAAATATTTCATTAAAGTATAATTTGTCACTTAATCATTTTTATTTTCATTATCTAATATACTACAGTTTTGAATGTTATCTTACATAAATAAATGTTCATTTATTTATGATTAATTTTATTTTTTTTTTTTAATCTATTCTAGGTTATACTTTTAAAAATTATATTTTCATTACTAAATTATATTTTCATTACTAATCTTATTGAAACTACTTTTTTATTTTAATCTTCGAGAATAATAAAATTTATATAAATTATTATAATTATGATACTAAATTAATATTTTCTAAAAATTAATATTTTAATAATTATCTATCTTGATGAAATATAAAGGAAAATTATTTATCTTGATTTCTGAAAAATGTTATAAGGAAATGATAAAGAAAAAAATATGTAGCTATATTGCTATTAAATATTTAACGCAAAATATCGACTTAATTATTATTATTATTAGAGCAATACATTAAAAAATAAATATTTCTTTACTTGATTATTTAAATGTTTGAATTAATAAAAATATTTGTTTTAATCAATACAGGAATATATATATTTAAAATATTAATTTAATGTTCGCATCCCTATAATACCATTATTGTTCATATTTTTATATATTATATATTATATACACATATATAAAAATATTATTAACAAATATAATTTAAAAAATTTTAATCTAAAAACTGTATTTTAACGATAAATTATGATGTACCCGCATTGTTTTTACGAATTACCATATCATAAATTTATGCAATTTTTCAAATGAACTCAATTAAAAAATGAATCATTAAAATTTTATAAGCATTGCGTAAAATAAGTATTGTTAAAATAATAAAATTAATTACCGTTGTAAAAATAGAATAGTATTTAAATTTTGTAATTAATGTAAAAATGAATCTATATTTAATTTATATATTTAATCTACTTGACAACTTTAGCTCACATGTGCTTCATCTACAGTATTAACATATGCGAATCACAAAAGTTATATTAAGGTTTCAACAACACTGGCCTCGCAAAATCCTTAAATCCTTAAATTAAAGCACAACACTAATAGCGTTCAAAGTACTTAAACTTCTGGACACGTAAGTGCTCGAGTACAAAGTCAAGTTGTCCTTTTTTATTACCGCAAGTATGACACGTGCTACAATAAAGGGAAGACGCATTTATGAGGAGAGGATCGACGTGGTCAAATTTCACTTCCGGTCTTACGTTTAGATCGAATTCTTGTTAAAAGACATTACTTGCAGTGCCTACAACCTGTTCCTAGTGCACCTGCTACTTTTACTACTCCTAACGCTTTTCGCTCTGACCTTATTTTCAAATTTGTTTTACGTGCATCTATTTGGAATAATGCGTAAAAATACTAACTCCGGTTTAGGGTGGCTGTTTACTTTATATTTTGTGTAAATTTTTCATTATTGATCATTACTACTGGGTTATCAGTAGTAATTGTTAGTAGTGATTATTAGAAAATTAGATGATCTTTTCCGTGTAAATTAATCTTCTTGAATTTTCACCTTACGGATTTTTCTTTTATATTTTATAATATAAATATTTTGTAATTAAAAAATATGTAATAATAATCATTGTTATTACATTTTAAAAAGATTTGAGTGTAATTTTAATCAGAATCTTAATTAAAACTTTTAACACAACCAATCAAATACTAAATCAAATACTAAAGTAAAAGTTTATTGAAAACAATTTTATGTTATTAATAAATGAATGTATCGGCTTTATTATTAGACTTTTATTAAATAAATTTAAATACTTACTTTTTATGCATTAAAGTAAAAAAAAAGAAATTATATATGAAAATAGTGTTTTCTTTATTAACATTCACAATATACTCTAGTAAATACAGTAACATGTTTTTCACAAATTATTTAAAGTATATATTAAAAATTCAGTATCTATACAACAGTTTTAAAGTAAATGAATGAATAAATAAATAAAAAAAAAATAAATTACAAATATTTGATAAAAGTTTGACGTTTTACTCTTATATTTTTATCGATTTTATATTACTTAAATTAAGACATGACATTTTACTCGTTTTGTTCATTGTACAAGCTTATTTTAGTTGACTTATTTGATTTCAATATTCATAGTTTTCTTATAAAGATACTGATATATTGCATATTCTTGAATTTTCTGATAATAATTTATTAAACATAACGTGTATGATTAAGTATAAAAATTAATTTTCTTCTAATGTTTTATATTTAGAGTATAAAATAAGTAAATGATACATACACAAGTATGTAAAACACACACACCCAGGCGCACGCGCCTGTTATAAGTAAAAATTAAGTTCTAAAAAAATGTCGTGTTTCTGATAAAGAGTTCTGATAATAATAATTTATGTAGTAAAAATAGAAAATGAAATTTAAAGTTTTAATGAACGAATTGCGCAAAATAGTAATAGATTAAAAAAAATTTATTCGATTTCATATCAATTAACGGCACATAATAGTTTAATAAAACAATAATAAGCCACGTGTCTACGATTACCTTCAAATTATTTATGCTCTGAGATTCATCGTTGGAGTCAACATAAAAGACCGATGTTTTCGTTTCTTGATTGAACCACATTTTCATTTTTCAAGTTTTTTTTGTGTATTTATCGCGATTGTGTGCGTATACTTTATTGCATGAAACTCTGCACCATTACACTGACGCAATAAATTCACCTTGGCAATAAAACATGACATCTTTAGAAATGCAAATAGCTTCCATCCTTAAGAACTGGACACGGTTACACACCAGTCATCGGGTTTTTTTGAAGCGTGATTCATCCGGGCACAACACTCACATCCACAAGCTTCAACACGACCAAAAATCAATTTTCGCTCGCGCAATGGTTTGCCGTTGCGGGCGAGCGAGTCAACTGACTTTTCCCAATACTGAAAGCTCCCTCGGGATAAAACCGACAGGTGCCCTTTCAAAGATTGCGGACCAGGATCGGAAACTGTTGCAATCACAGGTGCATCCTCGATGTCCGGATCAGTTTAAAAAATAAAAACGTGAGCGCGATTTCAACTGGTGCTGTTGTGTCTATGGCCCCCACAAAACTGGTAAGCGCCTTCGACATGCGGTTTTATCAGCGCTCTTAGAACTTTTCTCTCCCTCTCTCTCTCTCCTCTCTCTCTCTCTCTCTCTCTCTCTCTCAGTCCCGTATTCAGGCAGTCGCTCGTTAATAAAGACTTTTCGTTTGTTGTAGCAACGCACCGTATGTCCTATCCCCTCCAATTTTCGGCTCTGACACCTTTTTCACGCCACAAGCACCTGCGAAGCCCTTGAAGATCGTTACTCTCAATTATTCATTAATAATATGTTTTATTATTTATTTACAATGCAATACTTTTGTTTATTCTTTTATTTTCTTATTGACACAATAACACTTACACGTTAACCACTTCTTCTTATTGCTCCCTTTAAATGGCAATAAGCTATTTTAATATTTGATGGCATTAACTTGTTCTTCAGTTTTTATGTAATTTCATTATGTCAATGTTAGATTAAAAAATAAATAATTCTTTTAATATTTTTAATTATAATTTACTGCATTATAATTAGAAAAAATTTATTACTTCATTTATATAATGCTTTAAATGATCTAATATATATACTACAATTCGTATGCTGCTTGTCCACGTTTTTCCTTTTAAATCAAGTAAATATTTTATTAAATTGAGAAACTTAATTTTTGTGTTGAATTTTGCGATATTTAACAAATTGACATTTTTATAAGCTTAGTCTTATAAATCATTTACTTTTATAAATATTTTTATCGTTGTGTTTAAATAAAAGCTTGATTATTTTGATAGAAGTTTCGATTCTATAGGAAAAAATTATTATCTACAGAATTTAGTTGCTGCATTTCTAGGAAATTCAGCTAGATATTCATTATCAACGCAGGATTTGTAAAACCATAACAAAAAGCATTTAGACGTGATAAACTTTTTGTTTTTATGTACATTGCCACATAAAACGGAAATGGTAATTGTAAAATCCATAAAAAAACCATTACGTTTAGGGTGTACGTTTGAAAGACCAAAAATAGTTATCGAAAGCTAATTTTTAAAAAATGTTAACATCGCAGAAGTCGAAAGAAAAGGTCGACTCTGCAAAATTATCTTTGAGGTTTTATTTAAAATTCCAGCCGACGGCCGTTTATGCAACCGATTTATCGGATTAAAGGTTACGGGGGAATAATCCCCGAGGTCATCCGTATCCTTTCTCACGTTCGAAACGTCGATAACAATGCGCGGGATGCAAAAAAAGGGAGCTGGTGCGCGTGCGCGTCAA
The DNA here is from genome assembly GCA_018907245.1 of Eupristina koningsbergeri. NCBI lineage: Eukaryota > Metazoa > Arthropoda > Insecta > Hymenoptera > Agaonidae > Eupristina > Eupristina koningsbergeri. The sequence goes on along the minus strand of JACCHV010002877.1, from coordinate 429,337 downwards.
TTAGCGCGCGCGGGAACCCCGTGCAAATTCGTAATTTCCCGGCATTCGAGTCGGTGTGACCGGGCGGGGAGTACTTTAATCCGTCCTCTAGACATGTAATTACAGGCCGAATCCCTGTCAATTCGAGAAGACCCGGGTGTCAACCACGAGGGAAGCTGGGCCCGAAGATTCTGGAGGAGCGAGAGCCGACCAAAAAAAAAAAGAAAAGTGAGACAGGTGCCTCTGTCTAATGGAGCTCGGGCACTGGTGATTTAAGCTTTATTAAAAATACTCAGGACATCGGATCTCCTTTCGAACATCTTCACGAATTACCAGCAATTTTCCCGGATCACCGGTGCTTGATTAAGATGTCAACCTCGGCAGGGCCACGAGGCAACCTATGGTCTTTTATTTTTATCAAAATCTCTTACTGCATGCTCTTAATTTCTTCATAACTTTAAAGTGATGTTGAAAAGCGAGTCTGTAATGTTATCTCGTTCTCTTTTTTTTTAAATTGAACAAGTTCCGGTAAATACCTTAATATCAGAAGTTAATCCAACTCCAAAATTTCAACACAATAAAATATCTCTGCAACTTTTTAATTTTATACAATTAGTTCAATGGAATTAAATTAAATTGATTCATTAAAGTAGTAACGCGGATATATAATACTTTAAAGGCTTTAAATTTTTCATGTCAAATGAAAACTTGTCTACTTGACTTTTTCTTTTCTTTAGAGTAGAATACAATATTCATCAATTTGGTATTTTTTATATGTTACATACAACGCAATATATGCGAAAAATATGTATACAAATTCAATTAACAAGAGTATCAATAAAATAGAAGAGTAATACATATTTTATTGTCTAAAAGATAATACTAATACAAAACTATTTTTGCATTAATAATTTAAATGTTTATTACTCAAGATAAAAAAATATTATGTTTTTACTATAGTATAATGTATAATTAATATTTATGCATATTACTTGATTTGTATAAAATCATAAGTTAAATTATTCAAAAAGTATTCATTGGTTTTTAATTATAGATTTATTATTATAGTTAAAACAATTTTTTTATGAATCATTTTCAATTTAGGATTTGTTATTTATTACTGTCGGTATGTAGTTTAAAAATAATAAAAACATATAGTTAACTTGTTATGTTTTTATTTTATCGTCTCATGAAAATTTGAAGTTATGAATTAATAATTAAATAATAGGTAACAATGAAAAAAACTAGTAATCATTGTATACGTATTCGTTTGAAATGGAATATAAAAATTTGGTAATGTAAAATTAAATATTGCGAGTATAATGACTAAACTTATTTTTTAATACAATATATTGTAAATAATTAAGCATCTAATTTGGAATAATTGATCTTAATCTCATAGGTTAGCAGTTAATAAAATGGAATAAATTTATACATATAAATATATCCATACAATTATATATGTACATATATATGTATTCATGTGTTTAAAAAAAAAATATCTATAAATAAGTAAATAAATAATGATTTTAAATTAAGAACTTTTTTTAAAAAATGTGTTCAAATACATTGACGCGTATGACAGGAAAGAGAATTTTTCTACTTTGTAATAAATTTTTGCCAAGTCACACGTTACAACATTTATCAATTTCTTGGGCATAGACTTTGAAGAATTACAATCCTCTTTGATCTCTCGTTCGTTCAATTTTTTTGTTTTACCAAGGTGTTTTAATTTTTTATTTTTCAACCGAGTGCATAAGGCTCCGTTAGTCACATAGATGGAGCTAATGACACCGACCATATTAACCGAAGAAGGGATGGGTGGATTTTTTTATCAAGGTAATAACTATTTCGAAAACGTCAATAAAAACATATGATTTATTTAAAAAACTGAATTTTTTAAATGGACGAATAAATTATAAATCATAAAATAGAATTGAAAAATACCCGTGGAAGCCCTAAATTCCTACCTCTGATAAAATACGCAAGAACAATATTTGAATCGATAGCCGATAAATGATGTGCTTTAGTATCTGTTCTATGATAAATCACTTACATTGTCGGCCGATAATTTTAATAAATTCACAAACGCTTTCATTAAAAATTTAAAAATTCTTTTATATTTAAAATTTTGTCGTGGTAAACTTTATTCTTGAATCTTCCTAACAATTCGCCCACTAACTTCGATTATTGACAAATAATTTAGGATTTCATCGAGCTACATTATATAATACATGAATTGAGATTTATTTTTTTTAGTTTTTTATTTTGTGTTCATAAATTTCTAAATTTTTCTGTGACTTCTTTTAAGAATATTTCTTCCATTTATTTTTTAATGATATTCGTCGAAAAAAACAAATATTTCTACAATATATATATACAGGTACACGATACATTATAATAATAAAATGAAAACATTTATTATATTTTAAATGATTATAGTTAATTTATAAGAGTATGGTATAGTTTGATTATATAATTAAATTTACTGCTTTGTTAATCTCTTTTGAATTTTACAAAAAATATTTTTAAAACTAAGCTTCAGATGGTTAATGAATATCGACGAATGAATTTTTAATACTGCTTTCAAATAAACTGTAAAGTATCTCCAGTTAGAATATACTTTTAGAACTTATTTTATTATGAAAAAGCTTAAATTTACTATTCTTTTGTATTTATTATTAATAATAGTTAATATATATAATAAAGAGACAAACACTTTTAATTTACAATTATTATATAATTATCAAATAAATAAATACGCTAATTTTTTTCTGTATCAATAAAGATTAATAATGAAGAATATTTGACAAGGCTAAAATCATTGATTAAAAAAAAATTAATAAATCTCTGGAATCGATAATGATGTAATGTTACGGGATAAGGAATTTAAAAAATGTTCTATTTAATATTTCATATAGAAAGCTTACGAAATACGAAAAACCGTTTCGATAAATTTATAATTCTTTGACAATAATTTTTCTAGTAAACTAACATAATAATAAACTAATAAACAAAAATGAGAGTGAATGAATCAGTTGAAAAATATTATTGGGAATTATTTCAGCTGTACGCTAATTAATTGTTTCATCAATTCACAGCCTACAGTAGAATAAAAATCAATAATAAGTTTAAGAAAGTTTAAGAATGAAAGTTATAATGAAGACAATGGGTAATAGTTCGCACATTATAAAGAAAGTAGAGACGATTCATTAGACTCGTTAGCTTGGCTAAATAAACATACCATATTATTCATAAATTATATTTAAATATTATTATAACAGAATAATATTATGTAACATATTTTTATTTGATTAAATAAAGAAATTAATTAAATCAATTAATGTAGCCAAATTTATCTTTCATCAAATTCGTCAAATATATTGCCAAGTAGATCGTACATTCTGTAAACAAGTTGTATGAATATAATTATGCAATCAATTACTTCAACATCCGAAAAGCCGCTCTCATACCTTTGTTTTTCAAAAATAAAAAAGAATTCATTAAAACAATTATAATTAATGAAAAATTGAGTGAACAATTAAAATATATTTTTTATTTTTGAAATTGTACTAACAATTATGGAATTATTCATATATTAAATTCAAATACTATCCCAAAATATTTCTTTCTAAGATTATTTATTCAACCAATTATATTTTTATTTTTTATTCTGAAATTAATGAAGAGATTACATATAGTTTGCTTGTTCTTAGATGTTACATCAATGTATTATTGGTCTGCATTATAAGTTAAAGTAATTTCATTTAATAATACATACTAGGATTATAAATTGCATAAATATCCATGTGTCCTAAATCTTTGAAATTTTATCACTTGTTTTTTCATATTAATCTATTTCGTAATTATAAAAGATATCATTATCGAACATAGCAAATGAATTCACCGAATAATAGTAAAAAGATTGCATTATTGAATTTTATAGGTAAATTAACTTGGCCATAATGCCTCGTACATTAATTTCGATTTATTGATTATAATAATCTCATAATTCTTGCAAAGATATATTTGAAAATTAATAATCGTAAAGCTTTGACGATAAATTATTCGAAGCAAAAATTATTTATTTCTCATAAAGTAAGTTTTTATTTTACAATTTTCATCAATATGACCTGACATATATTAAGATACCAGTACTATTGGCATTTTTATATAAATTATTAATCTCAACATTGATCTCAAAAATATTTTTTAAATATGTGATTTTATTTAAAATTAATGAATATTAATTTATTCAATTTTTGAAATATAACTTTCTTTGCATAAAAAATTACATATAAAAAATAAAAAATATATAATTAGATAAAATAAATAGCGTTAATAACTAGAATTAATTTATTGTAACACGTTTTTCATCTAAAGTTTAGTTTTTTTATATTATAGCGATATTCTCTATTATTCATTCGAAAATAATTTATAAATAAAATAAATATATATGTATTATTTATACATAAAATATAATTCACTCAACATTTTACAATATTTTTTAAACATATTTTGAATTAACTTAAATATACTAATATTAAAAATATTTTAAAACCCTTCAGTATAAATATTCATTTTTATTAATTACAATAAACTAAATGGTTCTTTTCTTTTTAGTTTAACTACATTTTTATTCGAAAATGAATAAGCATAATATCATTTATAAATATTGTTCATTATTATTTTTTATAGATTAATTATTTTGTATTAATAGATCTTAAAAATACAATTTTATACAATATATTAAGTAACATTGAATTTTAAAAGATTTGCAATTTAAACAGTGTCGTGTAATATTTAAATTTTATTTTATAAACTATAAATTCATATAATTTACCAAATTTTTTCACAAATATTATTTAATGAAAACTATTGTTTCAATAATTTTTCTTCATTTCTTTCTAAAGAATCTTTCTAAATTATTTATTAATATATTTGAAAAATTTGATAAGCAATCGTTTTTAAGTATTGAATATATATTATTATTTTAAAATATATTATATACATCTATTTCCTTTTTCATTTAATATTATTGTTTCTTTTATTGAAAATCACAATTGTTATTACATTTACAGATTTTTATATAAAAAAAACATAGTTATATGTAATAATAATGTTTGTAAATCTTAATATATAGGACATAAATATGTACGTAATTCTTTAATATAAAACGGAAACAAATAAAATAAAAAATATGTCGATACTTTTATGTAATATTTTAAGCATATCAGTTAATTATATTATATTAGGTGTATTTGTATGTGTATGTATGTAATTGGATTATTCACTAAATAGAACTTAAAATTTTTCTTAATGTTGTATATTTAAAATTTTAATTGATGCATAAATTAGATTAATTTAAAAATATATATACCGGAAATATTAACATGAAAATGGAGTATTGATTTTAGTAAATTACTCTTATTTCATTATTATTCTATTTCATGTGTTACAGTATTATGGAAAATTATGCATTTGCATAATGTAAAGCTTATAGTCTGGGGTTATTATTTTTAATTGTGTGTACATCACTAAGTTTATAAGTACCTTATAATTAAATAAAAATCAATTTATGAAAACTTATATTCACTTATGTTACATAGAATAAAGTTTATCATGTTTCTTTAAATATTCTAGATTGAAGCGTACATTGTTGATATCTATTATTTTGCAGTTTTTATTATTTCTACCGCACTTTTTCTGAAATAAACTAATAATTAATATTTTCAACTTTTATTTCTAGTTTTTTTATGAATATTTAAGTTTATTAGCAGAATCATGGTATAAATATTTCAGTTTTATTTCTCTAACCACAAACAATTGTATTGTATTTTAATATGTATATAAAATTTTAAATAAAATTCTACGCATATTAATGTATTTTGTCCAAGAAAGATTATTTATGATTTAAAATTTTATTTAAAATTCAAAATTTATATTTAAAAAATAATATATGGTTGAAAGTGAATTCGAACAGATAATTGAGATATATTTAAAATCAATAAATTTTGGCGCTGCGACCACTAGAGCCAATCGATAACTATAATCCAATAGTCATTTCTTTGTCAAAATACATAATTGTTTCACAGTAGGTAAATGATCTTCAAAATGGGGGCGACACTTGCGCCCTCACATTAGTTTTCTCATTTTTCTTTGATAACGTCTTTCTATATAATTGTAGTTCTTCGTATACAACATCAGTTGCAAGGAAATGGCGTCTCAGAGGTGGAGTTCGTTTGGTCAAATTTCTGAATTCATGAATGAATTCTGAGTTTCATGATGATTTTCTTACAAATAGAGTGATTCTTTTATTCAGGTACATATTAGCTATTTATTTTATTGATTTTTTCGATTTTTGAAGCTGGAAAACTCATTTAATCAATACATTCCATTGACGCGCGCTTCGTATGTAAACAAACACGAGTTTGTAAAGTTTGTATTGGATAGCTACAAAATGCTTTTGCGGTAAAAATACGTGTAGTCTGCATGTTTACAAACATTGCATTTTTCAAAAATCTATTGTTTGAATAATTAGCTAAAAATTCAATAAAAGAACTAGTTAATAATAAAAGAGACTACTGTGTTATTAGAATCTATTTTTCAAACAATGAAATAGAAGTTAGTTTACTTGAAATCAGTCTTCTTCAAATGGTTACAAAAGTTACAGTAAAAACAAAATTTTAGTAAAAAAATTTGGAATGCCACATATTTAGATATTCAATGAATTTTTAAGTCTTTTTTCTCTTTTTCAGTAAAAGTACAAATTGATATTAAATAATGAACGAAGTAAGTGGTGGAAAACAAGACATGGCAAGTACATCAGCATGGGATGCCATGATGAATCAATCAGTGAGCACAATACCATCAATACATCATTTAAATCCATCTTTAACACAAGAATCAAGTCCACAAGTTACACAAGTTATAGTTCCTACTCCAGTGAAATTACAACCACCTATATTATCTCCTCCACCACTTTTAAATGAACATTGCAGTGTTCTGACTCATATGCAACAACCAACTTTGGTAACACAGGTAAGTTCAATAATAAGAATGATTGTAATTTTATTTTTACTTAATAAAATTTTTCTGAAAAAAATAACATTTATTATTTTTAGGTACAAGCACCACCAGGTTTTACAGAACCTGAACTTTCAATAGAATTACAACAGCAAGGATGGAAAAAGTTTTGGAGTAAACGAGAAAATCGACCATATTTTTGGAATAAATTAACTGGAGAGTCTTTATGGGTTATGCCATCTTTAAAACCTCAAGTATATATAAATGATTTAACTTTCGATAACTTTAAATATTAATTAAATGTTACTTTTCTAAATTTATTTTGATATTTTAAGTTTGATCCAATTACCGATCCATTGGGAATCGGCTTACCATCTGTACCTGGTAATGGACAAATACCTCCTGGAACTCCTGGAGGTCCATTAAAACGTAGAGCTTCAGAAGATGGAACTGTATTACCCGCACCAAAAAAATTTATATTGGCGTATGTATAATTATTAAAACTTTTATTAGTATTAATATTATTTTATTTTTATTATGTTATTTTTAATTACAGAGGACCATGGGATTTAGATGTACCAACAAATGTTATAATATATGAGCGAGCTCCAACAAATCTTTTACACGTTCATCCAGAAATTGAAGCATTAAGATGTGGTTTACTTGCAAAGTTACGTCAATGCTATCAAGAATTGTGTCATACAAGGGAATCAATAGATGCTCCAAAAGATTCTTTTAATCGTTGGCTAATGGAAAGAAAGGTGATAGATTGTGGATCAGATCCATTACTGCCAAGTCAATGTTTCCCTGAAATTTCTTTGTCAATGTACCGTGAAATTATGAATGATATACCCATTAAACTTGTAAGACCTAAATTTACGGGTGATGCAAGAAAACAACTATCCCGCTATGCAGAAGCTGCTAAAAAAGTAATAGAATCTAGAGAAGCTTCACCTGAGAGCAGAAAAGTAGTGAAGTGGAATGCTGAAGATACATTTCAGTGGTTAAGAAGAACAGTGGGTGCTACATTTGATGATTTTCAAGATAGACTTGCACATTTAAAGCGTCAGTGTCAGCCTCATTTAACAGAAACTGTAAAAGCAAGTGTGGAAGGAATTTGTTTAAAAATATACTATCTGTCTTCGGAGTATGCAAAAAAAGTGAAAGATAAAAATACTCAATTACTTAAAGATAGTAATTTGGGTGATGCAATACCTGCACCTGGACCCGCAAGTACACAGCGAAAAGTGTGGTGCTACCCAGTGCAATTTTCGCTTCCAACGCCACGGCTACCACAGGTAATTTATAATAATGAAGTTAACAGAAATATTTCTTTAATTATTGATAAAAAATGAATGTTAAAATCATATTTGATTATTATTTACAAATATAGTTTGAAATCAATAATTCTATTTTTAAACTAAAATATCTTAATCTTTAGATAAGTAAAATTTTATTTCAATCATAAGGAATAGTAATTTTTAAAAATTGCTACAAATATTAACTAGTAGTAAAGCAAAATGAAATCAATTATTATGATAAATTTACAAAAAAGCATTGATTTAACACTGTTTTAAGATTAATAACATATGCTATTGCCTTACATTACAGATTGAATATCTACCTGAAAGGGAGCAAACGATGCTGCGTTTTCACAATGAGACTATGTGTATCAACAACACTCATTTGATGAAATTAGAACATTTGTACAGACATAACTGCTTCGACGATCGTAAATTCGAAATGTTTTTGCCTCGAGTTTGGTGTATGCTCAAACGTTACCAAACGTACTTGGGTAGTACAGAGAGTCAGGCGACGCAAATGGCACTGCCTGTGACCGTGTTTGAGTGCCTTCAGAGATCTTTCGGTGTCAGTTTCGAGTGCTTTGGCTCGCCTCTCAATTGTTATTTTCGACAATATTGCTCGGCCTTTGCTGATACGGACGCATACTTCGGCTCGAGAGGGCCCTTTCTGGACTTCAGGCCTTTGAGTGGTAGTTTCCAAGCGAATCCGCCATACTGCGAGGAGCTCATGGAATCTATGGTCAATCACTTCGAACGACTTCTCTCGGATTCGAACGAACCCTTGTCTTTCGTCGTGTTCCTACCCGAATGGCGAGATCCTGCGCCGAATGCGCTCATAAAGCTGGAGGGTAGTCACTTCAAGAGGAAACAGGTCGTTGTACCGGCTATGGAGCACGAGTACAGGCATGGGTTTCAGCACATACTTCCAAAGTACGTATCTGTGCTCTTGAAAATTTTGTACAAAGAATATAAGAGTATCTCTATCGTTCGGCCACAATTTATTAAACTACATTATCAGAACAGGAAGTCAAGCACTTGATATTCTGTACATGACAAGATATATATTATTATTCTATTGAGTACTCACTAAAACATTAGTCGCCTTCTCAAAGAGAAAAAAAAAAGTTTCGTCCTCAATATACCTATTATGTAAAATCCAATTATAATATTATATAAAAATTTAAACGTTTGAAAAGTAATTTTTTATTTTTTATTGTCTTGATTAAAATTATTGGCTTTAATATATTTTCTTTATAACGTGTATTTTTTTTTTTTTTTTTTTTGAGTTTTACAGAACATATTTCATCAATTGATATTTAAAAAGTTATATAAAATTTTTAAAGATATCTCTAGCTTGTCATCTGTCATCGTTATTTTATCGCAATTTTTAATTAATATGACATATATATAATGAACCAAATAAATCGGCCAATATTTTTAAAAAGTATATAATAACTTTAATCTTGATATGATAATCTTCATCCTCCCCGATCAATTTCTTGTAAGTTTATTTTTGTTTAATACTCTTAATCTTTAATATGTTAGGGGCGAAGTGAATATTCGAGCGATTCATGGCACCCTGGTTGTTTGGCTGCAAAATGCTACAGGATATGCACGTTGGGGACCCACAGAAGAGCGTGTCGAGGCGCTACTAGAAGCTTGGCGACCTGGTCGTGAGCGCGAACGCGATCGCCAGGAACTTCTTTCGCCTCCACGACAAACACCCATGCCTTCACAGACGCCGGCTCCAGTAGTTTTAACTCCAACTACCGCACCGGTTTTACTCACACCTACCCCTATAACGGCAACGCCTAATCCAACCATAACTACGGCGCCAACGATCATTAGCTCGCACACCATATGAGATGAGGTATCGATGGATGTCGATTGGACTAAGATCATCTGCTGAATCTCTGATTCATGCAATATACATATGACCGTAGCGGTGTTATGTCTGTGGGAACGTTATTTTTAACGTGGCTATGACTAACAGTGAATAAATGTTTTTGTTTGCTGGTGAATATACGTCGAATCGTATGTGAAAATGATAGATGATATCAATGGTTGTGTTTACGAATTAAGCCAATATATTCTCTTAACATACAGAATCGTTACTGTAACAACTTTAGGATGGAAATAGTTCGAAGGAGTGAAAAACTGATTTTCAGTCTTCTGAATGTGAAATTTGCAATACAGAGGGTTATTAATTTTTATAAAACTTTTTAAAACAAGTTGTAGAAACTTATAAAAAGAAAAATCGAAGTGACTTTATCTATTTAGGAAGAATATGAACCTAGATTAGATTTGGATTATCGCTCTTATTTCTTATATATAATATTTTCGATGACTTTAAAAAATTTGTATATAAAACATTTTATGCTTTTGAAAAGAAGAAAGAGAAAAACATAATCATTCAATAATTTTGACCAGACAATACTGTTGAGAGTCACTTCCTTTGAAAACCATTAATCAGTGATGTATCACAGTCTAATATAAAAAATAAATTAAATTTTTTTCATTGCAAAATATGTAAAAAATAAATTATGATTTATGAATACAAAAAAATTTAATTACAAGCTATCTAAAGCTTCAATTGTAAAAATCTCTTATCTTAAAGAATGGCTAGATATTTTTCTTTATGCTATTTACCTTTAATTTTATAATTAAAATACATCAGTAAGTGTACTGTGCCTACAAGTCGCTTACTTAGTAAAAATTTATCTTCAAAAGATATATTATAATTATACAGAAAAATTAATAACATATATATAAATATATAGATATATATATATATATACATACATATATATATATATATCTATTTTTTTTATTATTTATAGGACGATTAGTCAAGTGCATTCACTAATAGTGTAATTCACACCAGAATAAATAAATATTCATTTATTTTCTTGCAAAATGCAAAAGCGCATATCATAGTGATTAATGTGGAATATTATATTTTGTTTGGCACAGAGTTATCAGATAGCAAGTATCAAATTGCATACTTGTAAATATCACATCCTCAACCAGAAAAATTTTTGATTTGTTTACTAGTTTTTGAAACTTTCGTTTACTTTATACATACGTATACGTAAAGTGCGTCTGCTTTTAAAAATCTTCTTTTGCTACAGCCATTTAGTTTATATTAAGTATAGGTATTATATATCTTACAAATAGAGAAGCTATATACAACTTAAGAGTGCAAATTTATAATCTATAAAATTTATTATAGATTTTGTACATTTTTATTAGGAAGATAAGTTGTAAATATAAAAAAGATAATGTAAATACTAAAATATATACTGTACTGACATCACGTGATTCACATGCTTGCTATGTAATCATCTTTTTATTTCTTTTTCAATTTTATATTTCTTGTTGAAATATTTTTTCAAATACTATTTTATTTTAGTACATTAATTTAAATAAGAAATAAATTTAGAACCTATGTATTTACCTTCATAAAATGCTTTTTTATTTTGCTATTTTTTATTTTGGAATATTATTTCTGATTAGTATTTTTTTTTTTTAGAAAAATAAAAGACTCATAGAAATATAATGTATATTAGAAATGTTTCAATACAATGAATAAATTTTTAAAATTGTAATACAAAGTTATATTAAATGATATTGATTATAAAACATTTTAATGGCAAATAAAATTAAAGAAAATTTTTATTACATTTTAATTTACAATTAAGATAAAATTGGAAGGAAATTAAAAATTATCTGAAATAGTTAAATTTTATGCTCTACCACATTGATTATAATTGTTAATGTTCATTGATATTTTGTGAAAATAAATTGCACCTATCCAATTATATATGCAAAATTGTTATTATTCTATATTGTAAACTATATACTATATGACTGAGAAATCAATATTTATAAAATTATGTAATATCAATTATAAGAGGAAATATCTATTTTAAAGAATTAAAAACAAAAATTTTTAACAGTTAAAATAATTTATTTATACTTTTATATTATCTGAAACATTTCTTCTAATATTTATTTTATCCAACAGTGTTTGAATTTCATTTTCTTTCCATAAAAATGTATTTAATCCTTTCTCATTAGCATCTTTCATTAAAGATTCCAAAACAAATTTTATTTGATGTAAATCAAATAAACAATGAGTTTTCCCCAATTGCCATTTATCAAAACTTTTTACAGGTATATTATGTATTATAAAATTCAAACGTTTCTCAGCAATAAATGCCAAAAAATCATAAAATTCAAAATAATTCATTCCAAAACTAGCTTTTAACATTTTTTGACAATGCATTATCCAATCATCCATTTCTTTACAATCTTCAATTTCTTTTATAACAGCTGCCAATTCTTTTTTTAATGAATTCCAGATATTTCTGATATTACAACCATTTAACCAATTATGATTTATTGATATTGTATCTTCCTAAAATAAAGTAATCGTAATACATTTAATATCATTAACAATGTTATTTTGTGTTTATTTTATATTTTATAATTACATAAAACAGATAAACATAACATATAAGTTTATTAAATTCATTGTATGTAATAATTTACAGTAAGAAATTTGAATTATATCTTTAATATTTTACCAAATTCCATACTTGATGATGCCATCCTGAAGGTACAAATATAATTTGACCTACTTCTTGAATGATTTCAATCGATTTTAATGTTTTGTTACAAGAATGCGTACATTTAGAAATATTATCAAGCTCTGCTAATGTAATATCATACATTAAATCTCCATTCACATTTTTAAGATATTTTTCTTGGCCAGGTGGAAATAATAACCATCGTTTTTTCCCAACAATATTAGCTGACCAACTATATGATGTAAACACATCTACATGAAAAGGAGTCCTTAAAAAAAACTTTTATTTAAAAAAAAAAAAAGATAAATAAATTTAATAAGAATGAATAAAAAAATAAAATATATCTAGTAATTTGAGAGTATTACTTACCATGTACCTTTAGGTCCCATGTAAACAAACATATAATCGTCATTTAAATGTGGATGAGCTATATAATATTCATTTAACCAATCAGAAGCAAAAAATTTAGGTACATCATATATTGAAGTATTAGAATAAGATTTAATGCAATGCCAATCTTTCAAATAAAGTAAGGGCATTGAATTTGAATAATTGCATTTTCGATAAGCAATCCAGTAATCAATATAACCTTTTATTAACATATCATCTTTATGCTGGGCATTAAAGTACCTTTTGTTGCAATCTGCTATTGGAACTTTACAATCACCTTAAATAAATTATAAAATTATTTTCAAATTAAATTTTGTAATGTATATTTTTGAAATATAATATTTTTACCAAAACTCTCTTTTAGCCATTCAAAATTGGGTATGTTATTATTATTCCAATTACGCTTGCTGGGCCAATTATTTGTTATATCAGCATTGAAAATACAAGGTTTATTTTTTATTAAAAAATTTTCGAAAAATTCGTTGTAATTCATAAAAGAATCAGCTTTTATAATTTTATCAGCATTTATATCTTCTTCAAATGTAGGCACATATTTATCGTTATTTATTTCTATAATTGATGTCCTACAAGAGTTGGGTTGCTTACTAAAAGTATTTCTACGATGTTGAATGCTCATTTAATAATTAAATTTTTAAACTTACATTTTATAACTAATACTTTAACTTTACTTTACAAAATAAATCCAATTTTATAATAAGATACATGGTGTATTTTTTATGTACAAGTTTTATTGATACTAACTACATTTTTTTCTAACATTCCTCTACACTTAAGGCTAACGCGGAATCGACAACATATGTACATTATAGAACTAATTAATTAATATATATGAAGGCTTGAAACCATCCTTACGCCAGCGACAGAACGACAAGACAGACACCGAAAGAAGAGAAAATTTTGTGATAAGTGGGAGAACCACATTACCAAGAACAGCTTATGAAAAGCTACACAGGAGTTGATTCCATCTGTTGAAATTTTTATCAAATCAACCAAAAGTAATTTTCTGGTGTCGATGAAAATATATGAAATATGATTAGTTGATAAAAATGTTTAAAACTTTCAAGTAAAGGTGCAAGGTTCTTATTTTATAAGAGATGAGTTATGCATTCAAGTCATACATATTTTCACTTTTTGTTTCTCACCCTTGATCTCGCAGAATTCCTTCTAACATTACCTATCCTATAAGAGATAATGATCAATGATGATTCCGAAATTTCATTTGCTTTACCTAAATCCAGATTTCCATCCCCTAGAAATATTAAAAATAAAAACTCATGATGCTTGATTCTGGACAAAATGTTAGCTAACTTAATTAGCTTCAGATTAACTATTTATACAACAAAGTCAAAACCAGTTTGTCCTTTAACGCTACCTGGGTTTAGTGCTATTACCAAAATTTTTGAGAGTAGCAAAATTGAATAATCTACCTCAATTTGCGAAGGATAAAGAACTTATTGTATTTCTCCATATATTTTCGCAAGGATTTACGAAGGCCTTGCAATATCTCAAAGCTAAGAATCTCTGTAAAATGCGTTTATTGAATGCACTATAAGGAAAAAAATTGCCCTTACTTATCGTTTACTTAGATCCCACATTTCCTAAACCTTAAATTTGTACTATGTCTGCGATACCATGGTTGAAGTTGAATGTAAATGTAAATCTAGTTTAATACTCTAAGATAAACGTTGTTTGCAATTTCGACATACAGCTCAAAAAAAAACCGAACACTATTAATTATTATTAAAATAAAAAAAAAAAATATGAGAACACTATTCTCATGTGTCACAAATTCAAGTTATAAACAAGTTACCGAGGAGCCTCAAAATCTAACTTTATAAAAGCACCTTTGTTCTATAAGATCTGTTCTCGATCTTTAAATGCCTCCTTTACTCAACCAGACTACTTTACCTAAAAAAGGTCCTTACAGAAAAGGTTTATTCAGGTGATCGCTGAATCGAAACCTAAACTTTCTGTGCCTCCATTTCTTTCATTTCTTAAATTTATAATACCTACTATACCCTGTGTTTTATCTTTTCTGATGTCTACGTTGATTTTATTCAGTATATTGTTAACCGTGAAAACAACGAAGTCGTCTTACTTTTACATTCAATGAGGTGGAGGAAAGTCCGATAGTTTTTATATCTGAAACTAATTTATATCGACGGAAAAATCTTTTTATTTCCCAATTTTAATATAATAGAAGGAATATAATGACTTCGACTAGAAGTTATGGGGTTGCATTCGTTATTCGCAAAAATTTCAGACATAAACCCATAAGATCAGATTGTAATATTTCCACAGTTAAAGATCCGGCTCGAACCTTTATTTCTCCATAGCTTCAAAATTTCAGATATTCTTTAACTTTAAATATTTTATTATATAATTCTTTATCTGATTATGATTTAAAATTTTTTTATTTTACCCTTATACATATGTTGATATTTATGGAAAATGTACTTTTGTAAAGGATCTGAAATTATATTTCATTTATCATTTTAGAAATAAAATAGCAAAAATTAGTTGAATTTCTATGTAAAATACAAGATAAATTATTTTCATAATATAATTTTATAATATATATTACCGTTAC
This sequence comes from Eupristina koningsbergeri, assembly GCA_018907245.1. NCBI lineage: Eukaryota > Metazoa > Arthropoda > Insecta > Hymenoptera > Agaonidae > Eupristina > Eupristina koningsbergeri. The sequence continues at coordinate 413,435 of JACCHV010002877.1, read as the reverse complement.
TAAACAATATTTTTTATTTGAGAATATACAGCAATTGAATAATATTGATTTTAAAATAAAATAAAAACAATTAGTTTTAACAAAAGATAAAGTTATAACAGAATAGTATAATAACAATATATGAAAAAGTAATAACAATAATTTAAATTTTTTTTTCCTTTAAAATGTAATTTAAATTTTCTTTTAATTTTAATGTTAAAATTTATAAACAAAATATTTTTTTCTGTATTAAAATTGTACTTACATCTTCAGATTTTAAAAATAATTATAATTTTTATTTTCAACAAAATTATTTAATAATTTATAATAAACTTGCATTGAACAAAATAACATAATTTATGCTGTGTACGTAAATAAAATATTTAAAGTAAATTGATGTTGATGATTTAATATTTTTTAACACATAGCAGGAATTAAAAACCAGAGTTGTTAGTCTATATACCACGTATTATTACTATCTATTTTTATTGTTTACTTTTTTTTGTACCTATACGCAAAAAAAATTAATTTTTATAAATTAATTATTTATAGTTAATTTGTATTTATTTCTTACTTATATACTTGTACAAATTGTATCATATTTAAAAATTTTCTTTATCAATGATTTTTTTTATTTTTTTTTATTTTGTATAATTTATGTATTTTAAAAATCTTCGTTTATGAATAGAACTTATACCTTTTTTCTTTTTTTTAATATTTGTATATTAGACGTTAAATTTTAAATGTTCTTTGTTCTGTGCAAAGCACATAATAGTTTACATATTTGTATAAATATTAATTTTTATAACTTACATAAATTTTTATATAAAATCACCAAATTTAAGCAAATTGTAGTTCGAATGCAGTTTTTAAATTGAAAATTTGAATAATTTAAAAAATATTGATTTTTTAAAATATAATACTCTAAAAAAGTTTATAAATTATTTTCTTAAAATTTAAAAACTTTAGTTTAAAAAAAAATATTGTTATAGATTAAGTAGATAAGCATCAATATTTATTTTATAGTATGTTTAAATATGTTTTTCTTTGTTTTATGAAGAATTCACTACAAAAATTCTTATTTTGAATGTGGTTTTGATTTTCTAGAATAAAGAAACAGGTATGAACCAGTTCTAATTATTGTTTTTATCTCTATACGGCGTTCCTATATGGATGTTCTATAATGTTCATATTAAAAAATAAATAAAAAAACAGAATACACGTGGAGTAATAATTATATTAAAAAATGTAAACATTAATCTTTTGAAATTTACCATTATGATATGATACAATACAATTTTATACTATTGCAGAACTTTCATTTTTGTAATTATTGAAACTAAGAACTGTTTATTTTATAAAAGACTTTTTGTAATATTTGATCTAAAGGTCAATCGTTACAATTATCAGATTTTTTAATTTTATCATCGATTCCGGTTTTTAGTTCAGCTGTAAAAGTTATTTCAACAAATTTATGTGTAAATTATTTGAAGTTATTTCAACAAATTTATATGTAAATTATTTGAAGTTATTTTTCATAAAAGTATAATTTATAGCAATCTTTTTTTTTAATATACTATAAAAAAAATTCATCATGAGGTATGGTCAATTGGTAATTGGTCCTGCAGGAAGCGGCAAGGTGATCATTATTGAATTAATTTTAAATATTTATTTTATTTCAAGTACAAATAGTTAAATTATTATTTTTGCTCTTAGTCTACATATTGTTCGATAATGCAAAAACAAGCTGCTGATGATAGAAGAACCCTTGATGTTGTTAATTTGGATCCAGCAGCTGAACATTTTGATTATCAACCTTTGATTGATATTCGAGACTTAATTACCGTTGATGATGCTATGGAAGATGATGAATTAAAATTTGGACCCAATGGGGGTTTAGTTTTTTGTATGGAGTAAGTTTTATTACTTTTTATTTTAATGAAAAAGTTTATGAAATAAAATTAAGCTATTCATATATTTTTTAGATTTTTAATAGAAAATTTGTCATGGCTTCATGATGAATTAGGTGATACAGATGATGATTATATTATTTTTGATTGTCCTGGACAATTAGAATTATATACACATATGACTGTTATACGTCAGTTAGTTACAATGTTACAAAATCTTAATTTTCGCCTGTGTGTTGTGTTTTTAATAGACAGCCAATTTTTAGTTGATTCTTCTAAATTTTTATCAGGAACCATGGCAGCATTAACAGCTATGATCAATTTAGAATTACCTCATGTAAATGTATTAAGTAAAATGGATTTATTATCAAAAGCTGCCAGAAAACAACTAGATAGATATTTAGAGCCTGATCCAATTAGTTTACTATCAGATGATGATGATGAATATCAAAGTCTTACTCATGCAATAGGAAGAGTGATAGAAGATTATAGTTTAGTAAGATTTTTACCATTAAATATTAAAGATGAAGAAAATATAGCAGATGTAAAATTAACAATCGATAATATAATTCAGTATGGTGAAGAAGAAGATGTGAGAATGAAAGACTTTGATGAACCTGATCAAGATGAAACTAATACATAAATATTATTTTTAATAGTATAGATTTGTAAATATATTAATATAACTAAATTTATTATAAAAAATATAAATATTTATTTTTTACAACTTATAAATAAAGGTATCTTATTTTTTAAACCAGTATTATTATTATTGTTATTGTTGTTGATTATCACTTTTCTTATTTTGATCCATTTTATGTTTTTCTAAAAATTGTTTAAATGACTCTGCTTCTTGTTTTTCTTCATCATTATCTTCTATTTCTTCTGTACCTTCATCATCTTCACTAGATTCATTACCTGGATGTTTCAAATACATTTCTGATATTTCTCTGCCCATGTTGACTGTAGTAACGAGAGGAATATCTTCGCCAGTAGTATTCTTAGCAGCTTTCAACAATTGTTGTTCTTTTTTCTTCTCTTGTTCTTCTAGCTGCTTTTTTCGAATATTATCCCAGCATTTTTTGTATTTACTATATAATAATTATTATATCATTAAATGCACGAAAAGTTTAATAGAATTATTATTTAAAGTATACAAATTCTTACTCAAAATAATCTTTTCTTGCACTTGTAACAAGTTCAAAAAATTCTGGAATACCAGTTCCCATAGTGGATGAAACTCCACAACATAAAAGTTTATTATAAAATTCATCAAGTGCAAGAGCCATACTACGGGTTAAGTTACTAATATACGTAGTCTCAGAATCAAGAACTTCTTGAAAAGCTTCAAAATCTTGCATCCATTCAATAGCATAACTATTATCTACTACGTCAATCTGAAGATAAAAAGGGTAATGCATTATTTACTTTTAATGAAAAAATCATTAAATTTATTACCTTATTCATAGCAACAATTAGTGGTAATTTATTACTTTTGTATAAAATAGAACACGCATATAACATATTAGACATAAATGTCACAGGTTTTACACTTCTGACAGTATCCATGACATAAACGATAATTGTGGGAAAATGAGAAGCAAGTGCCTCTGTTATAATTGCTCCACTAGCTGACCATGTAAAAACTTCTATTTGACCGGGTGTATCTAATACAACACAATTATGATCTTTTCCTGCCTCTTCGACTAGTTTTATAACTTGGTCAAATTTGGTTGAGAATAAATTTAATGCTGTAACTATTCCCCCATTAGGTCCTAAACAATATTGTTTCATAACTTCTTTATAATTAACTGTATCTCTTATATCTGAAAATTTATTATAAATTTTTTAGCTAAAATAATTGAAATTATACATATATTTCACTACATATTTATGATAAAAATATATAACATTTTTATAGAAGAATTTTTTACCAATGTTAGCAGGATAAGGAACTTCGTTACAAGCTGGATCTAAATTTATTACATACGGTTTTCCAGTATTATAAAGTTCAGATACAATTTTTGTAACAAATGTAGTTTTACCAGAACCTGCCATTCCAAGTACAATTATGCAAGTTGGTTTATTTTTTTCAGTATCTTCATTTGTGCTTTGTGAACACTCTGGCATTACATTAGCTTCTGTCATTTTTCAAAGCTTAATTAAAAGGTGTTTTTATATATTTATTTATCGAAAGTTCTTTTGTTTCAATTTTTTATCAATTTTTTCTTCATCAAAGAAATCTTTTCTTGATAAAATTATATTTCTTGGTTTAAATTATATGTTAAAAACTGAAACCACTTTAAATTACAAACAAAAATTTAGTTTCATTGTGTAGTAATTATATAAAAACAATTGAAAAAAAATATGATGAATATATATTATTTATTTTTTAAATAGTTTTTAATAGAATAAAATCATAAATATCAAATCCTTTACCGATTTTTATTTATTCAAAAGATTTGTTGTGTATTTTTAACGATTTAATATAAATTTACGTAAAAATAAACAATTGATTAAAATTCATTTTTAGCACTGATTGTTGTGACTTGTTATATGATACTTTTTTAAATGAAAAATCGTGTGTAGATGTAGCGAACATCTGTATTTTCAGAAATGAAAAGTAGTGCCTTCTCTGGTGTATTTCTTTGTTTGCTCCAGTCCTCAAATTTGGTACCCTAACTCTGGGACTTCAATCCACGATTTCAATCCCACCGCTAGAGGCGTTAGTGTAGTACGGCTATCGAAAATTTTGGACACGTGTTCAGCTATTCTTTTCATCTTTCTTTCTATCTCTCTTTTCACCTCTGGTAATAGACGCACATGAAATTGATTTCAAAAATTTAATTCTGAGGATAAGAAAAAAGAAATAAGAAAATAGAAATAGAAAAAAGAATGCTAAAAAACACAAATCTATTGGTCAATGATTTTCACTAGATGAATTTAATTTACTGCATAACCTAAAATAATCAATTGAAATTTAACCGGCATTAGTTTCTTTTAACAATCATAGTTTGAAATTAGAAATTAAAAATTGTATTTAAAATGAAGACTTCACCTCATCAAACTTTAGTGAAAGCTGGTGATCGTGACGGGTAGGTTATTATAATATATTGGTACATTTCGTTAGTTATAATATAATAAAGATACGATGCACAAATTTATCGATAGATTTGTTTATGTATTCATGAATATAATTTATTTAAATGATTTTTATAAAAGTTTGATTTTTTTTTACTGTACAGCCTAAAAGAATTATTAAGACGCAGACTCGTTGAATGTGGATGGAGAGACGAGGTTAAACTTATATGTAAAGAAATTATTAAAGACAATGGTCAAGATATTACATATGATGCACTTTTGGCAATGGTTACAAGCAGAGCAAGAAGTCGAGTTCCTGATGTAGTCAAAAAGGAACTTTTACAAAAGATTAAAAATCAACTTTTAGCACAAGAAGAAAAACTGAAAATGTCTTGATGTTTATGTTATGAGTAAAAATTGCTCATTTACATTTGATATTAAGTATTCACCAATAACATTTACAAATGATTAATTTAATAAATTAGTGTATATACATCATTGCATTTCTCATTGCAAAGACTAGGAAGTTTTATATATATATATAATCAATACAAAAAGATTAAAGTTAAAAATACTATTATAGTTAATAACATTCTCCTTAAAAACTGATTTAATAATGGTTAAAATGATCTTTAAAATTATAATCAAAGAAATTAAACCATTGAAAAATGTAATGTACAAGTGTGCTATCACTTTTAGCTCTAAGACTACGATAGAATGACTTCTATAGCATTATAGAATTGACAAGTGACAAAATATATTTAATTAATACTAAAAATTAAAATTATAATTAAAATTAATATCAGTTTGTACAAATAATTGAAATAAAATTATATTTTAAAAAATTTATTACGTTGCTGGACTCATTTTTCAATGTCTTAATTTATAAAATGAATAATTATTAAAATTTATAAATATATATAAATTCTCTTTAAATGATTTTCCTTTCAATCACGTAAAATGAAATTTAATCTATTCTAGCAATTGGTCTTATCATAGCTGCATTATTTTTATAAAGATGTACTTGAAAAAGTATTGCCAAATCTATTAAAATTTGAAGTGCTCCACACATTTGAAACTGAGCAGGTGCCTTTCGTTGTATAAAATAAAAAGTTTTAAACGTATCTCCTATAGTCCACAAGCTTACCATTGCAATGCTGAAAAGAAATAATAATTGATTAATATTATATTAAATCATTTTATTTTTTTGATTATACCTCATTCCTTCTGTAGATTTATTAGAATAATTTCTAATAAATTGAGGAAGTCCCAACATTGCTTCTGTTAATAGAGCAAATAGCCCTATTAATTCTACAAATATTGGAATATCTATTAAAAGATACATCATCACAGCTCCACCAAATGCAAAAAGTAGCATAAAATCTACGTATGATTGAAAGTCTGTCCATTTCCAAAAGAATTTAGAGTCAAAATCTACACAAATTAATTTTAAATTAAACATAAATAAAAATAAATATTGTAAATTCCAAATATTAAACAATAAAGGTAAATATAAAACTGAAACACATACCTGTAAATACTTTATCTTTTTGTTTTATAATTTGATGCTTATTTTTAATATTAATACATATTCTGATCATAAATAACATAGTAGCTATCATGAGAATACTTTGAATTAATAGTGGTAACTCAAAATGTCTTCCAAACCTAAAAAAAATATTCAATTAAATTTAATTTTATCAAAATTAAAATAATTTAAATAAAAAAAATATAATACCAAAAAAGTATACGTAATGTATTGGCTACAAGTAATGTCAAACAAACGTATAATGAAAAGCCGTCAGTATCCTCTTTTTTCCTAATCTCTTTGTATTGTGGAATGAATGGTATCATACCTCCAAAAATCATAGCAGCAGAAGCTATCCATCCAGCTATATTTTCTATTGTTAATTCTTCGTAGCTTTCCAACATTTTCAACACTGGAAATAACCATTAAAGTAGTTTATAATAGTTTTGAAAATAATTTTTTCTGCTTACCTTACACCTACTAGGTAAAATTAAGTCCAAATATATTCACTGTAGGTTATATCACAAATTTTGTTAGAATAGCTGTACTTTGATTCATTTATTCATTTTTTCTTTAATCCTTGAATTTTTTAAGGATGACCTATAGCTTTTCAAGGAAATGACAAATTTTCTTTGTTCTTGTGCATTTATTATATGTCAATAATTTTTGAATTTATTATTAGATTTTTATGTTTTATTTGTGACCACTGTCGACACTTTTGATCCATTTTACTATTTTTTTTTTTGTATAAACTGCCATCAAATTCAACTTTTTTATTTATAATTTATATTTTTTATTAAGTTTGTTACTTCAAATACGCAGAAACTTTGACAGAATATCGTCAGCTGTTTCAAATCTATTCACAGTTTAAAATTGTGTGTGTGCATGCAGCTGTGGTTTGTCCATATGACACCACGTGACCTATTTTCTCTTTCTTTCGAACTTAGAAATTTTCAAATTTTCAAATAAAAAAAAATAATTGAATCAATTTACCTTCTGTATACTTTTAATTAATGAATAAATTTTTAATTTTATGTGTAAGAAATTTTAATATTAATGATATCTATTTAAGGAAGGTTTATTAAAACATTACTTAATAGAAACATTAATTTATCCTTGTACTAATTTATAAATGTAAATGCTTGAATTAATTTTTTGTAAATAATTAAAATTTTTTTTTTTGGTTCGTCATAGTTAGAAATATAAAATAATGTGTCTGACATAAATATAGAATACATTATAATGGATACTTTGAAATCTACTCCCTATCTCTCACGTCATACATATGCTATCTAATTATAATTACATAAACTGTTCTAAATCTTGTCATTAAAAAAATATGAAGGAATCTTACCAACCGCACTATTCGCAATACTAAAATGTAAATCAAGGTATGAATGCGATAAAGAGAGAATTAATCTCGAATTGCTCGATGTTGAGTAAAGCCAAGAGAGTGAAAGTCAATGATGAATAAACAAAAAAAATTTATGGTTTTTTTCCTTGAGAAAACTATTCCAGACTAGTAAGGCGAACTGCACAACGACTACAAAAAGCAAAACATCTGTAAATTTAATGGTATTTTTCAAATTCCAGATAAGAGATGGATATCTATGATTTGCTGTAACTATCCTAGATATAGTATGTAAACAGTAAATATTATAATATTTGTATTGATGAGATAACGAAGTTTTCTAATATCGTTTTAAAATATGTGAATAATCTCGTTAATTATTTGCTATTAATAATCTTTTATACATTTAATTTAAGAAAACATTTACTTTGCAAATTTTTAATGCTGACAGTTTATGCAACCATTATTAAAAAATTTTAAATTATTTTTATATTAATAAATGTTACTCAAATTTTTTGTAATAATCCTAGTTAGCTTTTTTTGCATTTGTTTTTTTTTTAATAATAAATGCCTACTGGTATAAAACATTACATATTTATATAGATAGATTAATTTATCTAATTTATTTTGAGTAATTATTTTATAGTTTAATGACTAGAAAAATATTTTATGCTAAATTAGAGTTCATCATAGGCTACTACTACATAATAATCATTAAACGGTATTTTAGTATTAATATTTTTTTTCAATACGTTATATTTTTTTATTGGAATAAAATTTAAATATCATTATAAATGTATAAATTAAAAATATTTCCTTTGCATTTTCAAGTCATCTGTGAATTTATCAACGATGATTGTTCATTCTTTAAACCAGGTATCTTTCGTATTATCTTCAAAACACAGTATAAATAAGTCTTTAAATATCCACAAGTATATTTTAAGCATCATACTATAATTTAAATTAGTTTTAATTATGAATAATAATGCAATAAGGTAAAAATTAATTTTTTTTTTTTTTTTAATTTAAATAAAATTGAAAATATATTCTCATATTAATATACCTTTTTTTAATTTTTATTTTTTTTAATTGAATGTCCTTAATAAGCTTAGTAAATACTTTTAAGTTTTACGATTAAATTTTTAATATTGTATAAAAAATATAATATTTTAATTTAAATACTAAATATAATGCACTGTTATTTAATACTGTAGTTATTTAAAATTTTATTCAGCATAATAATATTTATCTTTAAAAGTCTTAATACTAATAAAATTTATTATTCATTATCAACAACATTACATCGACACAGTAAAAATATGCGGAAAAATTGTATATTTAAAATATATATATACAAATTAATTGAAATTATAGATCTTTTTATTTTATATGTCTGAATGTAAATATTCACGGCAATTATCCAGTTATTATGTATTACTAATTTGCAGCACGAAAAAGAGATACCAATCAAAGAGCTATTTTAAAAATCTAAAAAAAAACTAATCAGTAAATCATTGTTTTAATATTGAATACAATTGTGTTATTAAAATCTAAAAAAATTTGAACAATATTGAATATTTTGAAAATTAATATATATTTTGATCTATGGTCATAATAAAATGTATTAATTTTAAAAAAATATTGCGATATACTGAATATTTAAAAATTAGCTTATTTAAATGAATATATACATCTGCAGAAAATTCGATAATAATTGAATCTATTGTAACTCTTAATTTGCAAATAAAATTTATTTATTAATTAAAAATTTATACAAACTAACATGTTAAAAGTTATTGATGATTATTTAATTATAATTTTGTTCTAATAAAAATATATAGATGAAATAAATATTTGTCTCTTTGTATATGAATCAATCGTTTAATTCATATATTCTAATATCATTATGTAAATGCCTTTTCCTCCTAAGAGTTACCATTTTGTTTTGCTTAAGAAATTTAAATGAAATGATGAATACATAAAATGGCTCAAATCTGATTTATAGAAAGTAAATGAGTATAAATTAAATGACTATACGAATAAAATGACTGTTATAAAAAATTCTCTTAAAAAGCTTTCATTTCAATTGAACACGATGAGGTTGTACTAATTTAAGGAAAACAGCAATTTATCTTGAACTATCATTGTAACCAACAAACTTTCTTTACTTCTTTCTCTCCACTTATCTACTTCTAATTCATTAATTGACCAAAAAAAAATAAAATTTCTGATTCTTCTATACAATATGTACATATGTGGTACACCTAAAATTGAATAAATACAAGAACTAAATATTAATCATAATATGATGAAATTATGATACGTACTATTTCTCAATATCTGATATGTTATGTTTTTGTACGTATTGGTGTTTTTTTCATTTTAATATACAAATATACTGTTATTTTTATTGCTATTATACATTTCATTATTTATTTTGTGTTAATTCAAGAATATTTAAAATTCTTTATCATTAATATTTTATAAAAGTTTTTAGCTTAGTATATTTTGTTACAATTTATTCTTATTTATTCTTACAAAATAATTTACACAAATTTCAAATACTTCATATTAATTTTATTAAAATAGTTTACAGTAATTTCTAGGGTGCAATTTTGTTTTATGACATATTATTAAATAACTGTATTCAATTTTTATGATTGTACACGAATGAGTTTTTAATAAATAATACATATTTTTATATTTTTATATAAATATATAATAAAATAAAATTATATATATATATATTAATTTTATTACTTAAAGTTTAGAAGCCTTCTTTTTTTATCCACAACATGCAGTATTTTATGTACAGTATTGATATTAAAGAGATGCAACATATGTTTGACATAAATGGTGTAAAGTGATCTGCTATCATATAAGATTTTTAAATAGTAAAAGGTAATGTTATTATTGAAATTGATACAAATAAAAACAAAGTAAAATAACTTGAACTCCATAGCCAAAATCTAGTTGCTGCAAAAAGAATATGTAATTTTTCATCAATCAATGAGCTCATAATAAATTTGAATACACTTATATAAATCTTAACTATATATGAATTTTATAAATGAACTTTATTAAATATATATATTTTAAAGGAGTTTTTGTATATAAACATACATTGATTGAAAAACATTCAATATATTGAGAAGTGAAAAACCACTTCTTTTTTGGTTTATTTTGTACTCTTTGACTATTAGAATATGGATTGTTGTTTTGTTCAGGTTCCCTAGTTGATATTAATATTTAAAAATTAATTAAAAATAAAACATCAAAATGATATTTAAAATATCACAAAAGTGTTTTTTTAACGATATTTACATGATCTATATTTTAAATCGCATTTCAAGCTAACGAATTGCGAATATCTACTTAATTTATTATCTAAATATGCGCTTCGTGACTATTAACGATTTAAAGATTTTATAATTCTTAACAATGCAAAAGAAAAAAGACTGTTTTACACACACACACGCACACACACATATTCCTAAAGAAAAAAAAATAGGAGTTTTATATTTTTCATTACGTCAAAGTATCAATACAGATTTGTAATGTACTGCTCAGTGGAATATTTATAAAAATTTACAATGCTACATTACATTATTTTCAAAAACTATTATTATTGTTAATAATTATTTATAATTAATAACCAAATTTTTATTATATTTAAACGATTTAAAGTATTCAAATATAACAAAATTAAATGAAATAAGGTAACTTATAAAAAATAGTAACAAAATTTTATTGTATTACTATTAATACAAGTATAATTAGTTAATATAAGTATAAGTATAATTAATTGAGTATTATTACTGGATTTTAAGTTCATATAATGATAACATTTTATTTTATTTATTTAAGATACAATTAATTCAAATTTTATTATTATTTATAATGGAAATTATATAAAAATTTATATATAAAAAAGTGAATATAAATATTAAGTATTCTATTATTATGCCCAAAATATTAATGGTATTCGTGTATTATCTTTTTAACCCAGGATAAATTTACATTTTTTAGTTTAAGAAAGAATAATTATATTTTTGTCTCGTTTAACTATAAAATTTCTAAGATAAACAATTTTTGTTAAAAACAAGTAATAATCAATATTTTTTGAAACTGATTATCGGACTTATAAAGTATGTGTTGAATCTAATGGATTTTAATGAAAATTATTATTTAATTGGGAATTGTTAAAAAAACAAATTGAGATATGGTATTGAAATATTTATAAAATGCTCCTATTACTTCATGTTTTTATATGATTAATATAATTAATTACATCCTAAAACTATTTGTTACTTATTAATTAGTTCTTAATTTTAACTTAACAATTATTATTATTTATTTATATTGAAAAATGGAAAATTGCTTTCTGTTTTTAAATCTGTGACATTAAATTAGCAAATTTTTTTTAATATAAAAAAAGTGATAAATTGAATTCATTTCTTATTGTCAAAAATTTTTTGAATTACATTTCAGATTTTAAAGTTTCTAATTTATGTTGTTACGTATTTAATTTTCACCGTAACGGTTGTTTAATTATATAATGTTACTCGGTTTACTTTTACCCGTAACAATTATGAATTATATATTTATTTATTATTTATTAATTATTTTATTTGTTTCTCAGTTACTTTTTGCCATAACTGGATTGGTCAATCGCGCATTAGCCTTCGCGAGAATCAGGTTTTTTAAATTAACAACAATACTTATTCGCGGTTAGAGTACGATTTATTTACAATAAATCGAAAGAGAGAATTAAGTTGGCTCATGACACAAAAAGTAATACCCCTACTTATGATTGATTTAAAATATATTAAAACGCGTAAACTTGACGTATTGATCATTTATAATCTAAACAGTTAATCAGAAGTAATAATTAACTAAAGTCCAAATCGGAAATCTTTTTAGAACAAACTCGAACTTAACTTGAAATCGAATCCACCAACTCTTTCAAACTTAATTTTACTCGTTACCTCGTATTCCGATAAAAACTGCTAACCTTTGTATTAATCACATTCATGGTCTAATATTAATTGCTTACCTTTTATTGTCGAATTCTTGATGATCGACATTTACGTAAGTTCGATCATTAGCGATATTTTGTGTCATGTTTCACTTTACTTTTACGATCCATTTCGTAACTCGAGTCGTCAGACTTATTAATTATGTTAAATTACATCGTGTATGTTGCGAATTCTTACATACGTCAAAGTGTTAAAAAAAAAAAAAAAAAATTAAAATAAAACTGTTTATAATTGATTTTCATTGTTTCTATTTCTGTTAAGTATTAATTAAATATATTTGCATTATTTTACACGAATCCCTATTAATGTTATTTTGTAATTAATCATTAAATATCGTTACATTAGAATATTTTTAGATTTATTTACGATAAAACTGATAGAGATTAAATAACATAAAAACATAAAAACTATGTAAATTGTTTTAATATATCAAGGAAGATATATCAATATAAACAATTAATAATTATAAATAATTCTAAATTCATATTTTGAAATATTACAAATTTGTCAAAAATTTATTACAAAATTATCCGATAAATGATTTTTCAAAAATATAAGATGAATTTTTACAGTAATCAATATAATTAAATAAAAACATTAATTAACATTTTTCTAAAATTTATTTATTCAAACCTAAAGAGACGTTATATGATTCATGACTTATATTTTGTAATCAAGTTTTTATTTTGAGGTTCTATTTTTTTACTATTCAATATATTCTTATTTGCATCTGTAATATGCATCTAAAATTTATTTTCGAAGTTTTTATACATTTATTTCATCAATATGTATATTAATATTTTTTTTCTAAACTTTTTATAGTTTATAATTATTTGTATATTATAATAATATTAAAAAGTTCAATATGCTTTTAATTCTTTAATGATTTGTAACTAATTCTTTTACGTAATTAATAATTTAACTTCGACATTAGAAAATAATTTTAAAATTAATTTTGTATTTAATTATTCTCCACTAATTGATCTTTTGATACATTAATTCGTCATCATTTCCAATCTATAAATTTTAATTTTATATTATGTATATTTCATTGATTTGATATAATTTTCTACCACATATTTAGATATTTAATTGTTTAATTTATTTGTTTCAATGACCCTTTACAATTTTGATATATGTTCCATAAATATTTTGGACGGTTTCTCTACTATATATGGATAGTTTTTATTTTACTTTATGATTTATATTCCTTATTTTCTTACTTTCATATTATTTTTTAAAGAAATTTATCACAGAATAAGATAAAAAATATAGAAATTTTTCGTTATCCTATAATGAATAAAGTTTTAAAGGAATACAGAAAGACTATCCATTGTCTATCAGCAAAACTGAAAAATAATCTTTTTTTTCGAACGGATAAAAGGTGATATGTTATCGTAAGCTTTCAGATTTTTAAATAAACTGAATTTTACATCTTTCACAAATAGATTACATAAATTAAATAGCACATAATTGAAAATTCAACTGCATAGACAGATTATATAGATTGATACAAATTATATAAAAAATATTAATCATTATTTTATAAAAAAACAAAATAACGATATTTCATACCTTCAAACTATTTAAAATAGTGAGAATGCTATTGCCATTTAACGATGAGATTTATATGTTTCATTACTGATTTTCTATTCGACTATAATCTAATATAATAATTAGGATTTTAAATCATTAAAAAATTGTATTTTATCATGGAAAATCAAAACCAATTGTAAAAGTCAGTAAAAAATAATAAAATTAATCATATTTATATTAAATTTATTTTATAAATTATTCACTTCCCTCATTTCGTCTAGTATAATTCAAAAACTTGACTTCCATGATTAAATAATATTTTTCTTCTTTCAGATGTCTTACGGCATTCTAATGAATCTGAAAAAATGAATAAATTATTAATATTGTATAAATCAATTTAATAGAGAATAATTTAGAAAAATATAAAGAATAGATAAATTTGATTTATTTTACATATTCAACCATTTTTCTTCAACATTATAATTTATGTTGTGGTTAATCACAGTATTTGTGTAAAAATAAATTAAAAAAATTAAAATAAAATTTAAATGAAATATTCAAATATGTATTATTTACACGTCAGCAAATTTTTTTGTATTTTCACAAAATTTTCATGCTAATTTTAAATTATTTTCACTGTATTGTAGAACAGTTAACGATGAAGTGGTTGTTTCTTGTTTTGCAAAGCAATTTCCAAAGTAAGAAAGGCGCTTCTTCATAAACTATTGCTTAACTTTATTTACTCATGTTTCAGAGTACAATAAAAATAAAACTTCCCTTAATCAGTCATTTTAGTCGAGCAAGGACAAATTTGTAACTCATATTTTTATTCTTTAATTTTCATTTAAAACAAGATAAATGAAAATCATTAACACATGTAGTAGTGGGCTAATTAGTTGAGAAGCAGATCAGATCTAACTTGAAGGCTATAGATTCATTATGAGAAAAAAATGTGTGTCCCTGGGTGCGCATTAAGATTAAATACATTGACCGTATTATCTTAAGTCGTATCGTTCATTTAATTATTTATGATGTTTTTGTTATTTGTTATAATAATATTTTATTTTTCATTTAGGAAAAACCGGATGTGTCGTGGCTGGAGTTCCCTTAGGTCGACCCCATATGAAAGAGAGATGATTGAAGAGTAAAGGAGTCCCTGTGATTCACGTGGCCATGGTGATGGTGGTGGTTATGCTGGTCATGGTGCCCATAGAGAAAACCTCCTCGGATTACATGGCCCAACTCGGATATATTAAATTTTTATCCAATACGAATAATATACTTGCATTGTTTAATATTTACAGGTTTGAGGAATAGGTTTTTTAATGTAGAATATTATTCATTCTACAAAAAATACAAAAACTAAATCCTTATATATTTTAATCCATTAAAATAAATTTCAAAAGATTATCAATTTCAGGTATTTTTAACTCAGTATTTTCAGTATCATAAGTCTATAATATATCTATAATATATATATATGTATATATTATGGTATTTACGAATTTCGATGTACTGTGTATATTATAAATATATTATAATATATAAATATATTATATACAAATATATTACTGTAGTACTGTATCATCTTAGTCATCTTTTATAGTGGCATATTATTACTAATACACACATTTTTTTTTATTTCTATTTATAAAAATTTATGTATTTGATTAATAGTAAACAGAATATAGACAATAAATCATTTTTAAGATTATTTAATATAATAAACTTTAATGATAATAAATAGGCGAAATAATGTGAAAATAAACAATGAATAAGTAAGTGAAATTTAAATATACTACTCATGCATTTGATATTGAAATAACAAAATAAAAAACTTTCAATCAATTCTTGAAACTACGAAACATCATAAATATAGTAAAGGCACTGTAAATCATCTGAAAATATAGTAAAAAAGTTAAAAATACTAATATAAACATAGCTATTTATTGATATAATTATTAGAACATACGTACAGATGCAAAAGATTGAAGTGAAAGTTTTATTATGTTTCCTGCTACTACTTTTACTGGTTTTCTAGCTCTTATCATCATAAAATATAAAGCATATTTAACAGATTTTGCGTGATAATACATTCCATTAAATTTAGCATATGTTGCTTCTCCAATACCTTCACTCTAAAAATTAAAGACAATATATTAAAAAAGATGAGAGTATATTACGAATTTAGAATGAGAATTGGAGTAACTACTTCTGTCATAAAGCATTGGGCAAGCCTTTGGCAATTGAAAATTTCAAGAAGTATATCTGTCACGACGAAAGTATTTATGAGTGCTTCTTCATTTTTCTACAATAAAATTATCAATAATTAACTATAAAAAATATCTGAAAATATAATTACTTACTTGTACTAATTTGAGGGCAACAATAGATATATTGTAGAGTGAGGTAACAATTAGCCAGAAATAAATTGGCCCAACAAAATGGCAAATTCTAAAATTCTCGGCATTTCTGAAAATAAATATTAAAAAAAGGGCTTTTAATTATATAATTAATTTTGTATCAAAATTACTTACACTAATACTCTTTGATGATAAACTACCAAATTTTTACATCGCCTTTCGTTAATAAATTTAATTCATTTTCAAAATTATTGATACAATTTGAGAGATAAATTTGTTCTAATTTATACATTAATAAAAATTTTTCTTTAAGCACCCTATAGTAATCACATTTGATCATAATAAAAAATAATCCAATATTTTGTAAGGCGAATACTGTGTACATAAAATACCAAAATACTGTACATTCTATTATGTAAACAATTGTAAATTCAGAATTTTCTGGGACATCTAAGAAATATCTATGATAAAAATATATTTGACTATATTTAAAATATAGTCATAAATCATGTAGATTTATAATTTATTCAACAAATGTTAAAAAATACTAAATAACCCATGAAAACGACATCCATTTATTAAATTATAACAAAGCCTATATTTGATAGTTTTCTAAATTTACATTGGTAATTAATCATAAACAAATATATAGAGATTTGTCATTAGGTAATATTTATGTACAAAGAAATATTTGTTTATGTATAAATATAAAGTATTATGTGTATATATAGATTAAAATGTATTAAAACTCAATGATATTGATGAAAAAAATCAAAGATTATTTACAAATCAGTAAAATAATATATAATATTTAAAGATTTTCTTTAATATTGTTGGAAAATCAAAATTATACACAATAGCATTTTTTGTATGTATTTTTTCTCATAACGGTGCGAAAATATAAGAAATAATAAATACTAACTTTATAGGCAAATCTCCAAGCCCAGTGACGTTATTTGGTAATAATCTTGTAATTTGACCACTTGCTGAATAAAAAATGAAACCAGACCAGCAAAGAAAGGCAAAAAATATTCTAATATAATGCGCTTTTCTTTCGAATCTTTTAAGTATTTTAATTTTATCTGAATTCAAATCCAACCGGCATTTTTTAAAAACTACTAATATTTTTAAAAAATCATTACGTTCTGTGTAGGTTAATGTATATCTAATAATCGCATTGATGATTAAAAATTTGTCAGTAATTTCTTTATTGGCAATAGTCTACAAAAGAAATTTATTTAAAGTAGATAATAAAATTAGAGTTGCTTTTCTGTGTTTGATCAATATATATATATTGGATATAATGTATATATATATACATATATCCATTGATAAGCTGATAGCTATCTGAACACAATTACTATAAAATATTTAAGTTACCAAAAGTTATTCAAAGTAAAATTATTAAGTCATAGTTATCAATAGTTATTAACAATTTTAAATAATGGACATAAAAAATATCTATTTATTTTAATTTATTGTTGATTAAAGTAAAATATATGCAAATGACCTGAACAAAACATTAGTGCAAATATCGTTATACAATAAATTTCGATGTATGAATAAAAATGTGAAATTTTTTTTTAATAAGCAATGTAGAAATGAAAAATTAATTTAAAAGAAAAAATTTATAGTCAAATTATGTTATGAATCATAATCTACTAAGAGCATAATTTTTGCGACACCTGAAAAATATACATTACCTTTTGATTAATCATTTCCACTATATTGTGTGCATATAAACTACCTATCAAAAAAATATCCGCATAACATAAAAAGTTTAAAACTTTGGTTTTACAATAACTCAAGTTTTGATTCTTAAAAGGCACCATTTCTATATTTTGCAACGTTTTTATAAATGGCAATGAAATATCCTTAAAAGTCAAAATGTTTTTGGATTTCATTTTTTATTGATATATGTTTAATGTATTGGTATCAAGATAAATATCTATTAAAAATGATATTAAAAAAACTTAAATTATCAATAATTTAGGAGGAAAGAAACAAGGCAAAGAACAAATCCAGCTGCTGGTTCTTTTCTTAGTTTATGATTTACTCCGATCTTTGAAAATGAGAATTTGAAATCAAGTATGGAATATTATTTTTCTTTTTTACTAACAAAGATTAAATACTTCGTTACTAGTTATCTTAACTTTTTATACTAATATGAAATAAAATGAGAGCATCGAAAGCAAAGATTTCGTAATGGAAAATTTATTATGCAAATTCTGCTAGTACGGTGTCAATAATTAATATGGCTAACTTGGATAACTATAACTTTTGAGAACAATAATTTTATGTTAAATAATGCAGTTTTCTGTGTGTATAGAATGTCTATAATTCTATAGTCATAAAAGTTACAAATCAAGAAATTTATAGCAGTGACGGATAAAAAGAAGACTACAAAGTTTTAATTAGTTACAAAGTCGCGTATTAAGAAAGTGATTGATTTTTTCGTATTTAATTATTGTTGTGTATAAATGAAATAGTTCATAAAAATTATATATATAATTTTTATGAAAAAACATTGCTTAACATGAGTCACATGCGAATGGAGCTTGACGATTTCAGTCTGAAACTACTGGTATATATAAGATAAAATTCGAATCAATAATCCTGCAACCCTTCATAACTATATAATAATAAGACAATCAATTAAAATAATCATTTAATGAACTTGCAAACTGATATAAACACATTAAGAAGAAATAAAAAAGGCTGGCATAGGGATTCTGAGTGTTTAAACTCGTTCGAAATCTTTCTGTAGAAATTTTGTTTACCTTCGAGGATTATTTGCAAGCTTCGATTTTATATCCTCCGTGGCTGATACTTTATTTAAATATTTATATATATGCATGTATATGTGATGTATAATAATTGGTCTGCATCTGACTGATGCCGTATAATGATTCAATAGATAATTTTGGTATTTTGTAATTAACTTTATTGATCAAGAAGGTAATACAATTTAAGAACACACGTCACTCTTATGGCGTTTGGACTCATTTTATTAAGCTTTCAAGCTCGCCCGCTAATTACCGCTAATTAATAATGATGAGTGGGGGGGGGGGAAGATGGCGAAGCGAAGGTGGTTCGCACTAATAAACCAGATGCGTTAAATCGTTTTTGTTCACTCCATTTGCAAAGTCACTTTGCACGAAACTGCGAAATATCGCTCATTAACTTTAAAGTCTTATTGCTCGAGTAACTGTCGCAGTGCTGGTGTGTCGACGCGTCTATCACCAAATGACATCCGGGTGATTTGTTAAGGGTGTGTTGGTCGGCGAGGAACTGTTGGCGTGGTTGCGTCTTTTCCCCAGAGTCCGTGTGCTTCCTTCCCGTCCGCCTGGACTTTTCCAATTCGCAATCCATTTGGCCTACCACGTGGTGTGATGTGCACGGCACAGGTAACCGCCATGACACCTATACGCACACACACCACTGTGCACGGCTACACACACATGTCGTTACCTGAGTCTCGTACTCCCACGCGCACTATACATATATTGTTTCTACTTTTTTAAATAATACTCTTTTATTTCATTCAGTGTTTATTTAGGCAGGTGATAATTTCTTATAAATATAAATGTGTTTAAGTTTTATTTTTGAATTCATTAGAATTTATCAATTTAATTTATATAGAGTATATTCATAAAAATATTAAAATATATTAAAATTTAAATACACAAATTAAACCCTAATAAATCAATATAAATATATTGAGTTTTTCAAATAAACATATCTGTTGATTAAATTATAAAACTTCTTATTGATAATATCACTCAGGTGCATTAACTTTAGACAAAAAAAGTTTTACATATTTGAGTCTTTAATCCCCATTATGTATTATAACTTTTTATATGTATAGACGTACGTAATAAGGTTTCATAGTATTTGTTAACGATACAGCTTTAACCTTATTACTTCTATACTTTTAGCATTTATATTTTTTATACTTATTATATACATTATTATCCATTAGCGTATGTAGTGCGTGTTTTTAAGAAAAGTCGAGTGCAAGTAATTTTTAAAAATCGTCATTGTTTATTCTGCTTTTGATAATAGTATATGTATTAAAATAAAGTATTATTTCTATATAAATTATTTTGTTTAATTTATTTTAAAACGCCATTACAATAAAAATATATTAAATTAAAATAAAATAAAAAAAAAATAAAATTACAATAAAAATAAATTTCCGAGTAATATTTATTTATATATAATGAAAATAAAGATTTAATTAACAATAAATAAACAATTTATTACAGTAAATACAGTAGAATTAATTCCATTTTTTGCAATAATTGTAAGATAAATTTTTTCCCGAGATTCTCTTCTGGGCTGAACCGATGCAGGAGTCTCCAATGTTCCGCGCAAGTCGGGGATGATTAACATGATGAACATGTTTACTTCATCTTTTGTCTTCTTTATTTTTGCAAAATCCCATCCATTTCATTCTTATATAATTAAGATTCAATAATTATAAAAAATAAATTTATGCAGTAAATTTATGAATCCTTTATAGACTAAGTAATAGAACACTTATTTAGGTCATGGTAAGAAAACAGATAACCACCTATATCATAAATTATAAGTCAGTAGATTCTTTTTTTCTAAAATACAACCAAAAATATTTCGGAATATTTTTTATTAGCAATTTAACGAAAAATAACATTTTTTTAACTTTTTTAGAGTTTACTTATAAAAACAAAGTTGTAATTTAAATATAACAGAAAATTTATTATGCAAAATATCGTTGTTGCAGGGTAAATAATTAATATAGCTAATTTGAATATGTATAATTTTGAGCATAATAAAATTACGTTTAATAATATTTTTTACTGATTGTATAAATTGTCTATAATTATTTAATCATAAAAGATGTAAATCAAGAAATTTATAGCAGAAATGCATAAAAACAAAACTACAAAAGTTTAATGGTTATTAGATCTCGTTTAAGAATATGGCTGATTTATTTGTATTAAATTATTATTGTGTATAAATAAAATTTTAAAAAATATTTTATATTTATTTCTATGTATATTACATATTGTAATGTTTTTCAGAATACGAGGAGAAATGAAGTGAAAATACATTAATTAAGAGTAAAATTAAGTTTATTCAATAGTTCGTAGATTTTCTTACAAAATTACATTACGCGAGAATACCACGCAAACTTCACTTTCCGTCCGTTTTAACGAGATTTTGCGAGATTAGAACTGCTTTTGTTCTAAAACACGGATATTTCTGGAGTGATCGGCTATACTCCAGAAGGGTACGAAGTGCATCCAACCGGAATATTCGGTCAAAATAATTTATTATAAACTAAATTATATAAAAGAAATTAAATTCAAAAAAATAATATACAAACCTAATGTCAGAACAACACATAAAATTGAAATAATGATTGTTGGGGCAGTTTTCAGTTCAGTGCATTTTGCACTTCGTGAAAAGGGAAAGTGTACGGAAACTGCCGAATCTTGTAAATATTGGTAAGGGGGGGACAGGCCCGAAAATGAATTTTGACCTGCGTGGGGTCCGACGCGGGCGAGATGAGTAATTCTTCTTGCGACGTCGCGCCTAATGCACTTGCGGTGCATTTCTCTCGATATTTCGCCGTTATTTTCTTGCTCTCGTGTGTGAGAGTTTTCTCGTTTTTCTCGTTTTTCTTGCGTTGCGTGCGTGTGGTGTGTGTGGTGTCTCGTGTGAGACGTCTGGTGGATCTAGAAGCCCGGGACCTATCGTCGTTCCCCTGTTCCTACGCCGGCGCCCGGCGATCTTCTCCAGGGTGGGTGCTGACGAGCACCAGGACCGCAGGGGGTTTTTATGCCGCGTCAAATAAATTCTATTGTATTTGTTGTCTCGCGATCCTTGTATTTCATTTAATTTCAAACCTGCAGCAATAATTTCCTCTTCCTCACTCCTTAACATTATTGATTCTAATTAATTCATAAAATAAATATAAAAATTAATTCTTTTGCATAATTGAGGTAAGTCTCAAACAATGATTAAAATTAAACATTAGTATTGATACAAAAAAAACTAAACTTATAACAATTGTATAACAATAAAATATTAACACAATAAACACTTATTTATATAATTACATGAATTATTACTTAAACGACTCCGAGATCATCTCGAGAGGTCGTAAGTTCGACCAGGAAGCCCGGCGGACAGAAGCTAGAGCGAGAGGGAAGCGATATTATACAAAGCAGTTTTATGTAAGTACTGCAAAACTTATGTATAAAAGTGCTTGCGAATTCAGGGAAAAGTGCTTGCGAATTTAAGGAGAAGTGCTTGCGAATTCAGAGAAAAGTGCGCGAGGGCGACGATTTTCCCCTCCGAGTAGCGCGATCG
This sequence comes from Eupristina koningsbergeri, assembly GCA_018907245.1. NCBI lineage: Eukaryota > Metazoa > Arthropoda > Insecta > Hymenoptera > Agaonidae > Eupristina > Eupristina koningsbergeri. The sequence goes on along the minus strand of JACCHV010002877.1, from coordinate 390,288 downwards.
TCTTTCTTGCATTTGTAACGAACCGAAATGATCTTTCAACCTGGAGAGTATACATACTAACTCAGCGGAAATCGCAGCCATACTGCAGCTCACACCACCCACAAATATCCAGGAGCTCTGGCGGTTTAATCATGGTATCGGCGTTTTATCCCAGATGTCGCGACTATCACCGGGCCGTTAAATGACCTACTGCATAAACAAACGAAATGGGAATGGGGACCCGATCAGCAAAAAGCTTTCGAGGAGATTCGGAAGCGTCTCGCGGAAGCTCCCGAATAAAAAAAAATAAAAAAAAATAAGCATAAAAAAACTGGTGGGTAATGAATCACCACACCGGTCGGGGTGCCTTGCTTTGCATAATCGCCACAAAAGCGAATTGGTGGGCAATGAACCACCACGCAGGTCAAACACCAAAGCAAACTGGTGGGTAATGTGAGTTGTCTAAAGAAATAGGTTCCGTCACAAATATCGTGAACAGTGGGAGTATATGAGAAGAGGAAAAAATGAATAATAAATTAATAATATGAGAAGATGTACTTAACAAAAGAACGGGGCTCAAACACAGTAGTAATTGCCAAAAAAAAAATGAGAAAGCTAAACTTGAGATGAAAAACTACTCTACATTAGTATAAATTATACTAATATGTAGTTGGAAAGAAATATCTGCCTACGAGACAGACCTCAACTCTATATATTATAGAACAAATTGAGTAGTTTGAAACGAGGGACTCGTATATATTACTTCACTACACCTTTTCATATTAAGAAAGCTTGAATTTTTTAGTACGCCGCCTAGTGGCGTACAGCGTTACTATTCAGCGCGCTAAATAAAAATTGAATAACAATAAATAAACAATTTATTACAGTAAATACAGTAGAATTAATTCCATTTTTTGTAATAATTGCAAGATAAAATTTTTCCCGAGATTCTCTTCCGGGCTGAACTGATGCAGGAGTCTCCAATGTTCCGCGCGAGTCGGGGATGATTAACATGATGATGAACATTTTTACTTCGTCTAGTTTTATGATGTTTGCTGCTATTATTTTCACTAGTTTTCCAGCTCTTATCATCATAAAATATAAAGATTTTCCGTGACAATACTTTCCATTAATTGCAGCATATGCGGCTTCTCCAATATCTTCACTCTAAAAATTAAAAACAATATATTAGAAAAGATGAGAGTATATTATGAATTTAGAATGAGAATTAGAGTAATTACTTTATTAGTAAATATTGCGAAAGATTTGGGCAATTGAAAATTTCAATAAACGTCCCTGTCTATAATATTTTATAATAATTCAAGTTTTGAATTTCAAGAAGCATCATTCCTATATTTTGTAAAGTTATTATATATAGCATTGAAAAATCATCAAAAATCCAAAAATTTTTGGTTTTCATTCTTAATTAATACATGTTTAATTATATTGGTATTAATAGTTGGTAAATTTTCTATACTTAATTGCGCTAAAAAAATGATAAAAAATAAGATAAATGCTAGAATATACAATAAACATAATTGTTATGTCAATTAAATATGTTATAATATCTTTAATAATCAATATATATATGTTTCGAATTTTATGTACATTTTTTTCAATTTTTTCATTAAAAAAATTTTAAATATATGTATGAAATGATATAGTTTATTTCATGAGTTTTATTTATAATGAAATTAAGTATATATTTATTCAATTAAATGTATAATATATTTTTTAAACTATAAAATTACATAAAACTGTTTTAATTAAATAATTTACCAATTGTAGAATGGAAAATATCGCTTAAGAAACATACTAATACAACTGCAATAAATTATTTAATTGCTAAATCACCTATTTAATGTTAACGAATCATTTTAAAAAACCAAATACTAAAGTCAATATTTTTAATTGACACAAATAGAATTACTTAAATTTTTAATGCGCGAAAAGACTTTGTAATCGTTTGAATTAAAAGTTAACTTTTCATAATCAATACATTTTTTATCGTGTATATGACCAATTCATCTTCAACTTTATTTTTAATTGATAATCCATATTTTTTGCTGAGTTATGAGATGTACGTCGGTCAAACTGTACATTGTAATTAATCTTAATATCAGTTAACGATATCATCGATTGAATGTGATAAAAATTAGTATCATTCGATTTCTTTATATATGAAGTGCTTGCAGATAAATGAAAAACCACTCATGCGTCTTTGTTTTTGAATAAGAAAACTTGTCTGTGAATCTCTAATCAATTATTATAAGTAAAGTAAATATATTTACTTTACTCTTCTTATATAAATATAAGTACAATTATTTTATTAATATGACTAAAAATGTTAATGTTTCACTTTTAAATACATAAAGGACAAACAAGTAACCCGTTTTGAATATAATAACAATTGAAAAGGGATGCACGAATTTTTTAAATAAAATTTTTAATACAATAGAATTTTTAACTATAAAGAGTTAAATTATTTTTAAAGAACTTTATATCCTTTAATATATTACATTTTTTTTTAGAATTATGAAAGAAATTATTAATTTTGTATAGAAAAATAACTATAAAAATTACTGTTGCTAGTTTTCGATGAATCAACCGTGCCGAACTCACACAGCTTCACATGATTGCCATTATATATTGCGACAACATTTTTTTTAAATACAACCCCGTTGATAGTAAAAATAAACAACACTTCCTATGCGGCGCTGCCATTGCAGCAATTGTTTGAAGAAACAATCTTTGCAAAAATTTTGTACAAACGTTATCCATTTTTACAACGGTGTTGTTGCAACAATTTTTAAGAAGTGTTGACCTTCGTGTTACTATTATGAAAATATTTTAAATAATAAATTGAATAACTTTATAAATACAATAGATTTTAATTAATTGTATTCAAAATATTATTGTATTTAGTGCTTATTTTAAGTATTTTTTAATATCAATTTACAAGGTTTATAATTTAAAATACATTTCTTCTTATATTATGAGAATTTTCTATATTTACATAATATTATTATTTTTTTCTTTAAAAACTATCTGTACTTTTATATTTAAAATAATTTATATTTTCTTTAATTTAATAGTTTATATTTAAATTTGAAATTATAAATAAAAGTATATTAATTAATCTATTGTTTCATTTTCGTAAATTAGTTATTTACTAAGTGTACTACGAGGCAAACTATTATAATACTTGTATAACACTGTAAAGTTTAGTACTAGAAGCTACTGGTACTTACGCATGTTTTATTTTCCGTGGTTTGTGTTCAACATACTCTGTTAAGTCTTTAAATTACATATAAGTATAGCACTTAATCACTCATCCGATCACAAAAAGAGATTCCACAAATTTGAGAAAGAAAATTTTCCATTTTCCATCTTGTTTCAGTCAAATAACAAAGAACACAATCATTAGTCTATCTCTTTATTTATAAATTTAAAGTAAAATATTTTTTATAGTGTTTTATGTAAAATAAAATTCACAATTGTTTTTACTTTTTATCAATTCATAATAAAAAATATTTAATCTTGATATAGACAACAAATCTGTTATCCAAGGACTAATATACAGTAATAGTCAAATATATTATATAAATACAAACAGTATACAAAATTAATTATTAAACAATAATTTATTTTCATGACACCTGTATTGGATCCTCTATATAACTTTTAATACAAGACTTATTTTACAATTATATTAAAGTTGAACATCCATATTCTCAACACACATTTTTAAATTTATCTTTATATTCATTTATTTTTATCTTGTTTTCACCTCACAGTTACATGTTACATATATATTTTTACATAATATTTTTATTTTATTCTTAATGCAACTTTATAATATTTCAAAACTTTTCTAATTAAATTTATCCTCATAACTTGGTAAAAATATCTGGTGATTTTTCAACTAAATCTATTTTGATTATGCCAATCATTTTACTTACAAAATCTTCATCAACAGAATGATAATGTATTTCTATATATTTAATTTTTTATTGAAGTTTCATACTTGCATTTATTTCTTCAGCATTATTTCCATAAACACCAATGGGTTGTTACTATAATACTAAATTCTTCCAATAATTCTTTAATTAATTTTATCTCACTTATATAGATAATTTAATCCCATTAACTTAATATTTTTTTTCAACTCTAGTCTACATCTCTAGACACAATTACAATATTCTTTTCAATACTCTATATCATAATTTTTATGTCCTATCAACAATTGTACGTTAGCTTTTGTATACCTCTTACATTTTCGTTTTATCTCTGAAACTCTCACAAAAACTGTATGTTAATGATAAGTCTATTATTTTGAAATTTAATATTTCCCATTTTCTTTTCAGTACATGTATCTTATTTTTATATTTCTATATTATATAAGACATTATTCAATATAATTTAATTTTGAATCAGCAGTGATGTATAAATATTAAAGAACAATTTGAAAAATGGCTATAAATTTGAAAAACTGATTTTTCTAAAGAAAAACTAATATATATTTATTTTAATTATTATATGATTTACACATGTTTATATATATATCATATTTCTTGTCGTAATAATTATGTGTAATATGTACATTCGATTTCACCTACAGGCAAATTAAATATATATATGTGTAGAAAGAAAGAAAATAATTTATATAATTGATAAACAAGTTATAATAAGCAATTCAATTGATTTTATTTCTTTGGCATAATACTTTTCAATGAATAATATTAAACTATTAGAAATATTTTTTAAATAAATTTATTTACATTACTCGAAATTTATATCAAATAAACCAAATAATGTTTAAATCTATAAAAAAAGACTTATTAACAATAAATAAAAGTTTTGATGAACCATTTTTTAAAATTAAATTTAAATTATATTACAAAGATTATTTTTACATCTATACAAAATATTTATACACTAGTATACTACTTAAAGTTTACGTTAAAAATTTATTTAAAATTTAGAATGAAATATTCTTTTTCTTTATACGAACAAACATTTAACACACAATTACGAGTTATTTTAACTTTTACACTAATGCGAAATAAAATTTCAGCGTTGAAAACAAAGATTTCGTAATAGAAAATTTATTATGCAAATTTGGCCGATACAGGGTCAATAATTAATATGGCTAATTAATAAATCCATAATTAATACGTATACGTACAACTTTTGAGCATAATAACTGTACGATTAATAATGTATTTTCCTGCGTATGAAGATTGTCGTTAATTATATATTCATAAAAGTTACAAATCCATAAACTAATAGCAATGATGCATAAAAATAAAACTACAATGTTTTAATTAGTTACAAAGTCGCGTATTAAGAAAGTGATTGATTTTTTCGTATCTAATTATTCTTTGCTCATAAATAAAATTGTTAAACTTTAATAAGTAGTATATAATTATTCTCTTTGTATTTTATAAAATTATGATAAATACACATAAAATAATAAAATTTAAATTAAACTAATATTTTTAAAATATGTACTTTCTCACCTATTTCTTTGAAATTTCAGAACAACTGATTTCGTTACTTCTCTTAGTTTACTAATCCAGTAGAACATATTTTTATTATATTCTATCTGATTGTTCATGACTAAACTTACAATATATTATAATCTCATTTAAATATTCATTTGTATAATTGCTAAAATCTGTCGCTAGTAAGTCGTCGCAAATTATTTAATTTTGAACTCGATAAATTTATTTTGTTTTGAGATAAATCTAAAATGGAATATTGCCATTGTTACGTCGCGAATTTTAAATCAAAATGCGGCGCCGAGGTTTTGTCAATTTATGATTTAATTAATTAGCGATCCTCCCTTTTTAGCCTATGCTTACGCACACTAGCTCGGGACGGAGGAGTGATCGGTAATCGCGAAATTAAAAGTGAATTTATACACAAAATTTCAAATAAATGTATCAAAAACACACGCGAATTATTCGTAGAGGTTATAATCTTTTACACAGGAAAATCACAATAAAAAAAAAAAAAAAAAAAAAAAAAAGAAAATTTATTTCTTACTTTTGGTGTAGAGAGTGTGTGTATTCGAAAATCCTTAATGCAACCTTGATCAGCTTGGTCAGGAAAAACCCCGTGAAGCAGTGGAAATTAATTGACAAAAAACTTTTTAATGAATTTAAAAAAAGAAACAGAGCTTGACTGCTCTCTAAAAAACTTGAAATTTGAGTGCGCTTCACCTGATTTTTCCTCCCGTTTTATAATATTTTTTAAACACAGGGTGTATGGGCAATAAATAAAAATAATAAAAAATAAAAGTGAACTGATGAAAATGTTAATACACATCCAATTTTTTTATTATATTGATGAAATATTTCTTTTTTTAAAAGAATATTATGAAGAAAATTTTAATGTAATTTTTAAATTATACGTTTAATTTATTTTTGTGTTTTACAGAATTACAGTAATTGAAATTCTTAATTAAATTTTTTTTAAAACATAAACAACTATTGATTACAGAATTATATGTACACTGTACTTCTGTAGCAACTACTTCACATAAATACATTGTCAAGTTGTTTCAATATAGTAATATTAAGAACGAGATATTTTAAATTTGTATAAAATACGTATAGTATGTAAGTAAAGTTTTAAGTATACGACTTTGACAAAACAATTTTAAAATGTAGAATATTATTATTATTATTATATTAAAATGCGCACCTTTCATAGTAAAAGTTCAATTTAATTTCTAAACATCATCAATTTTAGGTATATTCAGTATATTTAGTACAATAAATGTATATTATATTCCAAAATTAAATTGTTTATTATACCGCCTTACTTATCATTTATTACGATATATTTTTATACAAAATTTTTCTTTTATTTCATTTTAATGAACATTTAACTATCAAATTAATAATTAGTGAGTGAAACTATGTAAAAAAAGCAATAAATATGTGAATTCATTTTAAATATATTATTCGTGCATTTAATATTGAAATAAACAGAATTAAATGCTTTAAATCATCCTTGTAAACTATTAAAAACCATAAATACAGAAAAGGCACTATTAATCATCTAAAAATAAAGTAAAAAAGGTTAAAAATATAAATATAAAGATAGCCATTTATTGATATAATTATTATAACATACGTACAGATGCAAAAGATTGGAGTGAAAGTTTTATTATGTTTCCTGCTACTATTTCCACTGGTTTTCTAGCTCTTATCATCATAAAATATAAAGCATATTTAATAGATTTTACGTGATAATACTTTCCATAAATTGCAGCATATGCTGCTTCTCCAATACCTTCACTCTAAAAATTAAAAACAATATATTAAAAAAGATGAGAGTATATTACGAATTTAGAATGAGAATTGGAGTAATTACTTCTATTATAAAGTATTGGGCAAGGTTTTGGCAATTGAAAATTTCGACAAACATTCCTGACATGACGAAAGCATTTACAGGTGCTTCTCCATTTCTCTACGATAAAATTATTAATAAAAAACTTTAAAAAATACTTGAAAATATAATTACTTACTTCTACTAATTTGAGGGCAACAATGGATATATTATAGAGTGAGGTAGCAATTAGCCAGAAATAAATTGGTCCAACAAATTTGCAAATTCTCTCGGCATTTCTAAAAATAAATATTAAAAAAGGGCTTTTAATTATTGAAATAAATTTATATCAAAATTACTCACGCCAATACTCTTTGATGAGTATCTACTAAGCGTTGTCCTTCGTTTTTTATAGATAATAAATTGTATTCATTCCCATAATTATTGATAGGATTCGAAATATTTAGTGGTTCTAATTTACTAATTACTAAAATTTTTTCTTTAAGCACTCTGAAGTAACCACATTGCATCATAATTAAAAATAATCCAATGGTTTCTAAGGCGAACACCATATACATACACAAAGTAAGTAGTATAACTTCAACTGTAAAGATAATAGCAAATCCTGGATTTTCTGGGACATCTATGAAAAATCTATTTAAAAAACACATTCGGCTATATTGAAAATAATTGATAATACACTTAATTTTATAAATGATTCAGTAAATGTTTATATTGGTGATAGAATTAAGCAGCGCGCTTCTCGACACCGGTGGTAGTTGCAGCAGGTAGTGGATAGATTATTATTATAAAGTACAAGCCGAGGTGCAAAACCCTTGTTTCCAAATACGAACAGCATCTTTCCTACGTCCTGATATCCTGAACCCTGATATCCGGCTACACGGCGAATAGGGTTCCAGGGAGTCGTCGTCAACCGGAGCATCAGGACGAAATCTGACCTTGGTGGGACATCATACGATCTAGGGTCAGCGGCACCGGTAAATCGTGATAACCTGGTGTGGAAAGAAACCGTGTTGTCGAGACGCGAGCAGCTGTCAACTTGCGTAGTTAAGTAGGCGTTAATACAAACATAAAATGGTTGATCTTTTTCCTTTGCACGGCCCAGCAAAGGTTTTTTATGCCAGAATCGCGAGAACGAAAAATAGTGTAAAATATGTCCAGCTACTCAAAATAAATAGCCGGACATATTCGAACTTCGCGGCTATGCACCCGAGAAAAAAAAACTGAAGATCAGGACAGGGCGAGGGCGTCGAAAGCGCGTAACGACAATTGTTGTTAAGACACCGAAGCGAGTGGACTGCGATGGGCCCAACAACAATAAAAAATAAAGAAAACCAAAGAAAAATTAAAAGAACAGTGGTTTTTCTTCAACACGGACTCGATCTTATAAAGTTTAAAATAGTAAATAAGTAATGTATATAAAATTATAACAAGGCCTATATTTGATAGTTTCCTAAATTTACATCGATAATTAATCATGAATAAATATATAGAGATTTGTCATTAGGTAATATTTATATATAAATATTTCTTAATGTATAAATATAAAGTATTATGTGAATATATAGATTAAAATGTATTAAAACTCAATGATATTGATAAGAAAAATCAGAGATTATTTACAAATTAGCAAAATAATATATAATATTTAAAGATTTTCTTTAATATTGTTGGAAAATCAAAATTATACACAATAGCATTTTTTGTATGTATTTTTTCTCATAACGGTGCGAAAATATAAGAAATAATAAATACTAACTTTATAGGCAAATCTCCAAGCCCAGTGTCGTTATTTGGTAATAATCTTGTAAACTGACCACTTGCTGAATAAAAAGTGAAACCAGACCAGCAAAGAAAGGCAAAAAATATTCTAATATAATGCGCTTTTCTTTCGAATATTTGCATAAATTGAATTTCATCTGTACTTAAATCGAACCAAGATTCTTTTAAATTCTCTAATATTTTCATAAAATCGTGACGTCCTACATATACTAATGTATATCTAATAATTGCATTGCTGATTAACAACGTGTCTGTTATTGCTTTGATGTCAATAACCTACAAATAAATTGTTGCTTTTCATTTTTTGATAAATATATACATATATATATATTCATATATATTTATCGATAAGCTGATAGCTATCTGAGCACAATTACTATAAAATATGTAAGTCACAAAAATTTATTAAAATTAAAATTATGAAGTCATAATTATCAATAGTTATTAACACATCACAATAATGGACATAAAAAATATCTATTTATTATCTTAATTTATTATTGATTAAAGTGAAATATATGCAAATGACCTGAACAAAACATTAGTGCAAATACCGTTATACAATAAATTTCGATGTATGAATAAAAATCTGAAATTTTTTTTTAATAAGCAATGTAGAAATAAAAAATTAATTTAAAAGAAAAAATTTATAGCTAAATTATGTTATGAATCATAATCTACTAAGAGTATAACTTTTGCAACACCTGAAAAATATACATTACCTTTTGATTAATCATTTCCACTAAATTGTGTGCATATAAACTACCTATCAAAAGAATATCCGCATAACATAAAAAGTTTATAACTTTGGTTTTATAATAATTCAAGTTTTGATTCTCAAAAGGTGCGATTCCTATATTTTGCAATGTTATTATATATGGCATTGAAAAATCATCAAAAGTCAAAACACTTTTGGTTTTCATTCTTGATTAATATAATTTAAATTATACTGGTATCAAAAGTTGGAAAATTTTCTATACTTAATTAGGCTACGCAAAAAATGGCAAAAAATACTAATAAGCATTGTTAACAATTTTTTTAGAATTGAAATAAATGAAATTATATAAATAAATATAATAGTTGTATCATTTAAATATATTATATTTTCTTTAATATTAAATAAATATATATAAATTTCGAGTACTATGTACATTCTTTCACTTTTTTCATAAAAAACTTTTTAAATATATGTATGAAATGGTATAGTTTATTTCATGAGTTTTATTTATAATGAAATTAAGTATATATTTATTCAATTAAATGTATAATATATTTTTTAAACTATAAAATTTCATAAAACTGTTTTAATTAAATAATTTACCAATTGTAGAATGGGAAATATTGCTTAAGAAAGATACCAATACAAATGCAATAGATTTTTTAATTGCTAAATCACCTACTTTACGTTACCGAATCATTTGACAAAACAAAATAGGAAAGTCAACATTTTAAAGCGACACCTTTAGAATTACTAAAATATTAATGAGTGTAAAGTCTCTGTAATCATTTGAATTAAAAATTAACTTTTCATAATCAATACGTTACTATCGTACACATGAGCAATTCATCTTTTATTTTATTTTTATTTGAAGATCCATATTTTTTACTACAATGTTGGAGGTGTAGTTAATTAAGATGTATAATCATTAGAATATAATTTATTATTCAAATAAAATTATATCTTTTTTACAGATTGTAAAGCATTAACAAGTAAATCAATAAAGCTTTAAATATTTTCGTATATATTGATCATATTATATTCTCGTAAATGTTAAAGTGTATATACTTTTCTCTTCCATTAATAACATTATGTTGGACTACTAATGTATCTTCATAATTATAAGTAATATTTTATATTTCATGGAAAATTATTTTTATGGACGAATTGTGGTACCCGTGATCGTGGTTAAAAATGCACATATTTAATATTTTTTAAATAATAAAAATGTGTATTCGTTTTTTCAATATTATTTTCGATAAAATTTTATGCACATGGTTCTTCATGGAGTATCAAGATTAATTTTCTTTTTATTTTTGACTGAATTTTTTATCGTAGCTTTTAGCGAAAACTTGGGAAATTTGCAAAGGGGTGTAACCTACTTTTCATTATTTTTAACGATCAGTAGTAGCAGCAGAATTCGACGAACCAATTCACTGAAAAAGACCACGGGGTAAAATTTTGTGTGTGATTTGGAAAATAACTACATGAACTTTTAAATATTAATAATGAGCGTCTAAGAATAATTGTGTGCAAACATTTAATAGTTCTAAATGTCAGCGATCATCTTTATAGTTAAACGATGGTCTGAACTATAAATTTTGTGTACATGTTACATGTTGGTTTCAGCTTATTCTTTTATTTGAACGACAAAAAAAAGACTTATTCTTTTTTTTGTCGTCCAAACCGGGTTCAATTGGTGATTTTCTCTCGGCCCTCCTTGAAAGCCTCGATACTTTTATAAACACTATGTACATATTTTTAATGTATTTGTTAATGAAATAATTTTTTGATGAAAATCAATGAATAAGTTTTAATAAAAGAAATAAAAAAATATAGATAGAAATATCGATAGAAACAATAACAAATATTCTATTTTGCCTGAAATTTTATTAAGTTCTTACAATGTCTAGGAAAATAGATATCCGTACGTAATTAGTATCCTAAATTGTAACTTACAATGTTTAAAGTAAATTATAAACAAATAGTAACGTCAGAATCGCTTTGCAGTAACTAAAATGTGGATTGTTCACTAGTCGGAGATTAATGGATGGACGAAGGAAAAAAAATTAAAATAAAAAAAATAAAATATATTTTAATTAAAATTTATTATTAGAATTTCCCTTATGAAGAAATTGATTTTCTCTAGTGTTTATCCTCGGTCAAAAAACGGGGTGGAGACGAAGTAAAATTTTTAAGTAAAATGCTTTAGTTTTAAAGTATAACACATTCATAACTTACTTGCCAAATTTATTGTTTGACCTACATGAGGTTTATGATACCTATCTGTGAATGAATTTTCTGCAGTTAAGAGGATTGTAATATATTATTATATAATATATGAAGTAGTGTAAGAGAGAGAAAGCGAGAAAGATAGAGAGAGATACAGAAAGGGTAGGAGGGAAAAATAGAGAGATAGTGATGTAGTAAGACAGTATAAAATTCTAGCTGCAATATTGGAAAGATACAGAAAAAATTTATATTAATATTTATAATATTTATAATGTTTGCAAATGCATTTTTTTTTTAGAAAATTTATAGAAGCGTATAGTAATGTTTGGTTTGATAAGTTTCGATTTTTTCGTATCCCACCGCTGTCACCAATTTTATTTTAATTTTATTCTTACCGTTATGTCTGGGATTTATTATTAAATTTTTTAAAATTAAATTTGTTAAATTTTAAATTAATATTTATTCAATTCACTAGTTTAATACAAATTTCAAACTTAATTTTACAAAAATATATAATATGAAAAGACGTTCTGTAAGAATAAATTTTAAAATAATATAATTGCAAAAATTTAGATACCGTGTATTTTAGAGTACAAAATTATCGCTCGGTTAATATATAACGTTACTTGTTTTGAGATGTAGATTTCATTCGGCTAAACATCCTTGAGAGTAGTGGATAGTCCGAAAGGCCGTTGTGGGTGTTGTATTTCTTCTTGCGCAGCTTGCTGTCACCACTCTGAATTGTTTTGGGTTCGGTGTTTCCAATTGTGATAAGAGTTTAGATTTTTGAATGTCGAGTACAAAATTCACGAATTAAATTTTAATTACTATTTTTATTTAATTGAAAAAAAGTGATTTTTGTTTTTCAGTACGTCTTTTATAGTCTTCTTAAATTTATCCTACCATAACATCTTTACAGATGAGATCGAGGAAGGGTGATCTTTTTTGAATTGATAATTTTTAAATAACTTGTCCAGGAATTATTATGTTGTCAGTAGCAGACAGACACAATGAATTCAATCTCTGCCATTTCTAACTTAATTTCCAGTGATTCTGGTTTCAGTTATATTTAATTTTCATGATTAAGATTAATTTGTAAATGAATCTTTATTTACAATCGATACTTTGAATACAATAAGAAGGATTTTTTTTACATAGCAGTTACAAAAAATGCTACTTTGAGGAAGTTGCATTTTTGTTGACAGTAGCTTTCGAGAGCTTGTACAGTGAATATTGATTTACAAGCTGCAAAAATTACAAAGATATTTTGTGAACAAAAGTATACGTTTACGTGCTTAGTAATTTACAATTTTATACAAAAAATTATAATATTCTTAATAATAATTCTTTTTTGGAATTCATTATTAATTTTAGTAATAATATTGTAATTGAAAATGTCTCTGGGACCAAAAAAAATACAGTTGCAAAGTTCTGGATTGTTTAAATGCATATTATAACAATATTTAAACAAATTATAACAATATTGAAACATATTATAATAATATTTAAATATATTATATGTACGAGACGTGCTCGCTGCTTGGTTCGTGCCTTGGTGACCCCCCCCCCTCGACGCTCTAAGTTCCTCATACGGGCCCCCCCTCGTGACTACGAACGGCCAATCAAACGGCAAAATCTCTCGCGCGCCGTCAAACCGAGGTTATGTGGTGTCCGAGAGCACTAGCCTCGGGCCAGACTCTTTCTGGCCTCGCTGCCGAGCTAACCTTCCTATCCAAATATCCAGTTGTACACGATTCCGTGTCAACAACAAAATCTGAAACTGTCACGATTTCGTGCTGTTTCATCTTCTAAAAAAACTGTAAATCGTTTGCGATTTCCACTTCTTCATTTTGTTAGAGTTTGCGGCTTTAGGTAGTTGTGTCCGTTGCAATAAATGGATAAAGGCTGTAACGTAGTGAAACTCTATCCACATAAAGCTCAAAACTTTCACCATTTACAAATCACTTCATATAAATAATATTTTATAAATATCATTAACGATTCCGACACTACCGTTAAATCACTAAGGGGAATTCCGTTAAATTTTTATTCAAAATTATTTCACTCTTAATATTATTTTCCAACACTACGCATTTTATATTGTTTTTTATACTAGTAAATATCATATATTATTAATAAAAAAAAATTAATAAACCAACACTATCACTGAATTCAACTTCTATCAATATCAATAAATATATTTTATAAATAAACATTCATTTTAATAATATTTTATTTTAAATTTATTGATATTGATCCTTTATCTCCTTTTATAATCGTTGCTGCTGACTCCAGTGATCAATTATTATTGGAAATATATATATTTAATTTTATTATTGATGATGCACTGCTGCTTCACTCCTCACACTTTATCACTACTTTATTATTATTTTTTTCTTTTAATATTGGAAATTATTATATTTAATAATATTATAATTTTCGCAATACAATTTATCACTACAATGATATAATAACAATAACCACTATACTCAAAAAATACTTTCAATAATGATCTATTATATACTGATAACTACAGAACAATAATGGATGATTTTTCTTTTCTCGAAAAATGCAACCCTTTCACTGCATTACTTTTTAATTTTCACCAATTATGAATCTTCAAAATTTTCTTTACGCGAAAATCAAAATTCACAATTGTTGATTAAACAAATATAGTCCGTCTTCCCTTTCGCGCCGCGGATTCTCCACCGTGATTGGCTAAACCAACACAATATTAAATCGGGCACAAAATAAGAAGATACACTACTGTGCCGATAATTATGTACACTACAATTATCGGCCATCTCACGGCGGCACTACACTACAATTTTTAATCACTTACACTACCATAACAATGCACTCTATATATACATATATATTCAATACATTTTCCCGCGTATATCTGTCCTTGTCTACTTCGTGAACACCAATGTCGCCTATACCGTAAAGACATCCGGCCTCATGTTAGTTTTACAAAATCAACAAGTGACAGAACATAAACAACGGATTCATTTTCACAAAACAACAACCATTATTCTTACGGCCTACATAATCCACTACAATAATACAGGGAGTATAAAAGAACAAATATAATATATTATTTCAACATTTACATAATAAAAATATTCATTTACACAAATAAACATTACTTATATTTAATATTTCTCTTTTCAGGTTAGTTATAATCAAAACAAATGATTTTATTAATAATGAATAAAATATTCATTATAAGGCATATGAAATCGACAAATTACCATTAATTACAAGGAATATATCATTTTATGTATGTGAAGATTATTTTCTACCAGAAGACTACAGAAACGAAGAAAAAAATTTTTTAAACTTGGAATGCTGTTCCAAAAAAAATTTATTAAATAATCAAGAAAATTATTTACAAGAAAATGCATTGATAGCGGAAGGATTCACAGATTTTCTTGAAAATTCTGATAATACTATGATATCACTTGCTGCAGTGGAGACTCCAAAAAAGGATAATTTTATATTAAATGAAGAAACAGTAATAATAGCAGGACGACCGATGAAAATGAAGTAACAACGCTATTCCGGGATGATCACATCGATGATGAAACAACAGAAGTTAGATCCGCAAGAACCATAAAAGATATATCAAAAATTAATATAAATAATATAAATAAAAAATCTTATTCAATTAAAATAAAAAAAAAACAAACAAATGCACGCATTTCATCGTGCGACGCAAAAATACGTGTCAAAATTACGTAATAAATTACAAAAACGAAGAATTAGAGGAATTAAAAAAATTGTATAAAAAGAGAATTTTTCTAGATTTAGAAAAAAAATTAAATACTGTATGCATAGGTTTTATTAATAGTTAATTAAGAAATCGTTATTTAAAAAAAACCGGTAAAAGATTTAGTATTAGTGATATGGTATTTGCATTAACTCTTTTTTAATTGTCCCCTAAAGTTTATAAATATTTAAGGCTTCATTTTGATTTACCGTCTAAAACAACTTTAAAATCAATTCTAGCCACGATAAAATTTGAAACCGGTATAAATAAATGGATTATTATCGAGTTATTAAAATTAAAAGTTCAACAAATGGAAGAACATGAGTAATTATGCTTTTTACAATTTAATGTAATACACAATAAATCTGCTTTATATTTTTTTAATAGTAAAAAAAAATTAATAGGTTTTGAAGATTTCGGTGAATTGAGTCGAACGGAAAATTTAGCTAATAAAGCTTTAGTTTTTATGTTAAAAGGCTTGACAAAAAAATGGAAACAAGTATTAACGAACTATATTTCGTTCAGTACAATCAGTGCGGAAAATTTAAAACGTATTATAATTCAATTATTAAATATTTTAAATTTAATAGGCTTGAAAGTTGTGTGCACCGTGTACAATCAAGGAAAGACACAAGTTTCAGCTTTGAAACAGTTAAGCGAAGAGTCTGTAGGTATTCCAGATATCGATTATTTTATTTTAAATAATAAACCGATTTACATAATTTTTGATGTACCCCATTTGTTAAAAAAACACGCAAAATTGTTTGATAAATAATAAAATAATTTTTGAAGAATATCAAGTAATATATGAACAAAATGAAGTCTTACATACAGCCCATAAAGAAACATACATGAAATATATGATAAAAGTATTTGTATTAATGGAATTGGAAGATTTTTAAATTATCGGTCATTTAGATGCAAATGCCTTTAATTTTAGAGATACGTATATAAAAATGAAGATGAATTTTGTAGCAAGACAGCGAAGCTATTCAATGGCTTTAGCTATTCATTTTTTTGCAAATCTTGTGAATTGCCGCCTTCATTGGCACGGCAAACTGCCGAATTTTTATTTTATAGACTCTTTATTCGATTCATTAAATACTTCTAGTGCTATTTCCACCGGTACTAGAGCAATTTACAAAATAGCTTTAACTGCAAGTTTACCTCATTTAAAATTTTGGGATGATGTGCTTGGCAAAATAAGTTCGTGGAAAATAATTAATTTAGAAACAAATGAGGATAAGACATAATTTTCTTTTTTAAGCAAATCTATTTGCAATTTGCTTCTCGTATTGTACCCTGTTGTTGCACTACTCATAATCTTGAGACTTGCTCCTCGTAATAAACATTATACTGTGTCTAAATGAAGGACCAAAATACGTAAAATAATGATTTGCAAAAAAAATAGATTGAGATGTACTCAAGGGGAGATAAAGCACAGTAACTAATGCCAAAAGAGAGATTCAAAATCTAATGTTCAACTAGTATATACTTTTATGAGAGATGTCTACCTACGAGAAAGATCTCAATATATACAATAACTGAGATAATATTTGTATACTCGACAAAAAACTCAACTCTGTATATTATAGAGAAAAATTGAAAGACAAAATGTAAAGGATAAAAGGTAAAAAGTTCGAAACGAGTGACTAGTATATATTATCTCACTAAACCGTTTCATATTAAGAAAGCTAGAATTTGGGAGTACGCCACCTAGTGGCGTAGAGCAGTAATACTTCGCGCGCGATATTTGAACAACGCGACTGCATGAGTTTCGCGTAGGAGTTGTATTAACTCCTTTCTTTTTCAAAAATTACTATAGTCGGTAAAACCATTATGGAATGATTTAAAAAATGAATTTGTGTACTGACTTTAGGTATCTTTATCGAAAATTAATCCGATAAATAAAATATTCGTAATTTTGTAAATTGTTTTATTGAAATTTGTATTACAGATAGCGCGAGACAAAGCGCTCTTAACAATGTTCGGAAAAGGTCTGACTCCTTGGTTTATTAAAATCTATGAGATTGGTTTTCAAGATCGGTTTTTCTTTGAAATAAAATAAAAATAACAAATGGTCGGTATTTTGCTTATGAAATTAAAATACAAAGATTCAAACGTCGAAAATATATAGGGTTTCTTACATCAAAGAAAATACCGCGGAAATCATGAGAGACGAAAACCGACTCTATTCTAGAAAAAATTGATAAACAGAATTTTATATTATTTATACTTACGCACGCACGTTCATACTCTCTCCTTTGAGAGAGTAACGATCAAAACAAATGAATTTTAATGAAACATTAAAAGAAAAAATGATTTTAAATTACATGGCCTGATTATCACATATAATAAATTTTCTTCTATAGGTAAAATAGCTATTTTAGTTGTTGGTCGCTTGTACAATTTATTCTTGCATTTAACAGTAACGTTTCGTACAATTTTGTCCGTCCGTGGATGTAGTTTTTCGATTTTTTTTCTTTATTGAATGTTTTATTCATTATTAAATAAATATTTATATTTATTTGAGTATTTGTATTGAATTATATCCTAATCTGTAAATAAAAGTAGTAAATAATATTAGTCATTAGGTATAGGTATATATTTATGTAATTATTTAAATAAATTATGTAATTAAATTCCCTATTGATGAAAATCTTGTAGTGTGTCCCTGTAGTGATGAATATATATTTTCCTGAATTATATTGTAAGAATTTGTTATGTTGATATTCTGTCACTTGTTGCTTTTATGAAAACTAACATGAGGCCGGATGTCTTTGTGGTATAGGCGGCGTTGGTGTTCACGAAATAGACAAGGACAGAGATACGCGGGAAAATGTATTGAGTGTGTATACATGCCTGGGGGGCATTATTAAAGTAGTGTAGGTATTTAAAAAGTGTAGTGTAGTGCCGCCGTGAAATGGCCGATAATTGTATCGATAGTATACATAATTATCGGCACAATAGTGTATCTTCTTATTTTTGTGCCCGATTTAATATTGTGTTTGCTTAGCCAATCACGATGGAGAATCTGCGGCGCGAAAAGGAAGACGGACTATATTTGTTTAATCAACAATTGTGAATTTTGATTTTCGCGTAAAGAAAATTTCAAAGGTTCATAATTGGTGAAAAGTGTAAAGTAGTGCAATGAAAGGGGTAGAGTTTTCGAGAAGAGAAAAATCTGCCATTATTCTATTATTGTCAGTTGGTTGAATATTACCTTTTCGATTGAAATTATTATATTAATAATTATTGAAAATATTATATATATAGTAGTGAAGTTATATTTTGTCGTGAAGTGCAGTGAAATTGGAGTAAATAAATTAATAAATCATATTATATCATTATTCATTATAAATAATTAATAAATATATTATACTCGACACGTGGAGAAAGCCAAGCAGCAAGTGGCCATTTTTATATATTATATTATATCTATTTCTATTATAAAATATCCTGCGGAATTAGTAAGAAGTTTCCATTATCATTACAATAAAATAATTTAATTACATATATACATTTGATGATTTTGGTATTCTGATATATATATTTATAATTTAATATCTCCGTTAAATTAATTACGTGTTTAGTAGTGTGATTGAATAAAATAAATTTCAATTTTTTGGCAGTGTAGACCGCGGGGGTTTTGTCGGCCCGACGGCAAAGTGATCAGCGACGGAACTCGTCCCGATTGTTGATAAAAATTTAATATTACGAGTGTGCGCTAAAATAATTCAAAGTTAGAAAATTATTTATGTAAGTAGTGTTGGTGAAATTAATAAAAACTTTGTTAATGCTGCTCGGGAATTTCTCGTAAAGAGAAATTCGCGGTGTTACAGATTATCTAAACAATCTATCGATAAGTCTATTTTTTTATACGAAATATTACGCGACTTCGCGAATACCTCAGTCATTAAATACGATTAAGAGCCGCTATCTAGCATTGCTCGCGCAAATTTAATTTTTCCGTCGTGTTTTTCTATATGAAGCAGAGCCATAGGTAAAAAATCTTCGTCACTCATTGTCGCGGTTAATGTACATTTAGCCGTAACGGACGAAACTTCAGTCTTTGAGTTTCTTGATTCCTAGACTCGTTCTGTGAAGTATCAATAGCATGATTATGAAAGAGGGAATTATGCTTTTTTCTACACCACTTACAACCCTTCCATTTGCATTTCTCAACGCGATGACAGTCGTTTACCAAATTGTAATATAGCTTATTGTTTTTTACGAAGTCATGCCTATCTGCAATTGATAATTTCAAAAAATCTTTACATAAAAATAACTTTCGACTACAGGGCATTAGCGCTCAAGGTGGATCTCTATGATGAGCTTAGGGAAAAAAGGGTTATGCAGCACACGGGTGTTGACTATGCGTGGACCTCCGACTATGCAATGAACGAGCCGATAGTAATACCCCTTAACATGCTGGGGGGCTGCGGCTGGCGGGGGCAATCCCGGTTGGGAAAGGGCAGCTCTGGAATCTGAGTAGGCCGGAGGTAAGGATTATTCCCCTGAATGAAAATGACGATCCCCGGCAAATAGGGAGGGATGTATGGATACTTAGTCAGTTAATGTATCCGCTAGCATGGGTGGCAGAAGAGGTTGAGGTCTACACAATCGGGACCGAGGGGACTAAGCGTGAGTCCTTCATAAGGAATCCGGCTATTATGATCGGTTCATGAGGGAACATGGCTAGCTTGACGGTAGCAACAGGTCTTGCCTACATTTGATACTCATAACGTCGAGGAACCAGTCCATGTTGGCGAGGTGTTTCAGTAGAGATGTGGAAAGGTTAGAGCCTGGGGGCATCTTAGAAAGGGTTTCGAATATTTTAAACGTTTGACAGCCCACACTGAAATAGCGTACAGGGAGAGGCAGAGCTTACGCTAACATATTGGCCTGGGATAATTACCAGGCCAGATGGCGATGGTGTAACTACTATGGCATGGTTTGCAGAACAGCTCACGCAAGATCACATCTTGTTAACACGGAAGACCCTGATAAAATCAGAATAGTTTTCGGAGTTCCAAAACTACTAATAATGGTTGAGTCTATGTTTCTATGGCCTCTAGTCAACGATTTGATGAACCGCACCGGACCAATGTTGTGGGAATTTGAAACCTTGAGAGGATGGTATGCTATCTACAATTGGTTATCGACATCTGAACCTCGAGACGGAACTTATTTAGCTTTTTGACTGGAAACAGTTCGATAAACGAGCGCAATTTGATGTCATTGACGACATGTATGATATTATTGCTAGTTACATCGACTTCGAAAACGGATATATTCCGACTTTCGACTATCCAAATACTATAACCAACCCACAACGATTACGAACACTATGGAAATGCATATGTAACGCTGTAAAGCATACACCCGACGTTCTCCCAAACGGAGACGTTTACCAGAGACAGCACACCGGAATAGCCTCAGGCTTTTTCGAGTTTTCAGTTTGTCACACCCCACACGATATGGGGCTGAAATATGAGCGTGGCACCCAGAAACACTAGGGTGGCCACGCTTACAGTGATTCGGACCCAGAAATCGAAGTTGAAATGATAGAAAAATAGACATCGAGCTCTTCATTGACTATTTCTTCTGTTATGTAAGGGTGTTTTTTGGGCATGCTGTGTGGCCAAAGCTGTATTAGCCATTTATGCCCTTGAGTAAAATTCTCATGGATCTAGATTATGGTATGACTGATCGCCTTACTCATGAATTGTGATGATCCTTTTGATATTTGCTTGAAACTCTCCAATTTAGCAAGATAGGAATATGCAGTTGTGATTTGCAACTCAAAACTAGAGATAATTTCTTAAAGTTTTGTCTCTAAGATTGATGACAACCTCAATTTGTGGATTTCCTTGTTTTGAGTAGCCTCTATTTTGAGTTTAGGTTTCTCAGACAGCAAATCTATTTGCAATTTTTGCTTCTCGTGTTGTAACCTGTTGTTACACTAGTCATTGAATCTCGAGACTTGCTCCTTGTAATGAACGTTATACTGTGTCTAAATGAAAGACCAACGTAAATAAAGATTTAAAAAAAAAAAAAAAAAAAAAAATAGATTAGATGTACTGCAAGGAGAATAAGGCACAGTAAACTGATGCAAAAAGAGAGATGCAAAATGTAACTCCAACTAGTATATACTTTTATGAGAGATGTCTACCTACGAGAAAGATCTCAATCTATAGAATAATTGAGATAATATTTGTATACTCGACAAAACTCAACTTTATATATTTAGAGAAAAATTGAGAGACAACATGTAAAGGATAAAAGGTTAAAAATTTGAAACGAGGGACTAGTATATATTACCTCACTAAACCTTTTCATATTAAGAAAGCTAGAATTTTGGAGTACGCCACCTAGTGGTATAGAGCGGTAATACTCCGAGCGCGAGATTTGAACAACGCGACTGCATGAGTTTCGCGTAGGAGTTGTATTAACTCCTTTCTTTTTCAAAAATTACTATAGTCGGTATAACCATTATGGAATGATTTAAAAAATGAATTTGTGTACCGACTTTAGGTATCTTTATCGAAAATTAATCCGATAAATAAAATATTCGTAATTTTGTAAATAGTTTTATTAAAATTTGTATTACAGATAGCGATGTACTCAAGGAGAGATAAGGCACAGTAACTGATGCCAAAAGAGAGATTCAAAATGTACTCCAACTACTATATATATTATACTGGTATATACTTTTATGAGAGATGTCTACCTACGAGAAAGATCTTCATCTATCGAATAATTGAGATAACATTTGTATACTCGACAAAAAACTCAACTCTGTATATTATAGAGAAAAATTGAAAGACAAAATGTAAAGGATAAAAGGTAAAAAGTTCGAAACGAGTGACTAGTATATATTATCTCACTAAACCGTTTCATATTAAGAAAGCTAGAATTTTGGA
The DNA here is from genome assembly GCA_018907245.1 of Eupristina koningsbergeri. NCBI lineage: Eukaryota > Metazoa > Arthropoda > Insecta > Hymenoptera > Agaonidae > Eupristina > Eupristina koningsbergeri. The sequence continues at coordinate 367,517 of JACCHV010002877.1, read as the reverse complement.
GTACGCCACCTAGTGGCGTAGAGCAGTAATACTTCGCGCGCGAAATTTGAATAACGCGTAATTCAGAAGAATTTTCTCTGCTTATTGATTTTAAGTTTACCAAATATTTCGTACATTTTTGAATTATTCTACGTTTATTATCGCACTGTTCAATAAGTAACTTTCACGCTATTCTATAGTTTTTCTATGGCGACTCTAATGATTCAATAGAAAGCTACGGCTAGTAAGAGTAAAGGCAGAGAAATTATTAGCATCATTAAAAAGGAGTTAGGAAACGATAACTTAAAATTGCTTCCATATTAATTATACAACTATTAAATTGTTCATACGTAAACATAGCCTTTCCAACAGTTTTATATAAGTGTAATTTGAAGGATTTTGTTCAGACACAACACGCGCGTCATAATTTCACAAATACTTAGCCCGTGGATTGCACAAGACACTCACAACTTTATTCGTGTGAGTCCTTTTGTGCACACTTGTTAACTTAACAACAAGTGTATTTTTTTTGAAGTATTGAATGGTAGAATTGAATTTAACAACTGATTAATTGTGTTAAAGGTTAATTTATTTACAGGTTTCCAACTTGTCACAAATCGCTCGTGACGGTTCGAGAGATAATGCTCGAGCTTTATTTTTCGCCCAGCAATTTACTTCCGATTTCATTTTAGTTTTCCAGTTTAGACTTGTAGAAATTACCAATTTCTCTCTTCAAGACTGTAATGGTTTTTCCGACGGTTATTTTATAATTCTTCCTCGAACTCAACAAATTCATGCTCCTAATGGCGATCTCAATTGATTTACGACCCCAATGGCATATTTCACTTGTCCTTCTTTTATAACTTGAACGCATATGGTCCACTCATTGATGTCATCAATTATGAAGCTACCTTTATTTTCAATCGTTTATTATATGCTGTCCATTTACATAAAACTACAAATGTATTTAATTTATTTATTGAGAACAATTGTTTAAATATTTAATTATTAATTTTTGATACAATCTGTTTCAAATAGATAATGTCTACTGAATCCTCGATGATATATAATTTAAGAATTAAATAAAGGAAATGAAATAATCAGAATAAGAAGGTTAATATCCATTAAACAATACTTTCCAGACAATTTATTTGATATCGCAAGAAACACAAGTATTGTTTTGATCGTGAAAATCTGAGAGGAACTTCCTTGGAAAAGCGTTCTGACCAAAATGCTTTCACATTTTTTAAAGTTACACTTTCCAGTTAATCCCTCCCGTCCACGTCTCTTATTTTTAGACAATATTTCATTATTCCTACAATCACTTAACATATAAAAATACCACACCTTAAAAGTAAAATGCTTAACATGATACTTCTTATAACTGCGAAACATAAAAAACCTTTTTCTTCGTTCATGAATGTTTGAAATTTTTTTTTTAGCATTTAGTTTTTATTTAAAAATTCATTATAATAACATCCATAAGATGTGATGAAGAGTTATTCTTGTATAATAATTCTTGCATCACTAATAACCTGTAAATAAATATGCTGTATTAGTATTGTTGGAAATTTCAAATTTGGGGAACAAAAGGGACAATGGGGAAATAATATAAAAGATATAGCAATAATATAAAGATATAGTGAAGATCACGAGATTTTTTTCGGCCCGATGGCAAATCGATCAGCGACGGAACTCGTCTCAATTTTAATAAAATATTTGCTAATAAGTATATGCGGGAAATTAATTGAAATTGTGAAAATTATTTATTTAAGTAGTGTTGAAATTAAAATAAAATTTGTCAATGCCGTTCGGGAGTTTTTCATAAAGAGAAATTCGCGGTGTTACAAAGAGTAAAAAATTTCGTGTAGATGATTTACTTGGTCTAAAATCTGCAATATGATTTCTCAGAATACGAGGTTTTCCATCCTTATCTAGAAAAGCGGGGAACAAGGACTTTTTTTAGGAATCAAGAATTCAGTTCCAATTGTAGTGAAGTACAAGAAAGTTGTTTTTTAACAAAAGAAGAGAAAATAATTTCTTTCTAGAAAATTTACTCATTTTTTTAATAATATTTATTGAATATCTTGTATGATAACAAGAGCTACTTCAAATCTAAAATTTTACTTGATGTATTAAAATGTGTTTCTATTTAATTTATTAAAAAATTAAATGCAAATATTCAAATAAAAATACGATAGTGTTTTGTTTAAATTTGGCCTTATTTATTAAAAATGTCCTGACAGTTTTAGATAGACAATTTTACAATCAAGTATCTTAACAAAATTATATAAAATACAAAAAATATAAAATGAATACAAATAGAAGTAAAGAACTGCCTATAATAAATTTTAAATAATATCTCATTTACAGGTAAGACAGTATGTAAATAATTGTTGTATTTAACATAGTTAAAAATAATCTTGTTTATAAAGAAAAAAGCTCTTAGCTTACTTTATATTCTCTAATTTATTTAAAATAAATAAAAATATAGACTATATTATATATAAATAATTATAAAAAAAATTAATCATAAAAGGTACATATTAAATATGTGACCATTTTTTTTTTCTAAAAAAATGAAATAAATAAAAAGTTTCGACAATGCACAGACAATTAAACAATTAATAATTATAATGAACGTTAAACTTAAATAAATTAATGTTGATATAATAATACTATTTTCAATTATTTTAATATTCAATCATAAATATTTAATTTTTAATACGATGAGCTGCTCATTAGTGCTAGAAAGCAGCTGGCAACTTTCATAGCCTTTATTTTCTCCTAGACATAATTAAATATAATTTGTTTTTGGTTATCTGGTTTTGCTTAAAAGAACTTTTTCATCTATCTTATAAACTAATATTTTAGTTTTCAACAATATGTAGAAACATGTAAACAAAATTAAAAATAAAAACAGTAGGTTAAAGGTGCAGTTTGAAATTACAAATTGTTACGAGCTTGATTTTACGTAGAAGTCAAATATTATTCGGAAAAATGTATACGGAACGTTGATTTACATATAATTGAATTCACATCATAATTCAAACAAATCCTGTGCAAAAAATATAATTAAGAGCTAAAAAAATGATTTCAGTTTCAATATTAATCTTAATAAGACTAAATATATATAAACATTTGTTTAATTATATTATCGATAGTTTTCTTCTTTTTTTTATGACAAATTATAAAACTGAACATTTTTTTTACTCTTTGTGAATCAATAAACTAAATGTTATATTATTATTATGAAAATAGAAAGATTGTTTAAATGTAAACAAATTTATTTTAAAAATATTTAGCAAAATAATGTTCATTATATTTTGATTTAGAACGTATAGAAAATATTAACGTTCATACTATGCTGGTTCACTGGTTCTCGTCCGATCACCAAAGTTAAGCAGCATTAGGCGCGGTTAGTACTTGGATGGGTGACCGCTTGGGAACCCCGCGTAACGTTAATTTCTCTTTTGCTCTTTTTTACTTCATTTACTTTGAGATTCAGCAATATATATGGTGCATCAACGAAGTATTGAGTTTTTTTTTCATTTTGCGCCTATTCGTCGTAGAAATTCGGGAGAGGTCTTAAAATGTTGAGAAACTCTTTCCGCATTTGTTCCTTTTTTTTGTTTTTTCGATAATTAGGTGCGGCAGGATTTTACTTCGCGTTTTTAAAGTTTTTAAAGTTTTTTAAAGATTTAAAAGTTTTTAAAGGACGTTTGTGTGTTGTAAGATATCACCGATTCGCGATTGTGCATATTATGACTGTTTTGCGAGTTCGTTGCGTGATTATTGTAGTGAGATTTGTTATTTGCATTCTTGTCGTTGTTCTTTGATTTTTCGACTCTTTCACTCTTGGAATCTTCTAGAATTCTTTGTCGATCATGAAGAAAATCCAACAATTTTTCTATCGTCGCATCATGCGTTTTCATCGTCAGTTCTTTCCATCTCAGCCTCGTCCCTTCATCCAATTTAGATGTTATCACATATATCGGAAAGGACTCGAGGAAAGGTACCGTTAGCGCTTTAAGAGCTTCATAATGTTTTCGACTTTCATCCAATATCGCGCCGATACCATCCGCGGATGTTCTCGTACAATCCGGCAATTCAAAAAAGGCCTTTACGTGTTTTAATACAGATGACGTCGGGTCGTAATAAGATTTTTCTAAGATTCTCCATGCCACCGTATAATTAGCGTCAGTTATAGCTAGCGATACGATTTTATTCAACGCCTTTCCGCTCAAACACGCGCGCAAGTAACTTAATCTTTGTACGTCGCGAATTCGACCGTCGTCCGGGATCGCAGCTCGAAACGCGTCAGCGAAACTTGGCCATTCTTCGCAATTTCCATCGAATTTCGGTAATTCGATGTTCGGCAAATTTATTCTTGCTTGTGTATATAATGATGGATTTGTTGGTATGTTACCATCCGCCGTAATTTCGACCACGTTATGAATAGGATCGTTTATTTCCTTTTGGCTTGTAGTGTTACGTAAGTATTTCTCGCTTTTCAATACGCATTGCATACTTCTCTCATCAAAGTCTGCTCGCACCGATAATTCCTCGTCAAAGTCTTCACACAAACGGTCTATTTCGGCTTGCACCTCTTCGAACTTATTGATTTCACTTTTAAGTTTGTCATACTTCAACTTTAGTGCTAATGAATCTGGATTTTGTTCGTAGTTGCTTATAAACTTTTCAAATATTGTTAACTTAGATTTAATAACGCCGCGTACGCGTATACAATCCTTTAATTCCATTTCTAACGACTCGAAGCTATTAATTTATCAGAGGGGGTAGAAGCTATTAATTTATTAGAGAGCCTCACAGATTTTGCCAAAATATGACTTACCCCAATTTGACTACTTCAAAGGTTTTGTTGTGACGTTGTTTGTCGCAGAACGGTATAGCGATGTCCGCCGGGTGTCCTGCTTCCTCCGCCAATAGGTTGACGAGATTTCGTATGAGATGATTCTTGACGGGTGCGGGCTGTCAACTCTTTGTTGACTCAGTTGTAAGCTTATATCGACTTTTTCTCTGTTGTGACGTTCGTGCCTTCTTTTCCGATTTTCCTTTTTTATGTTTAAATGCGGACCGCGATGATCACTTTCTCGCTGATCCGGCTCGAAGGACCAAATGTTTTGCCGTGAATTAATTGACAATCACGACTCGTTTTTTTATGATTAGAGTTTCAAGATGATACGATTTGTGTTGTTTAGATAGGCGTTTAAAAGGAAAAGAATGCAAATATTTTATTTTAGTTAAGTTTAATCAATTTCTCTTCAATGAATTAGACAAGAAATTTTACAACTGTTTCGTTCTACGTTTGTTTCGATTCTGCTGGTTTTTCTTCCAGACATTCGTAATAACGCTGGAAAGTTGCAGGTAGGTGGAGAGAGGGTTTAGTGCGTAAAGTACCTACCACATGGAAAAAACCCACCAATATAAATCACACAAATCTGCCGAATTTACCGTAATTAAATTTATTGCAGACAATTGTAAACGCTTTACCCCGATTCATACCAAGAATTATATTTACGTAGCAACACTTATTAAAGCATTAATTTTGTTTCATTTTTTATTTCTTAAAAACAACTAATCCTTACTTAAGTAGACAATATCTTAAACAAATAAGTTTAATTATAATCACAAAAAAAATCAAAATATCCCAAAAATAAAATCGAAAAAATAAATTCTATAAACCATGTGGTAAAAATAAAACATTCAATCAAAATGAAATAATTTTATTTAAAACATCAACTTAAATAATATTTAATAGAAGAAATAATATTTTTTTTGTATTAATTACTCATGACAATATAAATAATTACAAATATTTTTATATATCTTTTGAAATATTATAAATATCATGAATATCTATAAAAAAATACAATAAAATATCAATATATGTAATTGACTTTTAAAGATTACATGATTTACATTTTAATCAATCCATTATGTTTTTGACTTGAATTTTTTAATTTTTTAAAATCGAAAAAAATAGAAATATTGACCAAGAGCCAAATATTGTTGCCATATGTTTCCAGGAAACATCTGTAAACGGATTAGTGAAAATGTACGATGTTTACATTTACTACCTGCCTGTTTATGGTGTTTTATGATCAGCCGTAAATACAAAACGACGATTCGAAACATTGGTTACTATAGCAATTATCTAAATTTTTCAATTATTGAAAATATAATTTACAATGAGAGGTGTTAATTGCTTTGGTAATCAATATTTCTTATCCTCGATTTGTATTTTGCTCTTTCGAATACCCTTAAAATTTTTAAAATATTCTTAAATATTTATTATGTATGATTAATCTGTTGATAAAAAATAATTGATGTTTATGAACATAAACTTATATTTTTGTGTATATGTATACATGCTTTTATACAATACAATTTTATTTAAAATATCAATTTAAATAATATTATTAATATGTTAAAATTTTTATAAAATATCAATTTAAAAAAGTGTTACGTCGGGTATTTAAAATTATCTAATAATTTGGGCTACGATTAATTCGCAATACCGCCTAGCATAATTACTGCACGTAATTAGGTTTTCGTACTTCTATACGCGTCGTCACACGATATTTTCCGAATAGCCATCGAACTTCTGTGCCGATTTTTCATCTTACCCGATCTTAGGTACCTGCGGAATAAGATTTCCTCGCGTTCGATGCAGTTCTCCAATTTGGTCCTTGCACTTTCGCACAAGGCACGCGGGTTGGAGCATACGATTTGATGCCGCGATACCGTTTGATTCGATGAGGATGGATGAACGCGAGATGGGAAAATACTCGATATGTAAAAATAAATTAGAATAACTAGTGAAATATTTAGGTAAATCATATTATTTATTTTTGTTTACTTGTATAATAGTTACAGTCGTTAGCGAATCACAAATTGCCCTTTTGCCACACAGGTGGAAGAGTTGAAGGAGAGAGATAACACACCCAACGGCTTTGACGAATCCTGAAGTAATTTCCCTCGCGATGAGAAAAATGAAAAGGTGAAAACGGCGAAGCGTTTGAATGAGAACTGAAAACTCGAACTCTAACTCGAAAAATCTTTTTTCGGGTCCGTACCTGGTCCCCTTTATAGAAAATTATCAGTCGGTTCATCAAAGATGTTGCGTGCATTATCTCCTCTGGTCTCATTAATCCCTCAAAAAGGGAAACTTTATTATATTAGTAGTTAATTATATAGTATTATTATAAAGTAATTAAAACAAAAAAGAAAAATTTAATAAGAATCATTCAAAGAATTAATAAACTAGTCTCAAATTGATACGTATCATCAAACTGTTATTGAATTTGTAACGGGTTAGTCCCCGCGCTTTAATAAATTTATTTTTACCTTAACTTTAAATTGCAATTTTTAATGATAATGAATTATTAGAAAAAAAATGAATTAATTGAATTATTTAATAAATTGCGCGGATAAGCATGCAGTCGAGGAACCAGGATTGGGAGGCGAAACACAACAGCGGGTAAAAATAAAAATAAGCAGAATTTAATTTAACAAGGTTCCAGGTTTATTGGCGTTCTATTTCTGTAACATAAATATATACAAGTGTCGATTTTAGAAACAATGAATTTTTAACTTTGAATCTTTAAGAAAAGAGAATATCGAATTTTAAATAATTATTTGCAACCTCGGTGCATTAAAATTTACAAGGATAATTCGGTACAAGTCGGTCGGTACAACAGTGTCAGATATTATCGGTCGGTTCGGTCTATCGGATACTAGTGTGAAAAAAACGGGGTTCATTCATTAATTAAGCGGCGTGCATTTAAATTAGAAAGCGGGTGCATCTACTCGAAAAGCGGGGTGCATTGAATATCCCGATGCTACGGAGGGTAGGGAAAAGACCCTGAGAAGGCTGTCCGTACAATACGTTGGCCTTTCAGGGGTGAGGGGGAAAATCCGGCTTGGCTTTCCGTCCAATACGTGGGCCTTGCCGGGAGAGGTAAAAAAGGTTGTTTCAGGCTTTCCGTACAATACGTAGGCCAGTTAAAGAGAGAGGGATGATCTGGCTTTCCATACAATACATAGGCCAGGTAAGGTGTGAGTAGCGGGAGAGATGCGGTCAGAAAGGTAGCTTTTCGCTTTCGAACGCCGGCTTTTATACACGAGTCGGCCCATAAGATCCGTGTATAAGCGTTTGGAACTTCTAAGCATGCGCGGCCGAATGATCCCGAACACTCCCGAACGTTCGAGAACATTCTGGAAGGTTCGAGATCATTCTCGAGCAGCGTATTTACAATTCCGCAAATGTAAACATTGGGCTCGGCGGTGTGTGTATATCGTTGTTTGAGTGTCTGTGTGAGTGTGTGTGAGCATATGTACGCATTCGCGTTACAAATTTAATAATATTATATGAATTGAAATAGTAACTATATTTAAATCAATCTCTTTGCATCTAATTCAGATTAAATTGACTATTAAATATTCAAAATTAATATCAAATACTTATTGAATAGAGAATTTTTTAAAAAATTTTATCAATAAGATTGATGAAAATTGAAATAATTATTTCAATTCATATTATATTATTAAAATGAATAACACTTTGATGATACGTATCAATTTGACAGTAGTTTTATAATTATATTAATAATTCTTATTAAATTCTTCTTTATTCAATTCTATCAATTTGATAGCTAATATACCCTAGGATATATTCTGTACTGATTACCTTAACGCGACGCGCCGAAGTAAGGTTTTCATCGAACATACCCTAACTGAGCAGTAGGGTATATTCAGTACTGTTAGCCTTAACGCGACGCGTCGCGCTAGGGTATGTTCGATGAAAACCTTACTGCGGCGCGTCGCGTTAAGCCCAAAACGTCGCCGTAGGGTACTTTACATACATGAAAAGTCGCATTAGGGTATGTTACGTATACATATATGTATATATTATGGTATTTACGAATTTCGATGTACTGTGTATATTATAAATATATTATAATATATAAATATATTATATACAAATATATTACTGTAGTACTGTATCATCTTAGTCATCTTTTATAGTGCCATATTATTAATAATACATACATTTTTTTTTGTATTTCTATTTATAAACATTGATTAATAGCAAACAGAGTATAGACAATTAATAATTATTTAATAATTATTATTTAATATAATAAATGTTAATAATAATAAATAGGTGAAATAATGTGAAAATAAACAATAAAGTAAATCAAGTTTAAATATACTACTTATGCATTTGATATTGAAATAACAAAATAAAAAACTTTCAATCAATTCTTGAAACTACGAAACGTCATAAATATAGTAAAGGCACTGTAAATCATCTGAAAATATAGTAAAAAAGTTAAAAATACTAATATAAACATAGCTATTTATTGATATAATTATTAGAACATACGTACAGATGCAAAAGATTGAAGTGAAAGTTTTATTATGTTTCCTGCTACTACTTTTACTGGTTTTCTAGCTCTTATCATCATAAAATATAAAGCATATTTAACAGATTTTGCGTGATAATATATTCCATTAAATTTAGCATATGTTGCTTCTCCAATACCTTTACTCTAAAAATTAAAGACAATATATTAGAAAAGATGAGAGTATATTACGAATTTAAAATGAGAATTGGAGTAACTACTTCTGTCATAAAGCATTGGGCAAGCCTTTGGCAATTGAAAATTTCAAGAAGTATATCTGTCACAACGAAAGTATTTACGAGTGCTTCTTCATTTTTCTACAATAAAATTATCAATAATTAACTATAAAAAATATCTGAAAATATAATTACTTACTTGTACTAATTTGAGGGCAACAATAGATATATTGTAGAGTGAGGTAACAATTAGCCAGAAATAAATTGGCCCAACAAAATGGCAAATATTAAAATTCTCGGCATTTCTGAAAATAAATATTAAAAAAAGGGCTTTTAATTATATAATTAATTTTGTATCAAAATTACTTACACTAATACTCTTTGATGATAAACTACCAAGTTTTTACATCGCCTTTCGTTAATAAATTTAATTCATTTTCAAAATTATTGATACAATTTGAGAGATAAATTTGTTCTACTTTATACATTAATAAAATTTTTTCTTTAAGCACCCTATAGTAATCATATTTGATCATAATAAAAAATAAACCAATATTTTGTAAGGCGAATACTGTGTACATAAAATACCAAAGTACTGTACATTCTATTATATAAACAATAGTAAATTCAGAATTTTCCGGGACATCTAAGAAAAATCTATGTCAACATACACATTTTTTGCAAAATATATTTAAAATGACTCATAAATCATGTAGATTTAAATCATGTAATATTTTAAGATTTTCTTTAATATTGTTGGAAAATCAAAATTATACACAATAGCATTTTTTGTATGTATTTTTTCTCATAACGGTGCGAAAATATAAGAAATAATAAATACTAACTTTATAGGTAAATCTCCAAGCCCAGTGACGTTATTTGGTAATAATCTTGTAATCTGACTACTTGCTGAATAAAAAATGAAATCAGAGCAGCAAAAAAAGGCAAAAAATATTCTAATATAATGCGCTTTTCTTTCGAATATTTGCATAAATTGAATTTCATCTGTACTTAAATCGAACCAAGATTCTTTTAAATTCTCTAATATTTTCATAAAATCGTGACGTCCTACATATACTAATGTATATCTAATAATTGCATTGCTGATTAACAACGTGTCTGTTATTGCTTTGATGTCAATAACCTACAAATAAATTGTTGCTTTTCATTTTTTGATAAATATATACATATATATATGTATAATTTTTTTTCAATGGATTTTAAAGCATGCCAAAAAAAATTCTTTTTTAGTTCACATGCATCGCCAGAAGCGCTAGTGGCAATATGTTAGTGCGAGAGAGAAAGAAGACTTTTTTGGCCGCCATGTTTGTCTCCCCTATTTAACATGGGGCTTACACTTCTTTTACTGATGTTCTGTGTGCATAACATTGAACTTAACATTCTCTTAATATCTGTTTTTAAATATATATAAATTTCAATATATGTATTATCCAAAAATAATTAATAGTACCAATATGGTTAAATAATATGAAAACGAAATAATTTATTATACGAATATACATACTTATTATAATATATTAAATACATATACAAATATAATATTTGTATTAAAATGCAGTTATTGATAAATATATTAACTTGTAAATGATATTCTTTACTTGATATCTAAATCTCACTATTTATATTTATCCGTTAATTTTATATTGTTAAATAAGAATCACTTTTTTTTCATATGTGTATATTCACTATTATAATACAAACATTGCTATAATATTTCTTTTAAATTTAAAATATATATACATTTTCTATACAGATCTAAATGAATTTCACAGCTTTCAAATTTTTAAACTGTTACATGCGTTTGAAGAACAATAACATAAGCTGAAGTACCAATTTACCAGTACCGGCTCATGAAAAAGAATACATGAAGTGATCTAATTTTATTAAATTTGTTTAAATTTTCACTAATATCAAAGAAAACTTTATTTTCAAATTAGATAAAAATATATGAAATATAATTATATGTAATTATTATAAAATTTAAATAATCTCAAATTATCAAAGTGCACAGCGCTCCTTTTTTAAAACCCAAAATTTCCATTTGTTACTTGTTCTCTCGTTTAAAGTTAGTCCCTACTGGAGGAACCTCTTTCTAAATTATTGGTTTTTATGGTCATCTTAATAACGAAGGTAGTTAAAAAAAAATCCACGAGATACAGTAACAATCGTTCTTATATTCAACTATAATTTCCATGTGTATCTTCATTATTATCATTGTATGGACTATACATTATAAAGATTCACTATTTGATTTTATTTAAACTGCAATATATTTGTATTATACATTGGAATGTTTATACATAATACTTGTTTATAAAAATTCAGTCAGAAACAAAAATTTTCATATAATGATTAAAAAAATGGCGACTCAACGGATACGTCAGATCGTAAGTACTGGGCTCGGAGGTGGAGTGTTCCCTGATAAAAATGTTCTGCTCTATCCTTCGAATTTTATTCTTTGAAAAGGTTAGAATAAAATGAAGAACTGAGTTTTTTTTTTAATTTATGCAACATGTTTAATCCTTTTTCTATTTATTTTCTTATTTTGTAAAATTATTTAAATACAAAAATTTAATGTTTTAAAAATTAATGAAACAAAGAAAAATAATATAATCATTACTGTAGTTTTATACATTTCAAATATTATTGCTGTTTTATTGCGATCTTTTACATAATTTTTTCCAAAAACATTTTTTTATTCTTTTGTAGTTGTTATTATGTTTCTATTTTTTAATTTTATTAAAATAAAATAAATAATTTACATTTTTTATGTAATAGATACCTTTAAAAAATTTTGGTATAAGGCATTATAGTAATAGTCTTCACAAATGTACTCTGATCCCAGGAGATGGTATTGGTCCAGAAATTTCTGTAGCTGTACAAAAAATTTTTGAAGCAGCTAAGGTGAGACTTTTATATTTTTATTGTTTTTCGGATAATATATAAAATATTAGATATGTATATTCAAATCTTTTTAGTGATATAAAATAAAAAAAATTTTATATCACAATTGTTATTGTATCAATTTAATTAAATTACATAAATTAATAATCAAATAAATAAATAATTTTATTTATTTTTGTAAATAATATAAATCTTATGTATAATATTTTTTATTCTATTTTTTACTATTTTAATTATTTCAAATTAAGTATATATAAACCATTATATATATATGGTTTATATATTAACTTTCAATTAATAACTTACAGGTACCCATAGAATGGGAATCTGTAGATGTTACACCAGTAAAAGGACCAGATGGAAAATTTGGCATTCCACAAGCAGCCATTAATTCGATTAATAAAAATAAAATTGGTTTGAAAGGACCACTTATGACTCCAATAGGAAAAGGACACAGATCTTTAAATCTTGCTTTGAGAAAGTAATATTAATTTTTATAATAAATTTGTGTTCATAAGGAAAATATATTTTTGTTTGTCTTTTTTAATAATAAAGGGAATTCAATCTCTATGCTAATGTAAGACCATGTCGATCTCTAGAAGGTTATAAGACTCTATATGATAATGTAGATGTTATTACAATAAGAGAAAATACTGAAGGAGAATATTCTGGTATTGAACATGAAATTGTTGAAGGTGTAGTTCAATCTATTAAACTTATTACAGAAGAAGCATCTAGTAGAGTTGCACAGTTTGCTTTTCAGTATGCTCAAGATAATAATAGGAAAAAGGTTTCAATCCTTTTATTAGCTTTGTGATTAATAAATATAATATGTACCAATTCTGATATTATTAAAAATATTTTTGTAGGTAACAGCTGTACATAAAGCAAACATAATGAGAATGTCAGATGGCCTGTTTTTAAGGTGTTGCCGAGAAGCTGCTCAAAAATATCCAAGTGTAAAATTTGAAGAAAGATATTTAGACACAGTTTGTTTAAATATGGTTCAGGATCCAAGTCAATATGATGTTCTTGTAATGCCTAATTTATATGGTGATATTTTGTCTGATATGTGTGCCGGCTTAGTTGGTGGTTTGGGGCTCACACCAAGTGGGAATATTGGTTTAAATGGTGCACTTTTTGAATCTGTAGGTCTTAAATATAAATTATATTTTTAATTAATCACGGATTTTTTAGTAGCAACATATAAATTGTGTGTATTTTATGTATAGGTTCATGGTACGGCACCTGATATTGCTAAACAAGACAAAGCTAATCCTACAGCTTTACTGTTATCTGCAGTTATGATGTTGAAATATATGGGCCTAAATGATTATGCAAGAATAATTGAGAATTGTGTTTATGAAACTATTAAAGAAGCTAAACATTTGACTGGTGATTTAGGAGGTAGTGCAACATGTAGTGAATATACCAATGAAATTTGCAAAAAAGTTATTGCTCAATCAAAATAATGTAAATTTTATAAAAACTGTTCAAATATAAACTATTAAGTATAGATACATTTTTGTGTAAAACAAAGATTACTGTTTTTTATAAAACTATTTTTTGTTCTTAATATAATGTAAATTAAATATTATAATGAATTGGAAAGAAAAATAAAATTAATAAACTAGTATAAAGATAAATACTTCTGCTATTTTTATTAAATTAAATTAAGACAGATAATTTAATGTTCCTTCCTCTCAAATTCATGCTAATGTAAATGAATTTTTCTTAGATTAACTGGCTTAAATGAAACAAAAATATAATTAAATAGTTATTATATTTTCAGTATTTATTTTTATTAATGTAATTTTTTTTTTCATTTGTAAATGCGTCTTCTACCTGTTTAAAAAGAAGAATGTTTAGTCCCTTGAAGCAAATTTTTATCATATCTTAAAATATGATAAAAATTTATTAAAATATAATAGTATAATACCTAGTAAGCCTTATACTTTATAGAAAGTTATTTATTATGATTGATTGAATATAGTATGGTTTTTAAAACAACGTATAAAATACGGATAATATCGTGATCTTATACCATGGTTATAAATGTCAGTTTCTTGTTTTAAGTAATCTTATATTGATATCACGTTATAATAATGAGAAAATAAGCCATAATTCACCTTGATTGAACACATTATTTATTAAATACATTATATTGTAATCTTAAAAAAAGTAATAATCGCTACGTACATATCACACTCGCTATGATGAATACGGATATTTATAATATTTAATACTTATAAATGAGTCTTACTATATTCAATACGAATTCTCATATTTCTCAATACTAAAATATAAAAATAACACAAACTGCAGGATTGTTAATGCATTTACCTATAATGATATAAGAAATGATAAATGTATTGTTACGTGTGCTATGCAGCAACGTCCGTCATGCTGATGTACGCATTTTTTGTTACTCATGAGTAATCAGGGTCCGTGACATTCAATACCGAAATAGTATTACCATCGAGAACGACGAATTACGTTAGTCCCAAATCTCCTGCTACAGGCCGTATATTTAATTCGCCCGCACTCATCCCACTGCTAATGCATGTTGTTTTCTAGGGCCAAGAGTATCGGTGTCCAATTGCTCTTGACTATGACGAACGTTCCGCAGACTCAGGACCTAGACTATAACAGCGAATCGTCGGCGAAGATTCACACGGAATCTCCTCATTTGGAAACTTCGTTCCGCGATTGTCGTGGAACAAAGTATAAGTCATTCGTATTAGGCCAGCGGATCAAGCAACATTTCGGACTTTAACTAAACTCATCGTGGACGTTCGAATCATTTATCACCGATGCGATTATCGTGCTCCGAAATTTAAACAACCAACGCGAAACACACTCTACGCACCGTGTCTCCTGATATATACATATATTACTGATATATTCAATAAACACTGGGTGTAATCTCAACAACAAGAAAGTGTAATCATTTTACACAGAATCCGTCTTCTTGACCTTTCGCTACAAAGTTATCGCCTAACTCCACAGCTATCGTAATCTGTTGTGTTGTATAACAACATATATGTCTATAGATATATATATATGTTCATAACAGTACTTTCTACGATTCAATTTGAATAAAATCAAACAAATTTAAGCCGTATACATTTAAGTATCAACGATTTGCCTAATAGAAAAGGAAATAAGCGTTCATAAAAATATTTTATAAAAATGATGTCTCATGGAAAAGCTTCGATATATTTACAAGAAAAAACGCATTTATTATGTTTCGTTTTATATTCTTAAATTATTGTTTATTCATTTTACAGAAAAACATATAAATTTTGAGCCGTTTCAAAGAGATTTAAAAGCCCGCACACACATTATTATATAATATTAAGCTTCGTTAATTTCAAGCATACAAACTTATATATATGTAGTCAATAAAAAGCTAATTAGATAAATAACAAAATAATAGGATAAAATTACATATACTAATTAAATAAATCTTATAATTTAATAAAACAAAATATTTAATAAAATCTTACATATTTTTATAATTTATATAAACAAAGAGAATGTTTTTTATGACAAATTATTAATAAAATTTAATGATGAGCTTTATAGCATAAACGGGTTATTAAATGATAATTGTAAAAAATTATATAACTATTGCATTACTTTGTGATTCAAAATTGTAAATATATAGTAGTATCGAAAAAACTAAAGCGAATGTTAAGATTCAAAGTAGTCGATTGTAAATTTAAAAGAAAACCCATGCGAAAGACTGACCTGGAAATCCCATGTTATTGACGGGGCGTGACACTCACTTTAATAGTGCGAGGAAAAACCTCATATTAAGAAATATATGGAAAAACCCGCAGTAAGGGTTAGCTGGAAAATTACAGGTGGGTGTAAACACGTGATCCGCACATGTTTATCACTTGACCAAAAAGGTAGGGTATTGCACCTGTAGGTGAATTTGCCCCTACCAAAGTAGGTGTATTGCTGATTAAAGCGGACCTACCTGCTTCAGTCGCATAAAAGTGGAAAATTTTTGAAAATAAAGTTAAATACAGATATAAGTTTAGTAAAACCACGGAGTACTTGTCAATCCATGTATCAATAATCAGTGGTAAATCAATCCATTAGCCCTTTTGAAGTTATTTAATTCAAACAAGAAATAACGAGCAACTTTACTCTTAAACGGCTTCATTTTATTTATGTAGTCCAGTATATGACAATAAATTTTCATTTTTAGATTTAGAAATGGAATTTAATTTACTTCAATATTCTCCTGAGGCATACTGACCAAGAAAAATATTTTTTAATTTAAGTATAAGTTTGTCATCATTCTATATTTCTTATCATCGTGTGAATTTAGTAACTAATTTTTAATTTTATTAATTTAATAATTCCATGTTGCCTATTTAGTGAAACATATTCTTTAATTATATTTGTTGATCATAAAAATGAAAAAATATTAATACCTTCAAAATTTGGAATTGTCGCAACACTCTTACATCAATATATTCGGAACATAAGATATAATAATATAATAGTACTAGTATTCGTAGTTGAAAGTGGATTGTTTGCAAATTCATTTATATTGACACTCACATATTGTTCGTTTTTAATAAATGTATAATGATAAATGTAAACAAAATTTTATTTGATACGAGTTGAACTCAATAATGTCTACCACGATCCACAATCTCGAGATTGATGAAAAGTTTACATATTTTTCTGTAAGCGCTAAAGATATAATTTTAAGTGCACAACAATAATTTAAGAAATTATTGTGTGAAAATTATCCTTTTTAGATGTCGGTAAAAATCAGATTAGAACTTATTACATGTAACGCTGATGTTTCAACGATGTAGTTGATTATTCTTGTCAAGGCCTTTATTAAACATTAATTAATTAGTTCATGTTCTTTTTTTAAAATATATATAATAATATAATAACAATATAAAAATTTGGAATTTTTAAGTATATAAATATTTTAATATATTAGGAATTATTTATTCTAATGCACTTTGACCATGTGTAGTCAAAGATTTTATATTAATTGTCAACTCTACGTTATATCAAGTATTTACTTGTTTCGTAGAAGTAACGTTCTGATACGTCATCTGTTAGGATGTACAAATAAATTAGAAAATATCCATATTTTATTGCTGCACACAATTCACCGAATTTATTGTGATGGATTTAGAGTGATATATATATATGTGTGTGTATGTTAGTCAGGGAAATACCGACGTTGCTGATTTATTAGAAAGCCGGAAAATCTTGATTTTTAATTGTTCCGCGAAGTTTCAAGGGTAGCATTAGAGAAACTGAAAATCAGGGAAAACCCCGTACTAATCTACGAAAAGGCCAGTGATTGGTCGACGAAGTTGAGTTTAATGACGGAAGAAGGGGTAAGCGGAGGTAACAAGTTAAGTAATGTAAATACGAAGCGTCTGAATCATTTTGTGTCTTTAAAAATGTAACAACTCTGTGAAAAGAATCTATCATAGTAAATGAAGCTTATATCGAACATATCCAATGTGTCTCTACTGATTCTCAGCCTTCAAATTCCACAGCAGTTTTCTTTAAAATCTAGTGGTGCATCCGATTAAGTTCGCGTGCACAGCGCATCATCAAACAACCTAAATGGACAGCACTAAACTAAATGACAGCCGAATCACCAATCAATCTTGAATATGTGAGGAAAGTAAACCGCTGACTGCATTCACCGTGCCAAATCGGGGACTTATGCAATTCAGAGTCATGCCATTCGGTCTCCATTCAGCACCCACGGTATTCCAGAGGTTGGTCGACCATGTGGTAACTCCCTCTCTAGAACAGAACGTCTTCTGTTATTTAGATGACATAGTTATCGTAACAGAGACATTCGAACGACATCTGGAGCTAGTGGGGGAGATCCTTCGGAGGCTGCGAGAGGCGAAGTTACAGCCTAACTGGGAGAAGTGTCACTTCTGCCGGACCGAGTTAATCTACCACGGACACCGGATCAATCAGGAAGGAATACACACTGACCCAGCCAAAATCGCAGCCATACTGCAGCTCGCACCACCAACGAATATCCGGGAGCTCCGACGGTTTAACGGTGTTCTATCTTGGTATCAACGTTTCATTCCGGATATCGCGACAATCACCGGACCGCTAAACGATCTATTGCATACGCGAACGCGCTGGGAATGGGGACTGGAACAACAGAAAGCTTTCGAGGAAGTACGGAAACGTCTCGCGGAAGCTCCCGTACTTGCGTGTCCTGACTTCGAGGCTCCTTTTGTGTTGCAAACCGACGCGAGCAACATTGGTCTGGGCGCCGTTCTTTCCCAAAATCAGGGGGGGGGAAGAGCGTATAATCGCCTACGCCAACTGAACACTAAACGGAGCTGAGAAGAATTATTCCACAACCGAAAAGGAATGCCTCGCGGTAAAGTGGGGAATTTGGAAGATGCGCGACTACCTAGAGGGTTATCATTTCACAGGAAAAACGGATCATCAGGCACTGAAATGGTTAGAAGGGATCAACGATCCATCCGGAAGACTCGCGCGTTGGGCAATCGAACTTAGCCAGTGGGACTGAAGAATACCAGCGCGGTGAAGACAATCTACTGGCTGATGCGCTATCGCGAGACTCGAACCCTGTCGCCGTTCTATCGGCCGAAGACTGGTATACCAAAACTAAAAAGGCCGTGGAGAAAAACCCTGAACAGTACTCCGGTTACTGTATAAAAGACGGCAATCTTTTCGCCACATCTTACATTCACTCGACTTTAAAGACAAAGACCGCGAGACTGAATGGAAGCTATGTTTACCAACCGACAAACGAATCGACGCATTAAAAGAAAGTCACGATCTACCGACCGCTGGACATTTAGGGATCGCGAAAACCATATCACGGCTTGTTCAAAAATATTTCTGGCCCCGAATGTCTCGAAACGCCGCAAAATACGTTCGATCCTGCCACGGATGCCAGGTAGCCAAGGTGCAGCAACAGGCCCCACCGGGAGCATTGCTTGTTACGAACGTTGAAGAACCTTGGCAAATGGTATCCGTGGATCTGATTGGCCCCCAGCCTCGATCGCATCGCCAAAATGCTTGGCTATTGGTGATGCAGGACAGACTGACCAAGTGGATCGAGCTTGCTCCGCTGCGAAAAGCCACCGCGAAGGCCGTGATAAAGAAACTTCGAGACTCGGTCCTTCTTCGACACGGCTGCCCAGAAACTATAGTATCTGATAACGGTCGACAATTCGTGAGTAAGAAATTCCGAATCTTCCTGAAGGACGCAGGAATCAATCACCGTCGAACCCCTCCTTATACGCCTCAATGTAACCCGGTCGAACGAACAAATCGGGTGATCAAGACGATGATCACCCAATTCGTGAAGGGCGATCACAAAGACTGGGATCTCTATCTCCCAGAACTCGCGTTCGCATACAATACGGCTAACTCTGAGGCTACCGGATTCACCCCCGTGTATCTAAACAATGGGCGAGATCTCGCGACACCAGGGACTTTCCGACAGAAAGCTGGACGCGTGACTAGCACAGGACTTAGTGAACGCCTAAAGGGAATACGCGAAGCTTTAGATCTTGCGTAAAATAACATCGCGAAGAATTGGGGAAGAACGGCAAAATATTATAACGACGGGTGACGGGATTGGAAACCCAAGGTGGGAGAGCTAGTTCTGCTTAAAACCCACATCCTCTCGGATAAGGCAAGAGGGATAAATACGAAGCTCTCGCCGAAATTCGAAGGACCGTTCTGCGTAACAAAACGTACATCTCCGGTGATTTACAAAATTTTCCTACCGGAGAAAAACCGAACGAAGTGAGCGCATGTTCAAGACATGAAACCATACGCGTCTTCGGGCCTATATAAGGTCAAAGAAACCGCACCAGAGACCAGAACCGAGCCAGAGCTCGCAGAAGCTGCTACGCCAAGTGAGACCTCACTCAGCCAGAAAAGTACACCCGAAATCCCGCCTATGACAGGAGTCACAAACCCAGAAACCGACACCGCAATTCCGGTCGTGGAAAAAATCACGACACCCCGCAACACGGCTGACAGACCAAGAAGCCAGGAGCCTTCAACACCTGCAACAACCTCCGAAGCCGGGAATATCCCGACATCGCCTGAGAAACCGAGGAGACCTCGAGGAAGGCCTCCGAAACAACCGGGGCTGGTTAACAAGTATAATGAATATTTTTATTCATTATTAAATGAATGTTTATATTAATGTACTAACCTGAAAAATAAAAGAAAATATATTAAATGATATTAAAATTTATGTATATTTAAATATATGTTTATATTAAGTAATTATTATTAATATTAATTGAACTTCCTGTATTTCAATGAAGATGAGGTATTTTTGTAGTGATGGATATATTTTTCTGTGATAATTTGTAAAAATGAATCTGTTGTTTATGTACTGTCACTTGTTGATTTTGTAACACTAACATGAGGCCGGATGTCTTTACGGTATAGGCGGCGTTGGTGTGCACGAAGTAGACAAGGACAGAGATAGGCGGGAGAGTGTATTAAGTATATATGTATATATAAAGTGCATATATACGGTAGTGTGAGTGATTAAAAATTGTAGTGTAGTGCCGCCGTGAAATGGCCGATAATTGTAGTGTACATAATTATCGGCACAGTAGTGTATCTTCTTATTTTGTGCCCGATTTAATATTGTGTTTGTTTAGCCAATCACGATGAAGAATCAGCGGCGCGAAAAGGAAGACGGACTATATTTGTTGAATCACCAATTGTGAATTTTGATTTTCGCGTAAAGAAAATTTTGAAGATTCATAATTGGTGAAAATTAAAAAGTAGTGCAGTGAAAGGGTTAGATTTTTCTAGAAAAGAAAAATCTTCCATTATTCTGTTGTTATCAGTGGATACTATATCATCATTGAAAATATCATTTTTTAATAATTATTATTGATTAAGTATAGTGATTATTGTAGTGGTGAATTGTAGTGTGGAGAATTATAATATTATTATAATATAATAATTTTCAATCAAAGCAGTGATATAAAGTGTGAGGAGTGGAGCCGCATTATAATATCAATAATAAAATTAAATATATTTAAAAATAATAATTTATCCCTGGAATCATTGACAACAATAATAAAAGGAGATATCTATTAATATTAAATATAATCAAGAAAGGTGGAATAGTAATAAATTTAAAATAAAATATTATTGAAAAGGATAATCGTAAGTGATATTTGAAATATTATTTAATATTATAAAAGTAATTTAAATAAGGAGAAAGAATTATTATTCGTTAAAGGTAATTTTTTTATATATATATTTTAAATGAATTTGATATTTTAGTTTATATTCAAGTATATTTATATATTTATTATTATTTATATTTATTTATTTATATTTATATTTATATTTATTTATTTATATTTATATTTATTTATATTTATGTATATATATTTTATAACTGTATTATAAGTAGTGATGGTAATTTATATAGAGGTTGTGTAGTGATTGAGTTTAATAGTGTGAATTAAAATTATAAATTATACATATATGTTTGAAATTCAACGGAATCTCCCATGAGAAATTTATTACATAAATGGTAGTGATGGAAAGTGAAAAACATTTGTGAAGTGATTTGTAATTATAAAGGAAATACAAAATTTTATTTCAATAAAATTTTCAAATTTTAACTACATTACACAAGATACCAGGAATACCCCGACGCCGAGGAAGACCGAAGAAGGATCCGTTACCCAGGGCGAGACGTCAAACCGGGAGCTGCCTTATCCAGCAACGTACCGGTCGCATCACGAGGAATCATGTCAAGCAGCGACTCCGACGATGGAAAGACGGTTGTGCCGCCTGATCACCCCCTGCATGTATCCCTCGTCCAGTGGGACTTTCAGGCAATCGAGAACCTGAAAATCTGCGGAATCGAAGTACCCGCCCGAGTGGAAACCGGGATAAGGGTATCAATAATCAGCGCTGCATTGGCCGACAATATAGCGCGGAGGGAAGGATTGCGAGCCTACTACGGTGCCGCCCGACTACCGGTAAATTTTGCCGGAACGGAGATAGTAGACTCA
Organism: Eupristina koningsbergeri; assembly: GCA_018907245.1. Taxonomy (NCBI): domain Eukaryota; kingdom Metazoa; phylum Arthropoda; class Insecta; order Hymenoptera; family Agaonidae; genus Eupristina; species Eupristina koningsbergeri. The sequence continues at coordinate 344,933 of JACCHV010002877.1, read as the reverse complement.
TTACACACGGTAATACTTACCCTGGAGGTAAGGGGAAACGTCATCTCCCGTCCAGCGCTAGTAGTGGACAAGGGGAAGTATCATTTCCGCCTAGGGATGGACGTCATGAATCTACTCCGTTCCTGCACCCTTTACCCAGGACCGGAGGCAACAAAGGAGAGGCGCCGTAAGAGGAGACGGCTCGCGCAACGCAAGAGCGCTCAATTATTTATAAATTTAATAAAATACCCACGGAACTACCGACTTATTCTTTTTTATCATTTTATTTTTTATCATTTTTGTCTTGGCAATAACCTTTATTTCATTAAATGTAATACCATCAAACATCAAAAGATTCTTTTCTATTTTTTTCCCGTCGCTTCACCAAGCCCCGATCCGGACCCTGACTCCGCTGAGTCATCTCCCGGCAACTAAACCTCCTGTTACATACTTTTTTATAAACTGATTTAAATTAAAACTTTTTAAGATTTTTTAGGTACTCAAGAGATTTTGTAAAATAATTTTTTTTTTAAATTTGTATCTTTACAATATTTGTATATCAGAAAAGGCACTGAAATTTTTAATATTTCATTTAAAATATTATGTTGGCTGCAGAAAATGTAGTTTTCTTTATTACTTTGTGAGGCAAAAGCCTCACTACGCGCTTAGTTTTGGGAACCAAGCGCGCGCGCCGTGAGAGAGAGAGACAAGAGATTTTGCCCTCTCTCCGCGGCGACTAGGCCCGCCCGCACCGCGCGCCCGCGGCCGCTTACAAGCAGAGCTGCGGCGGGCCCGAGTCGGCGCAGAGCCGAATTCACCCGAGTGGGGACTTCGTTCTCTCTCGGGCGCGCAGCAGCACGCTAGTGCGCTCCGTCACTCGCACGGGCGAGGACGGAGGATAGCCGATGCTCCGTCACTCCCATACGCTGCCCGATCAGGCGCTCCCGTGTTAATTAAACGGGAGTTGACGCCGACAGCATATAAAAGGGGGTCGCGGAGCAAGCTAGAGACGTCTTGAACGGTGGTCCGCCCGACGGACTAGACCTAGTAGAGCGCCCGAAAATTAATGATTGATTTTCAATTCCTTTTTCAGGAATAAAATCATTCTTTAACGAACACTTCTTCTTCCTTTTTTAGGGAGAAGCTGTGGCTACATATGGATGACACCATCACCGCTACTTTTTCTGTAAAAGGTGTAAATAAACGGTGTTATTAAATAGCCTGCGTATTTTTGAAAGGCTCCTTTCCCCCCTCTTCCCTATGCTTATTCGCAGGTGAGGGGAGACCAACCTCCCCGGAGGTGGCTCCGGCGAGCCACCTCCGGGGAGGAGCCCGAGTGCAACCCCAGCAAGGGGGTTGCTGCATTACAATTTAAATCTCCCTTATTCATTGATATCAAAAGCTTGTTTGATATATTTCATAGTTGCCTCTTTTCTTACATTTATCTCTTTATTATTTTTTGGATTAAATAATTTTTTTTTTTCGTAAATAATTTTATTTTTTATTAAAGAATTTCTCGTATTTTTTAATAAATATGGTACATCATAAATAATGTAAATCTTTTTATTATAAAATAAAATAATGACTTTCTTTTCCAACAGTTTCAAAACTTAATTTTTTTAGTGCTGCTATTTGTGTTTTTCCTTGGTCACATACAGTTGCCACGACATTTAAACCAATATCATTACAACTTTGTAATAATTTAAATAAAATATTTTTTAAATTTTCAGTGCTTACTGAGTTATAGGTAAAATAATAACCGAGGACTTGCTTCCATTTTTTTGTAATACCGCGTAACATAAAAACAAGTGCTTTGTTAGCAATTTTATTTTTACGCCCCAGGTGGCCATAGTCCTCATAGCCAATGATTCTATTGTTATTTTTTTCATAAATTAATTCATTAGATAAATGTATTTCATCAAAAATTAATGTACAGACTTTGTCTTTTTCTTCCATTTTTTCCATTTGCATTTTCAATAAATTTAATTAAGAATTATTTATACCCGTTTCTAATGGAATACTTGATAAAAGTTTTTGTAGTGTTCTTTTAGACGGAAGAGAAAAATAGAATCTTAAAAATTTGTATAAATGGGGACTTCTTTTATACATGGATAACGCAAAAACTTTTTTCATCAATGGTCCAACGCTTCGACGACAGGCGTTTTCCGGCATTTCTTAATAAACTATTAATAAAATTTTTGAAATTGTATTTAATTTATTTTCTATGGAATCTAAAAATCTATCCCTCGATATTCGGTGTAATTCTTTTATTTTATCTTCTTTATTTTCTAATTTGTTTTTTAATTTTGATAATTTTTTGGAAATTGTTCTATGCACTTTCTGCATGTACAAAGTTTGCGATGTACTTTGTACATTATTTTTTTGTTTATCATTTAAATGTTTACCTTTTTCTTCATTATATGTTGTCATCATGTAGTCAGAATTTTCCTCCTCAATGTCATCTTCTTCGTTCCACAAAAAAAAATATTCTTTTAAATCCTCGTCTGATATTAGTGGTGTTGCCTCATGTTGAATATTATTAAAATGTTCCGATAGTTTTGAAGTTTGTAAGCCAAATTCTTCATATTCGTTATCGATGTCAAATTGTTCATCTCTTACATTTTCATTACACTTTATTTTTGGAATAGCATTCCAGTTTAAGAATATCCTGTCTGCATTGCGATAGTCAGACAATTCAAAAAGATCCTCGCATACATGCAATCCTGATCTTGCAGGAAAATATGTCGAAACGTCTATTTTGCAAATTTTCTTCCATTTTTGTCGAATTTCATCTTTAGTTGGAAAGGAATGGAATCTTTTATTCTTAAAAGCAGGATCCGTAATGCCAGTATAATATGCATTAGAACACCCAGGAACTTTACATGAATATTTTGGTGTAGCAAAAGACATTTTACTTTCACAAAACTTTTAAAAAACAACAAATAAAATAATTATTTGTAAAAAAAACTTTTCACCAACACCAACACCAAATACAAGTAACAAATAATTATTATTTATAAAAAGCTTCACAATTTTGATAAAATTTTAAAGATGCTCTGTAATTTTATTTTATCTACTCTGTGTAGGCTCTCAACAAGAAGTGTTTTCAAAAACTGATTTTCTGAAAAGTGAAAGCTATCGCAAACCTTAACAGATTTTATCTGTGTAAAAATATATAATATAGGAAAGTGCATAGTAATATTCAAAATAAAATATAGTCTTGTAAACATAATTAAGGGAAATTCATTTCAAAGGTCAGGTAAAAGGTTCACTTGTTAAATCCACAGAAAGGTAAGATAGCAATAAAAGTGAAAGCTGAAGACCTTTTCCAACGATTTTTTAATACTCTTCTTCAACACATTATTTATAATTTATATAAAAATATATAATATTAATATTTTTAAAACTGCAACGAGTTTCTCGTTTCTTGGAAATTTCCAGAAACGAGAGAGCCGTTGCTAGAATTCTCTGGAAGGTTCTTACCCCTTCCAGGGAGTTCAACGGTTGGTAGGCCCCTCCTACTACCGCGATTTCACGGCGCAACAGCGGTTGGGCAGCTCCAGCGCCGAGCGGACCGAGGTGATGTGGCACCTCGGAGCGCTCGACTCGAGAGCAGAACCTTTCCGGCTCTCTTACCACCAACTCCTCTCCTTGCAATTCTTGCTGCACACGCTATCGTATCAACAAACCGATTCCAAACTCTCCGTCGTCACGCTATCTTGGCGACAAAACATCCGGGTCGTACACGCTATCGTGTCGGCCCAATCCTTAAGCTCCTTTCTCAAGCCTGAAAGGTCTTTTCTACGAAACCCCTTTAGAGCAATATTGCAATTACGCAATATTGTACCTAACCGAAATTGATCTTGACGAGCAAAACTTGTTTATGTTTGCTCGTCCCGCCAAATATAATTGATTGCTTCCTTTTCCCCCCTCCTTGTTGTTCTCTTGTACGCATTGTTCTGTATGTTGGGTAACATATTTCGAGAGACAACATAAATTGATTGCGCTCTTTGTTTTGTACCCGTTCGTTATTGCGCCCTTCCCCGTTTCGATTGCTTCTCGACGGAGAACAATAATTCATTCGAAATATATGATTGTTAAGCAATCATTACGATTGCTCGTTTGTGAATCTCCCTCTTTACCGTTTGCTCCACATGGTGAGCAAAATTATCATCCTGTAATAAATCTTACAGAATTACGTTCGTTTATTAGCGCGTCCTCGCATACCCCGTACTATTGATGTTACGGATTATTAATCATGAAATGCACGGTGCGAATCGAAAATGATTCGATTGAGCGTGTTTAATTTCGTTTGCTCCCACTCGACCTAATAATTTATCTCCGCGAAAAGATATTGTTAAGCAATTATTGCGATTGCTCGTCCGCGGAATATAATCGAAAACTGTGTACAGTGTTTAGTATGTTTAAACACTCATAATTTATGGTCAATGATAAATAACATTGACCCAAGCCGTTGTCCGGTTTTGTTATTGTTTGCCCCCCCCCGCAGTAACCTTGCGCCTTTACCGAGTCGATAATTCGACATTATAAATAATCACATTTGTATTATTTTGTGTGTTTAAAGGTGAATCAACATTAAAGGCCACTGCTGTGGAAGTTTATTTTTCTTAAATAAGTTGTTGTCATTGACTATTCCCGCCTGACGCCGTTCCAAATCCCTGGCAGACCGGCTGCCGCTTATTCCGACTAATTCTTCTTTCGACGAGAGCTCGATTTACCCTTCATCCGTGAAGGGCAAACGGAGCCGTCTCGTCACAAAACTAATGTTTAATTTTAAATTTTTACAATATATTTTTTATTTTATAGCATGATTATTATATTTTCGGATGGAAACCAAAACTACTATAAAAATTTCATTAATAAAATATAAAGGAGGAAACACTAAGATAAGTATTAAAAAAATTTTTTATATAACACCAAGTGTAAACAGTCATCATCAATTGATTGTAAGTAAACATCATAATAAGTAATATTTGTTTAAAATATTTATTAACAAAGTATATTATAATAAAGGAAACAGCATAGTAATTTTGGAAATACAACATAGTATTGTGAACATAATTAAAGAAAATTCATTCCAAAGGCTAGGTCCAAGGTTCACTCAAAATGTACTCCAACTACTATATACTTTTATGAGAGATGTGTACCTACGAGAAAGATCTCAATCTATAGAATAATTGAGATAATATTTGTATACTCGACAAAACTCAACTCTATATATTTAGAGAAAAATTGAAAGACAATATGTAAAGGATAAAAGGTTAAAAGTTTGAAACGAGGGACTAGTATATATTACCACACTAAACCTTTTCATATTAAGAAAGCTAGAATTTTGGAGTACGCTACCTAGTGGCATAGAGCGGTAATACTCCGCGCGCGAGATTTGAACAACGCGTAATTCAGAAGAATTTTCTCTGCTTATTGATTTTAAGTTTACCAAATATTTCGTACAATTTTGAATTATTCTACGTTTATTATCGCACTGTTCAATAAGTAACTTTCACGCTATTCTATAGTTTTTCTATGGCGACTCTAACGATTCAATAGAAAGCTACGCCTAGTAAGAGTAAAGGCAGAGAAATTATTAGCATCATTAAAAAGGAGTTAGGGAACGATAATTTAAAATTGCTTCCATATTAATTATACAACTATTAATTTGTTCATATATAAACATAGCCTTTCCAACAGTTTTATATAAGTGTAATTTGAAGGATTTTGTTCAGACACAACACGCGCGTCATAATTTCACAAATACTTAGCCCGTGGATTACACAAGACACTCACAACTTTATTCGTGTGAGTCCTTTTGTGCACACTTGTTAACTTAACAACAAGTGTATTTTTTTTTGAAGTATTGAATGGTAGAATTGAATTTAACCACTGATTAATTGTGTTAAAGGTTAATTTATTTACAGGTTTCCAACTTGTCACAAAACGCTCGTGACGGTTCGAGAGATAATGCTCGAGCTTTATTTTTCGGCCAGCAGTTTACTTCCGATTTCATTTTAGTTTTTCAGTTTAGACTTGTAGAAATTACCAATTTCTCTCTTCAAGACTGTAATGGTTTTTCCGATGGTTATTTTATAATTCTTCCTCGAACTCAACAAATTCATGCTCCTAATGGCGATCTCAATTGATTTACGACCCCAATGGCATATTTCACTTGTCCTTCTTTTATAACTTGAACGCATATGGTCCACTCATTGACGTCATCAATTATGAAGCTACCTTTATTTTCAATCGTTTATTATATGCTGTCCATTTACATAAAACTACAAATGTATTTAATTTATTTATTGAGAACAATTGTTTAAATATTTAATTATTAATTTTTGATACAATCTGTTTCAAATAGATAATGTCTACTGAATCCTCGATGATATATAATTTAAGAATTAAATAAAGGAAATGAAATAATCAGAATAAGAAGGTTAATATCCATTAAACAATACTTTCCAGACAATTTATTTGATATCGTAAGAAACACAAGTATTGTTTTGATCGTGAAAATCTGAGAGGAACTTCCTTGGAAAAGCGTTCTGACAAAAATGCTTTCACGTTTTTTAAAGTTACACTTCCCAGTTGATCCCTCCCGTCCACGTCTCTTATTTTTAGACAATATTTCATTATTTCTACAATCACTTAATATATAAAAATACCATTCCTTAAAAGTAAAATGCTTAACATGATACTTCTTATAATTGCGAAACATAAAAAGCCTTTTGCTTCGTTCATGAATGTTTGAAATGTTTTTTTAGCATTTAGTTTTTATTCAAAATTCATTATAATAACATCCATAAGATGTGATGAAGAGTTATTCTTGTATAATAATTCTTGCATCACTAATAACCTGTAAATAAATGCTGTATTAGTATTGTTGGAAATTTCAAATTTGGGGAACAAAAGGGACATTGGGGAAATAATACAAAAGATAAAATAATAAATAGTTACGAGTCCTCCTCGGGATTATTCGTACTTTGGAGAGAATTTTTGTACAGTTGAAAAAGAAGTCTTGTTGTTTACCAATTGTCACCCGGCCGGCCGGCATTTTGAATGTGATCGGAAGTCTTTCCGAATCGAAGCGCTCTCTATCCCCAGTAGTGTAAGTTAGAGTGAGAGAGAGAGCGAGATAATGTAGTATTGAGATATATATACATATGTTTGGTATTGAGAGTTTTATGTAGTAGTGTTGAATTAAGTTTATTTTGTGCCTCCACGAGATGACCGGTAATGTCAATCCCGGAATTACAGCATCAAGTGGGAATTTTAAAAAGTGAATGAAATCGTGCAACTTTGCGGTAGTTTTCGAACAGCCAATGAGAATGCACGATTTCGAAAAGCACAGTCAAGGGGAAACTTGACGGGGTGTAACCAATCAGGCAAAGGGTTACACGCGTAAGCTCAGGTGTAAGTATACGAGAATTTTGAAAATTTAAAGTAGTGTAGATTTGGAAATTTAGCTTCCTTTCGAGAAGAAAGAAAAGACATTTTTCAGTTAAATTATTACCTTTGAGTGATACGTGCTGTTTAAGAGAGTAATATAAAGAGTGATCTAATTAAAATTTAACGTAAGTAGTATTTGGAAAATATAATCTAATATATAGAAACAAATTCCAATTGATACCATTGGAGAGAGAGAGGATCGAAGAAGGATTTAAATATATTCATACCAATTATTGAAAATAATTCTAATTGAATACGGGGAGGAAATAGAAGCAGTTGGCCATTTTCTTAATATTATATTGTTATTTATTTTATTGTTACGAATTTCAATTGGATGGGTAAGAAATTACATTACTATTTTATAATAAAATAATCGATATATATATGTATAATTTTGCTACCTCATTTATATAGTTATATTTTCTTATAATATCTGTAATAGTGTTGGGTGAGATAATTTATAAATTTAATCGACTCTCGGTAGTGATAAGTAATTTTAAAGTGATTTTCTTTGGTAGTGAAGATCACGAGATTTTTTTCGGCCCGATGGCAAATCGATCAGCGACGGAACTCGTCCCAATTTTAATAAAATATTTGCTAATAAGTATATGCGGGAAATTAATTGAAATTGTGAAAATTATTTATTTAAGTAGTGTTGAAATTAAAATAAAAATTTGTCAATGCCGTTCGGGAGTTTTTCATAAAGAGAAATTCGCGGTGTTACAAAGAGTAAAAAATTTCATGTAGATGATTTACTTGGTCTAAAATCTGCAATATGATTTCTCCGAATACGAGGTTTTCCATCCTTATCTAGAAAAGCGGGGGACAAGGACTTTTTTTAGGAATCAAGAATTCAGATCCAATTGTAGTGAAGTACAAAAAAGTTGTTTTTTAACAAAAGAAGAGAAAATAATTTCTTTCTAGAAAATTTACTCATTTTTTTTTTATAATATTTATTGAATATCTTGTATGATAACAAGAGCTACTTCAAACCTAAAATTTTACTTGATGTATTAAAATGTGTTTCTATTTAATTTATTAAAAAATTAAATGCAAATATTCAAATAAAAATACGACAGTGTTTTGTTTAAATTTGGCCTTATTTATTAAAAATGTTCTGACAGTTTTAGATAGACAATTTTACAATCAAGTATCTTAAAAAAATTATATAAAATACAAAAAATATAAAATGAAAACAATATGAAAAGAAGTAACGAACTGCCTATAATAAATTTTAAATAATTTCTCGAATTCGAATTTTATTAGTCGAATATTATTCGGAGAAATGTATACGGAACGTTGATTTACATATAATTGAATTCACATCATAATTCAAACAAATCCTGTGCAAAAAATATAATTAAGAGCTAAAAAAATGATTTCAGTTTCAATATTAATCTTAATAAGACTAAATATATATAAACATTTGTTTAATTATATTATCGATAGTTTTCTTCTTTTTTTTTATGACAAATTATAAAACTGAACATTTTTTTTACTCTTTGTGAATCAATAAACTAAATGTTATATTATTATTATGAAAATAGAAAGATTGTTTAAATGTAAACAAATTTAATTTAAAAATATTTACCAAAATAATGTTCATTATATTTTGATTTAGAACATACAGAAAATATTAACGTTCATACTATGCTGGTTCACTGGTTCTCGTCCGATCACCAAAGTTAAGCAGCATTAGGCGCGGTTAGTACTTGGATGGGTGACCGCTTGGGAACCCCGCGTAACGTTAATTTTTATTTTGCTCTTTTATACTTCATTTACTATAAGTTGTAGCAATATGTTTTTCTATGTGTTGTGCTTTTGAACATATGAAAAACATTAACGTTCATACTATGCTGGTTCACTGGTTCTCGTCCGATCACCAAAGTTAAGCAGCATTAGGCGCGGTTAGTACTTGGATGGGTGACCGCTTGGGAACCCCGCGTAACGTTAATTTCTCTTTTGCTCTTTTTTACTTCATTTACTTTGAGATTCAGCAATATATATGGTGCATCAACGAAGTATCGAGTTTTTTTTTCATTTTGCGCCTATTCGTCGTAGAAATTCGGGAGAGGTCTTAAAATGTTGAGAAACTCTTTCCGCATTTGTTCCTTTTTTTTGTTTTTTCGATAATTAGGTGCGGCAGGATTTTACTTCGCGCGAAGGATGTTTTTTAGTTTTTTGACACGGCGTGATGGAGCGACTACTCGAACAGCGTTACACAATAAAGTTTTGTTTACAATTAAAAAAAACAGTGTGGAAATGTATAAAATATTGCAAGAAGCGTATGGACATAATCGTATGTCAAAATCGCAAAGTGGAAAAAGGCACAGAACTTTTAAAAATGGCCAAGAAAGAATCATCGACGAGTCTCGATTTGGGCGCCCAAAAAACTTTCGAATGGCTAGGAACATCCGGCGCGTGTTAGAAATTTAAAATTTGGACTGTCGATTAACAGATAAAGCAATTCAGGAAAAACTGAATTTAACGCGATCTTCAGTGTACAATATAGTGCAAAAAAATTATAAATGTTGAAATTTTTGAAAAACAACAAAACTAAAGAGTTTGAAGATGCATTTGAAATTTAAGAAACACGCCTTCAAAAATGTGTTGATACAGGAGGAAATTATTTTGAAGAATTTAAAATTTTTATTTCACACTGTTTATAGCTCCACCAATAAATCATTTTCAAAAAAGAAAGGTAAGAATTCTTTTTTTATAATCTTTGAACAAAACATTCTCGCGTAGTCGTTTTCCGCTAATCACTTCAACGCGCCGTGTCAAAAATTTGAAAAACACCCTTCGCGCCAAGTTAAATCCTGCCGCGCCTAATTATCGAAAAACAAAACAAAAAAAAAGGACAAATGCGAAAGAGTTTGTCGAAGAGTTTGTCGACATTTTAAGACCTCTCCCAAATTTCTACGACGAATAGCGCACAATTTGAAAAAACAAACTCTATACTCTGTTAATGCACCATGTATAATAAAATTTAAATTAAACTAATATTTTTAAAATATGTACTTTTTCACCTATTTCTTTGAAATTTCATAACAACTGATTTCGTTACTTCTTTTAGTTTACTAATCCAGTAGAACATATTTTTATTATATTCTATTTGTATGTGCATGACTAAACTTACAATATATTATAATCTCATTTAAATATTCATTTGTATAATTGCTAAAATCTGTCGCTAGTAAGTCGTCGCAAATTATTTAATTTTGAACTCGATAAATTTATTTTGTTTTGAGATAAATCTAAAATGAGTAAATGGGATATTGCCATTTTCACAGCGAAACGGACAAGTTGACAAATTTATGGCTCTGTCCATCGTTGGAAAAAATGAATGACAAATAACCGTTAAAGAGAAAATAATATCGAGTGATAAAATGAAGTTTAGAAGAATATTGAAGAATAAATAAATAATAATTTAAACAATATAAAAATGAAGTAAAAGGCAAAATTTGATAATAAAATAATAAAAGAAAATTTTGTAATTCAATTTATTACAAATATATTTTTTATAAGAGAAGATTACCATTATTCTATTGAATGGTTTCCGAATATGTTAAAAATTTTATTATTTAATAAAACATTCGATACAATTATAACTTTACAACATATTGTATAATGTAGAGTTAAAATGATGAAACATTTTTGTTCTTAAATGTAATTAATTAATAAATAAAAACAATAAAAAATAAAAGTGGACTGATGAAAATGTTAATACACATCCAATTTTTTTATTATATTGATGAAATATTTCTTTTTTTAATAATCCTATTAACGAAGAAAATTTTATTGGTAATTTTTTAAATATACGTTTAATTTATCTTTGTATTTTACAGTATTGCAGTAAGTGAAATTCTTAATTAAATTTTTTTTTAAATCATGAGCAACTATTGATTACAGAATTTTACGTACACCGTACTTTTGGGTAAGCAGCGGGGGAGGGGTAATGAAGATTTAAATCGGAAAAAAAAATCATTGCTGACTTTCATGCTATGCAAATATTACAAAATATAGTGACCTGATGTTATTTCATTTTACAGTTCCGTATTTCTCGTATATCCCTTTGCATAAGTCTGTCCTTATCCATATTGCACATATTTATTCTATTCTTATCAGAATTTTTAGAAGAATCTTATATTATGAAATCAGTTTTCTTTTCTTTATATATTTGTATGTAGTAAACAAGATTTTGTGAAGTCATTTGCAAATCTTTTAATAATCTTTCTTGTAGATGATTCTATATATATATATAGAACAAAATAAATAGATGTAAAAGTAATGAAGCTATGCACACAAATTTTAACATATTTAAATATTTATATATAAAAGTTTTGGTAAATTAATGTAATTATAATTTATATAATATATATTAATAGATTAATATATATTTCAGTTTTATTTATATTTTTGAATTTTTTTTGTTTTAAAGATATATTTTCTTGTTATAAATTTATATTATATATATATATTCAGTATTATAAATACTAACTTATTTATTCAATCAAAATTTTTACTTTGTCGATATTTTCAGTTCCATAACAGTTTTGTAATTTAACGTGTATCTTATGTCTCATAAAATATTTTAGAATTATAGCTAAAATTATTATATAAAAAGTGATAATTTTATTTATACTTGGGATTAAAGTAGATTGTAAACTTTATTTATAAAAGTTTTTAATTATTATTACTGTTTTTTTTAAGAAAAAAATTATATTTTTGTAATGATAATTTTATATATTAAATACATTATTTTATTATTACTGAATCAATTTTATTTAATTCATATTTTTATTTATAGTAACGTACTATAAAAATGAAAAAAAATTTTATTCGCTTATTTATTTGCTTAAAATAATATATTTCTCCTGTAAATTGATTGTAAATTTTCAGTATTTTTGTAAACATTTATATATCTATTTACAATTAATTTAAATTTGAATATGAAAATAAAATGCAAAAATACTTACCTATAAAAAAAAAGAAAAAATTTTTTCAGAATAATTTTTGTAACATGAAAATGAAATTATATTAAATTGTCAAAAAAATTAGTACATATATATAAATATAGCTAAGATTTATCAATAAAGATTAATGCTACTAAAAATAATTATTTAACAATATGAAAGCGAAAACAAAAGAGTAGAATCAAGTCCATACTTGTTTATTTTTTTAATTTATTGTATTAATAGAGAATAATTTATTTCATAAGATTTGATTATGAATAATCAATATTAATTCATTATTTTAATGATTCCGGAACAAAATTTGTAAGTTTCCTTTGAAATTGGTAGATATTTTTTATTCTATCAAACAAAACTTTTCAAATGTTTATCATCCCTCAAATTCATATGATCTAACACTATTTAACTATGAAATATTTTAACATATTTTAAACTATATTATTCTGTTTTATGAATGATTTTTATTAAATAAATACACATTTAAATGTTATAATCTATATTATATATATTCTATCTTTTTTATTGTGAAATTATCAACTATTATCATGTGTGTGATCTAAAAATGCTCATTGTATTATGTAAGTTTTTGCATGAGATGTAAATATCATTGCAGTCGAAAAAAAATATATAGAAAAATAAAGGCTCAGATGATGATGAATTTGTATTATATATATATATATATATATATATCAGAGAATTCAAAAATTATAATTTGTGAATCAAACCTAAATATAAGTCACACTTCCAATAATATAAAATGATTGTATATTTTTGTTATGCGAAATTTAATATAAAAAACAAATTTATACAAGATAAAAAATTATAGATGGGTTAAAAAGACCAGAATTTTCAAGTTTATTTTATTTCAAGTCCATTATGTTTATTTTAACGATTGTAGCGATGTGCATTTTTGAAGTATGAGTTTTAATTCACATTTAGTACTTGCAGAGGACAACAAATGCCGTCTGAAAATACATTGTTTTTAATTAATTTAATATTTTCATTTTATTTGAATTTCTATTTTTAAAAAATATCAACGAAAAAAACTTTATAATTATCTTTAAATAAATTATACTGATTGTTAAAAATGGACCCTATTTTCAAATAATTTTTATTTATATAATTATTTTTTAAACAGGCTCTAGCAGATGTATTATTAATTTTAGTAGTATGAATATTATTAATATAATTGTGAACGCTTTTGTTAATTTTACAAAACAATTAATTGTACATATTTATAAGATAATCCTTGCTTTAAATTATATTTTAATAAATATTAATAGCTGAACTTTTATTTCATTATTCTTGTTCAATTTAATGCATAATCTAAATTTCTATCAATCCTGCATATAATTTATTTTTTGTTTGTAAATTCTAGTGTCGGACAATTTGAGCTTCGATAGAAAAATTTTTTTTACATTAATAATAAAAAATAAATTTAATTTAATTATTTTGTTAGTTCCAATTTGACCGCCGGTGACGCTGATAATTTTTTATTAAATGCATAATGCATTTTGCAATAATTTTGTAATATTTAATTGAATAATCACATTTTTCATTCACATAACTTTTATTTACAACTCTAATAAACATAAACTAAAAAATATAAGTTATGAATTAATTGTATTTATAAAAAATAATTTCTTTAATATTTTTTTTCTTTTGTTAAAACTCAACGGAAATAATAATAGTATATTCAGAATAAAAATTAAATTTCAAAATGGTATTAAAAAGTTTTAAAAAATTATTTCATATTTTCATACAAATGTTTGTTGCACTAGATAATACATTTTTGCATATACAATTTATTATATTTCTATGGGAAAGATTCTATTTCTATGAGAAAAAAAATTCAAGTTTTACATAAACCGTTTAAATTTGTATAGTGTGGTATTCTAATATTTAAATATTTCGTATTCGATTATTACAAATGGAAGTATTATGCATTTTAAGCAACATATATATTTTTGACTTGTATAGACTTGTATATATTGAATATGTATAATTTATGGATTGGAACTATTATATTTTAAAATATTATATTATTTTTATTAAAAAGCAAACCGTAATAAAAATCAGAATAATAGTTTTTAGATTACTTATTCTATTTTCAACCAAAGTTTTATGCATGATTTATGCGTGAAATAATAATTATATTTGAAATGATTTGTTCTATAACGTCTTTGATAAATATTTCTTACGTTTCTTGAATTAAAATCACTAATAAGTATATAAGAATAAATAAATAAATAAATAAATAAATAATAAGTAAAGAGACTAGTAAATACATTTCGGTGATATATTGTAAGTGAAGTATAAATTATTCTTATTCTTAACTTGACAAATTTTTATTGTTATTATTCAATAATTTAAAATCTATAAGTATAAATCGAAATTAGTAAATGCACTAAAAATGTTATCAAATATATATTACAAATTTTGAAGAATGTTTTATAAAAATTAATGATTAAGATAGAAGAATAACGAATTTTTTACTTTTTATTGTTGAACTTATGTAAAAAAATGACTCTTTATTAAAAAAAAATATTACTAGAATATGTTTATTGTAAAGTTCATAAAATAGATCAAAATATATTCCTAATAACAAATTGATCAAATAAAACGAATCTTTTAAAAGCAACTATAACTGAAAATTTGTAAAATCTAAATCTTCTAAAATATATTCTTACATATTCTGAATGCATTTGTAAAGGATTGACTAACAATTATGTAAAAGTAGCTTGGTATAATATTAAATAAAAAATTGAAGAAAAAATCGTAATTTTTACATCAATGAGGTGATTTTTTGGTACAAAAACAAAATTATTTACAAAATATAATATATTTGAGGGAGGATAAGATGTTTAACCACACAAAGAGGTGTGATTGTTAAAAAAAATTACACTGCAATGAATGAAAAAGGTGTATTTATTTACAAAAAAAGAATAAATTGGCTACATAGTCTAATGTTTTAAATATTAAACAAAAAATATTTTTGTAAACGATCTAAAAACATTGTATTTCTCGGAAATCAGTAGACTGCAATTCATAATGCTATGCAGGAATCGACCTGCAAAGATCCGGGATGATTCATCGATTTATTTGGAAAAATGTATATTGAATTTTTGAAAGTAATATTTCTAAATGCTTCCGTGTCAAGAATTTAATATCCTCCTTCATAATAATAACAATTTTTTTTTTCATTTTCTGAATATTATTAATTAATTATTTGTATAATTTTTATCCTTATGTTTGGCTAATCTTACGTATTTGAATTCAAATTTTCTTCTCATTATGTTAGCCTTGTTCAAGCATACTTTTTGTCTTTAGATCATGACCTAATAATTTTTATTGTTTTTTCTTATTATAAATATAATTTTAATTAAGATTTCAGCGAGGATGCAGTTTAAAAAAAGAATTGAATGGAATTATAAATTATTGATCGATTTATCGCGTTTACAAAATTTACGCTGTTCAAAATCGAAGGGGGTTGCAGTTAAAAGAAAAAAATTATTTTCGGAAAATGCAATCAATGATTTAAGCTTTCTAAATTTTTTTTTTCGAAAGTTCGTAAGCTATCGTGGGGGTGATAAATAATTTCAAATTTCAATGATAGTTTTTTTTAATGCTTGCTTTTCAATGTTTTGTTGATACTTATTATTATGCAATTGAAAATTTACGAAACTAACCATTTCTATCTTCTAGTTCTGAATCAAACTAATAATTTATAAATAAAATAAATAATTTGAAAATGCTGCTTCTTTGTATTTGCAAGTAAATTTCTTTTTAGTAAAATTTCAAATTTCAAAATTTATTGTATGTATTGATTTTTATTAAAAAATCAAACTATATTTGAACATAGAGAACATTAGTATTGAATTCATTTATCCATGAAGTTTTAATCCATGTATTCAACTTATTATACACCAATACAAGGTCTTAATTTATTCATAAAAGTTAAATATAATTTTTTTTTTAAATTTATGTATATTATATATACACAAAAAATAATCAACAACATAGTAGTGTAATGCATTTAAATAATTTAATATATTTATATATTTCCATATTTGAATACAAATTTAATATTTTATTTAATTACATTTTTGTAAAATTAAAATTTTCTAAATCTAATTAGAAAAACAATTCATTGGGATGTATAAAAAAAAAAAAAACATCAAAAATGTTCGGTTGGTCAGAATTCTCATTAACATTATTGAATAATTTTTTATAAATTTTTTTTTAACTAAAGGATATTAGGTAAATAATTTTACTTAAACACTATGAATTTTTAATATCGATATTTATTTAAAGAAAAATTAGAATCGAAGTTTCTGGAAAAACCACTTGTTTTTACCAGATTTGTACCTGAAACAAAAAGAAATAGTTAAATAAATTATCTATTGATAAAGTTTTTACTGACATATTCTTTTATAATAAACAAATTTTATGATGCCGAATTATAAAAAAAGAATACAATTATTAAAATCATACAAATTTTAAACAAACATTTTAAAGTATTACAGAGTACTTATATAATAATGTTTGTAACTTCAAAAAAATATAGATAGTAAATTATTAATTTAAGATAATTTAAATATTAAGGAAATAATTAAGATCAATTAACACACAATTTATAATTAAAGCTCTGTACTCAGCATAAATACTTTTATAAATTGCTAAATATATATTCTTTACCATTTAAAAAATTTCATTTAATTAATAATTTTAGATACCATGCGAATACAAATTTTTATATTAAAAAAATTAAATCGATGATTTTATTCATATTAACCCTAACTGTTTGCTTTAAAAAGTACAAAATACTAAACATGATTTACTGCATTAATTTGAATTCATGTAAAGTATAAAAATTTATGTAGGATGAACTTTTTACCTCTCTTCGAATTTCACTCTGGTTTGGAACCTAACTTTTTTCCTCTTCATTGGATCTTTCAATTCCTTTGGATTAACGGGAAGAGGTAAATCAACTGTATACCTCGTAGGCATTAAATGATTATAATTTAAAATCTAAAAAACAAAAGCAATTTACCAAAAAGAATTGTAATTTTTCACTGAATTATATATTTTTAATACACATAGATTAAACAAACATAACGAAAATTTAATAATATTGATAAATTATAAATTAAAATATTGAATCAAGATTATTAATTGAATTCATAAAAAACATAAAGATTTCACATGATTACAAATAAATTAGATCAAAGAATAATTTTTAAATCATACGCAATAGTTATTTTTATTATTTATAATAGATTTTATTTGAAAACTTTGTTTAATTAATTAAACAACTATTAATTATTGTTTTTCTTAATTTTTTTTTTACTTCAATACTGTAAAAGTAGAAAATATACGTTAACTAATTATTACCTTGACAAATGGCTTTATTTTGGATCGCTTGTGTATTTTTGATTTACCCATTCGTTTATGAACTTTTCTGGGATATCTGTCAATGCCCGCAACTAAAGCATGACCATATTGTTTATCAGTTGTTCCATCGTCATAATTTTTCACAACAATGGCTTTTCTGCCAGCATACCGGCCACTAAGGACCAGTACGACTTTCCCAACTTTCATAATTTTCACCATTTTGGCGAACTATAAAAAAAATACGAATGTAAAATTAAATTGAGTAGAGGATAAAAATATTTAAAAAAAAAACTAAATGTCGTAAAATGTACTGATTATGTTCACCAAACCGCGCAAAAAAACAAAATTATAATGAAAATTTGATTTAATTTGATATTTACTAATTTATTTTAAAATATTTTGTAATATTTATCGAATAAACCATATAAAGTATTAAAAATAAAAATCAGTGTAAGAGAGAGAAATGAGAACACGTTGACAGTCACACAATTTTCTTAATAATTTGGATTCATGAAAGCACAATTGATAAATATTTTAGAACTAATAATTTTGAATTAACCAACTACTTTTATACATTATAATTATTTTCAAAAAATATTTTATTACAATGATGTTAATGGATTAAGTTAAAAATATTTTTGGAACGCACCTTACGGCTGTACAAACCGGACGAAAAGAACTAACCTCACTTTTACAAATTAAATGTTTTGAACGTTTCTCTGAAGATGGCATATCACAATTCCATTACCCATCCTATCCTACTATTCTATTATATTCAAATTAATTTATCTACATTTTTTATAGTAGTAAATGTAACACAATCAAATTAATTATTAAAAGATTTATTATTCAAATTTAACAATTAATCATAAAAAATTCAACTAAATTTTATTTTTTAAAATTTTTTATCTATTTATTTTTAAAATATTAATAAATTAAAAAATTATTCAATACATTGGAAATTTATATATATATAAATATATAATTATAGCACAATTAATTTTGATTTATTTTCATTTGGTTTTATCAGAGTAATTAAAATAAATAAAAATACAAATATAATTTTTATAATAAATTAGTATTTATTTTTTTTTTGGCGCTGTACAAATTATCAATTTATTCAACTATTTTAAAATACTTATTTTAGAATTAAAGATAAAAATATTCCGCATTACTTAATAATAAAATAATTAAATTAATTATCCTAATTCTATAATACAATTATTAGAAAAATTACACTTAAAACTTATACCTAATTATTTGATATAATTTATAATTTAATTACTATTTTAGCATCATTTATATCAGCTTACTTTTGTGTTTTATTACACTTACAATTTTACAAAGAATTAATTTCATTTGCTTTATATATTTATACAAATCAAACTTTTTTTTTAACTGATATGAAACATTATGAAATTTGTACATAGTATAATGACACTAAAATAACATATAATATTATTATTAAGTTTTAATTTAAAATAATTACGATTGTTTATACACTTATAAATTTGATCTATAATTGAAAAATTATATACTTTGTCAAAAAGTTATTTCACATATTTTTCCATAAATTTACGATGAAATTCACTTCTCAATGAATCATTAACAAACATATCGTGTTTCTTTTTTGGTTCAGATCGTGCGCAATTCTTAAATACTACATCGTCATCCCATCTTCTACGAACTTTCATATCAGTTCGTCCACTTTGTGCAGAATAATTTAAAAGAGGATTTCCAGATAAAATGTTTTCCATTCTGATTCTTTCTTCTTCTTGACGTTTTTCCATTTCCTGCAATACATAAATATTTTTCATGAGTTTCATAAATTTTAATGAAAACAATAATATTTATTATGAATTATTCAATAATTTATGCTTTAATAATAAATATTGAAAATTATAATGTTTTTATCATTATTAATCAACTACTAAAATAATTTATTATATGTATTTTTTCTTATATAACTTATGAAAGTAATACTATCTTTGAAAATTTAAACAATGTTACAATTAAAATAATGTTTTATAATAATATTTTATTGAATATAAAAAAGCTAAAGATAAAATTTTATTCCAATATAAAATTTAACATTACAATTACAGTATCTTACATTATTAATTAAAATAATAGAATAAAATATTAATTCAGATTGTCTTAATTACTAGTACAAATAAAAAATATCCAACCTTCTTAGCTTGTTCTGCAGCACGTTCTTTCCTTATGCGCTGTAATTCTGCCATAAGGGCTTCAGTATCATCGTCGTCGCTTTCAGAATCAGAATCATCCTCGTCTAAAGGATCATCAGCATCAAGACTTGCAGCAGGCACTTGATCAACTTTTGCTCTTTTTGAACTCGATGATTCTCTGAGTGGCTCAATCGCCAATCGACGATTGGTTCCCTTATCCTTTCCATCTCGTTCACGTTCTTCCAACTCTTTGCGGAAATCTCGATTTTTCAATTCCTCTATTGTACCTTGACCATGTTCTCTGAAATAGAAATTTACATTATTTAATTGTTCAGAACAATTAAAATATAGTTCATAAGAATAATCAGCAGTATATCTAGTTAAATTTCTTTAAAATAATAAAAAAACAAAGTTGAATAAAATACGGAGAAAGGTTATTTGAGAATTTGAATGTTTATATACCTGTATTTTAACTTGGTGTGCGATGGTAAATCCCGACTACTATATTGTTTTGAAATCGCACTTAAATCTTTTTCTCCTCGGCCTTGGCCACCTCTTGCTGGATCAAATGTTGGTCGTGCAGCGGTAGTCATCTTTCCTTGGAGTTCAGAACAAGACTGACTCACGAAAGAAAAAGCCGAGCCTGGACAATGGAGGATTCTATTAACAGCATATGCGCCAATCACAGCATCGACCACTTCGCTAAGCCAATCAGATGCAGCGTCGCTAAGTCCAAGCTTATTTTTTTGTCACTGAACTACAAGTACAAGAGATTGACTTTTTAAATGCTTTGTTTCACAGAATATAAATTAATCTTTATTTTATAAACTTGATGATTGTAAATCGTATATTTCATTTGAAATCTTAAAATATATCCAAACTTTTATTCTAATCGAACGCTTTGTATCTCTTATCAAATATCACCTAGTTAGACATAATTTTGATACATTAAAAATCCACTAGGTTCGCATTGATCAATTTTTGGACGCAATTTTTACACACTAAGCAAAATCTTTCACATACAAATGAGATTAAATCTATGTTGTTTACCGGCTACAGTATAAAATAAGTATAAAAGAAAAAAAGTGATTGTTTGTAAAGACAATAATATAAACATTACTTTAATTGGCAATGGCTAAACATCACCCTGATCTCATTTTCTGCCGCAAACAACCTGGAGTTGGTAAGTTTAATATATTTTTGACTCATCAATATATTGGAATCATAACCTGCCCATATAAAAACATATTAATATATAAATAAATATTCTTATAGCCATAGGACGCTTATGTGAGAAATGTGATGGCAAATGTGTTATTTGTGATTCATACGTAAGGCCTTGTACATTGGTTAGAATTTGTGACGAATGTAACTATGGATCATATCAAGGAAGATGTGTAATTTGTGGAGGACCAGGTGTTTCCGATGCATATTATTGCAAGGAGTGCACAATTCAAGAAAAAGATGTAAGTATACATTTCATTTTAAGGAAGATTTAGATTAATATTATTTGTAAACTTAAGAAAATAAAATTTATTTATCTTGTTATTGTATTTGTGAGCAATTTATAAAAAATATATTTAATAAGTTACATTATTTTTTATAATGTAATTATAAATAATCATTATTTTTATATACAATATTATGATGCTCAAATAATAACTGCAATAGTAGTTTGTTATTTTGAATATAAAATTTGTTTAGTTGTGTGTAAATAAAAAGAAAATGTTGATAATTATTTTTCCGAGTATTTGCGATAATGTATTTTGTATATGTAAATTTATACTCAATTTAATTAAAAAAAAATAATCATAATATTATTTTTTAATCATTTTAATAACATATCTTTGTAAAAATAATAATATAATAAATATTTGTCAATATATTTTATCATATATTAAATACTAATATTTTTCAAAATCTTTAATATTTTTTAGAGGGATGGATGTCCAAAAATTGTAAATCTTGGCAGTTCCAAAACTGATCTGTTTTATGAACGAAAAAAATATGGGTTCAAGAGACGATAAGCATATATTAAATATATTGTTTGTGTGAATAAATTGTAAAATTGTATTTTTGTAAAATAACTTTTTCTGTAATAGACTATGTGACTTAATTAAAGCACTGATTAATTTGTCATTTAGAATTATTCTAATATTTCTATTAATTATAAAATCATTATAATTATTAATTAAATTAATTACTTAGCACATATAATTATATGTATAATTAATATATGTTATAAAATTTGTTATAATTTTGCATGAACAAAAAATTAGTATTTATAAAGGAAAAATAAAATTTTTCATCTAATTTTTAATATATTTATTTTAATTTATGAATTATTTTCTTTATCACATTACATTGTCATATAAGTAGACTTGTACTACAGTTCCAAGTGAAGACATTTCTTTCACATAATTTTTTTCTACATATTGAACAGTTTATATAACAGAACAGTTGAAACAGTTAAATTTATTAGTTATTTATTAAAAATGATTTTTCAAATGATAAATTATTATCAACTGAAATGTGTTGTCATTGTAAAAGTAAATGGTTAAAATATATAATTTGATTTTCATTACTATTAAATTCAACTGTTTCTTCTGATTTATATTTATACTCTAAATTTGCAAACGTTTTTTTTAAGCTAGTCTGTTACAATAAAACTTTTTTAAATTTTCTACATTGCACTCTGAACAATTTTATTAAAAAAAAAGACATACGTTGTTCATAAAAGTATTTGATCATTGTCATTTATCGTTCATACTATATACACATCACATATTTTTGACATTTCAAACGTTTCATTTAATTTTTTTTTGTATAACTTTTCTTAAAAAAATATATTTTGGTTCCAATTTAAAGTAAGTAATCTATGGTCATAAAACTAATAAAAAATACATTTAAAATAATCTAATACAACAATGAATAAACATTAAAATTTTGTTTTCATAATTTATTCTATAACTTATTTTATTTTGCGTTAAAAACAAACTATGTCAATTTACAATACACATGTGAGTTTGAATATATCTCTGTTGATGACTTGCATTAGAACTAAAATATTTTTTATATCTTTATTAATAAAATTTCTTTAATAGAAAAAAATCATATGAAGAACAAAATTTTTTATTTAATGTAATTTAAATAATTTATTCGATAAAATCTAGTCTACGTATTGGAATATTTACGATAATAAAATATCCCAGTATAACATACAATGCATTTAATGAGTATATGAAATATAAGTATGTGAAAATATGTAAGAGTAAAGTCGGAGATCGGACGGACCATTAAACAATGGAGTCATCAGGCGAGAATTCAAAATCGCTTAAAATTTTTTTCATGAATTGAAAATTAGTTGAGATTGGTTTGTGCCCATGAATAAGTTATCATAATTCATTTTTTATTTGATACAGAAATAAGAAATTGAAATGATTGAATTTTGCATTATCACTAATAAAATAAATATACGTATATTATTGTACATGAGTATTATATATTATTGTATATAGTTGCATTATAAACTTGATGAGTTGTAAATTATTTCAAAACTCAAGTTTAAAAAAGTTATTTAAATTAATTCAAAGTAATCAACTTTTGATGAAATCAGATAAGTATAATTTATTTTATAATTTATCTTATTTTTGTAAAAATCAAATCTATATACCTACTTAATTACATTTAAATGAAGTCAAACATTTATATGTAATATTTATACAATAATAACAGTTTTAAAATGTTCCATTCAGTTAATTTAATTAAAAAAAATTTGATTTATAAAAAAAGGATAGATATCTAATATTAAAATTTTATAACACTCAAATCAAATGAATACAGATTAATAAATACAATGTTAAGTTAACTATACATTTCTTTTTTATTTGTTAATAATGATGTATTTATAAACAAAAGTCAAAAATTTAAACAAACATTAATGACTTTATTAAATAAAATTTACTCGTTACTGTTTTATATAAACATTTACTCCTTATTTATTAAAGTTTTGGTAAAACAGTAATAATTAAAAATATTATGGTAAATAAAATGTTATTTTACTAAAATATTTATATTACGATAAAAGCAATTCTCTTGTATAAACAAAATTTGCTATTTAAAGATATATTTAAATAAATTATACATCAAATCTTAAATGTAATTATATAGTTTTTATATGATACATATATATATATTATTATTTTAAAAAATTTGAACGAAAAAAAGATTAATTACTTTTTTTAGTAACAATAATGATAATAATAATTGGCATCTGAAAAGACTATTGTATCACATTCTACTGCATATATGCCAATCAACTTTATTCCAATGTTTAATCAATATTTTGATAGTTCTTTGTGTTATACGTATAGAATGAAACCGTATTGTGTACACATCGTTTTGATATTATACATACGTGGAAATGCATTTAATGTTCTTCAAAAACTTTTTTTTTTAAAGTAAAAAACTTGATACATAATATCATTTCTTACAATTAATAAAATCGTTACAAAAATACTAAATCCTTACAATGCGACTTATTAATGAAGACAGCATAACGGAACAAGCTTTTTTTTACAAATTGTTCATGATTTTATTTAATGTTTTCATCTATAAAATTTGGTCTTATAACAAGGCAGAAACAACAATCTATTAAAAGTCTATTTGCGTTAGTATTTATATCTTCTATCAAGTGTTGAATATATAGATGAATTATAGTTATATTATTTCTTGAAGACACAAAAACTTTGCCAGTTTCTGTAATATTCTTATTGAACAATATCATATTAATTTCTTGCAGGATCCATGTCATTTATCTGTTAGGTAGTGATATTTATATTTTACTACACAGACGAGCACAAACTACTATTAATTAAAACTCCAATTTCAATTAAAAAGAAAAATGAAATACATCGTGGATCTATTAGGCACATTACCAATAACCATTGGTTCATGCTATTACTACACATTAATGCTTTTGATCATTTGGAAGTATTACTATTGTCCCTTATATCTTCCTTTTTTTTATCAGTTTCAACTATATTTCATTAAGTGAATAAAAAAATATTTAACCTTACTATAGTAAAAACAATAATTATTAGTTTTCAACTTACGTATATGTATGTATGTATGTATAGTTTTATTCTTTTAGACAAGGCAACGCAATTTCTCACTATGGTTCTAAATACTGAACTACATCATTCACTTCATCATTACTTCACAGGTACATGTGTCAATTTATCCAAAAGACGGGTTAAGATTTTTGAATTTTTTTTCATAAATAATCCTACACGATATGCATCAATAATACCCATCAAATCGATGATTTAGTACTTTTATCTCCAAACATTGATTTTTATTTTTATAATTTCAAAATCTGTTTTCGCATTGCGTCTTTAAAAACACAAAATATATTAAATAAAAAACACAATATATATGAATTACTGTGTTTACTTTGCAAACGGAAATAGATTTTTTATTTTTCTGGAACATAAAACTTGATCTAATGCTATTTATTATACAAACATTTTGGAGATCTAAGTTTAAAATCAAATATAATAGTTAATTACTATTTTCATATTTTGTTTTATTGACCATTATATCATCATTTTATATTATCAGATACCAATTAAATATTTCATTCATTTAAATAAATGTTAAAACTTGTCATTTTATTATTATTTTTATGTATGAATAGAATTAATGAACTATTACTATGTTAATTAAAGCATTCTTTACAACAGTACATGGGTAATCAATATCGCGTTTTTGATATGTAATAATTTACACTAAATAATGTTATTTTCGGACACAAAATTCTAATATCTAAAAACTAATAAATAATGAATTTATTATATTTAATCTTAAAATTGACTATAATTAAAAGAACACGTGAACAACAAAAATTAATTGTTATGTTACAAAAATTTTACAAGTATCAAAAGTTAATACAGATTTTTTAAATAACATACATTAAAATTGTTTATACATATATATTACTGATGAATGAAAAATAATTTTTTAATCTAGGTAATCTAAGATGACATATAATCTTTAAAAACCCAACCTGTGATAACTCACATTTTATAAGTAAACCCGTTAGATCTCCAGTGAATATGGTTCTCTATAGGAATGTTATGTATACGGTTTAATACAAATTAATTTTTAATGAGAAAAAATTTTCACATTGTAAAAATTAATGATAAATAATTTGATTAGATTTTATCCTATTTTTGTTATATAATATAAATAAATGTATATGATGTTTTTTTTATTACAAATTAGGATTTGTTAGTTCTAAAATATATAAGTGATAATAAATAACGATTGCAAATTTAATATATGATTGAACAGTACAAGCTATGAGAGAATAAAAATTCAATATTAATTTAGAGTTAAATATCGAATAACTTAATGTTAATAAAATCATTTTATTTGCCTACATTAGATGATTATAATCTAGTATTTTAACAATCTACTTTTGATCTAAAGATTTAGAAAATATGATCTCTATAAATAAAATTTTATGTCTTTTATAAATAAAAAATGCTGATATTTATATTTACAAAAGTAAAAATTATAAGTTAATAAAGTACAAATAAAAATAATCTATTTAAAATGAATTTTTTCTAAATTTCTTAATTCTAACTTTCTAATTTTTTTAAATGCATAATTATGTTATATTTATAAAGTAACAAGTTTAATGAAAAGTATTAATAGATAAATTACTGTATTTTTGAACTTAATTAATACTTTAATAATTATCTTTGTCATTTCAAAATTGTAAAATTATAAAATTCTATATCAATAATTAAATTAATAAATGTAATCAAAATAATATATTACATAAAGATATATTTAGATTTAAAAACTTTTAAATACTTATAAATAATTAATGTATTTTACAATTAATCTAAAAAAGGATAAACATCTTTTTTGTTTTTTGCTTCAGATCACAAAATTTCATTAATTTATATATCACTAATTTTTATATAAATAATTTAATTAAAACGTACTTTTTGTACGTTAATAATATAAAATAATTCTTTAAAATAGTTAAAATTGCTTTGTTACAGTTTTCAGATAAAGATGAAAAACCATTTTTAAGTGATGGTTTGTAAAATTCGCAATGAATTATTTTACATACCAAAATAATTTGTAAGGCAATAACAATATTACACTCTAACAGATTCTTCAACGATTGTATTCCTATAATAACTAGTTTTTTATTTTCATGAAATTTGTTTTACTTGGACAATTAGTTTCGACGTCCAAAATCGTAGCGAGCAAACCTGGTGAAAATTAGTATACCACAACAATTAATAGTATTCTAAAAATACTGTATAATTATCATTATATTACGTCTTATTTCCAGGATCTATTTTGCTCGTACTTGGAATTACTTCTCATCTAGACAGAGAGGAACTTGCAACTGACCTTCCGCTTATTGCAGATTGCAGACTCATCATAGAGCCCCTGTAAATAATAAGATATATTTATCATAAATTAATAATTTTTATTAAATTATTATTACAAGTACAAAATTAACCAATTTAGAAACAATATAAAATATTTGTGAGTGATTTTTTGCAAAATTTAAATACTTTATATGTTAAATTTTTTTTTCATAGAAATAGTTAAAAAAATAAAATTTTATACTTTTTTACAATTTGCCATTATTAAGTTTAAAAAATTATAGAATGGAATGACAATAATTTTTGGTAAGTGTTTAATGAATTTAATAATTACTTGTAATGAGCTGATGGTAATGTTTCATAGAAATACATTAATTGTGCTTTGTGTGAACTTATCGAAGGAAGAAATTCTCCCTGTTCTTCTATATTTTGCCACTGTAATATGTAGGTTCCAGCTTCTTTCATAATATGAGTTCCCTAAAAACACATTATTTGTAAATATAAAAAAAAATACAATGTAAATAATTTTGATTAACTTTTTAATTACTTGAATACTTTCTCCATCATGACACACGGTACTTGGTTCAACTTTTACACAATCTATTCCTTCTTTCCATTCCTTATGTCCTGTTACATCTTGTTCACTCACTGTTATAGTATCTGGAACTGCTATAGATACATAAAAAATATTTTTAAAGTGTTTGTCAAAAATGAGAATAAAATACATATTAGAATTATTATACAAGTTTTATGCAGATTAGAATATTATTTTTGAAAATTATAATTTATTTAACCTTTATTTATAATTATTTGAAACAAAGAGAAGCATATATAAATAAAATAATTATTTTAAAAGTAATAAAAATACATAGATAACTTATTACATTGTAAATTACTATACATACCTAATCCATTAGAATCACTTGATTTATGCTTAAATAATACAGTGAACAAAACTTTATGACGCATCACATCAAAATCCCAAGTAAGAACAGCACATGGATCATTGCAATGTACTGCAATATTGTGTACTTGACCACGGCTAAGACTTACAGAGTGATATAAACTATGCTCGTGTTCAGTAGATGTTCCTTCCAAATCAGCTTTATAAAGATTTTTTGGCACAACCCCTCCCTCCATAACATATGTCTAAAAAATTAAACAATCATTAATATTTTACATAATATATAAGTTTATTTTTAATTTTGTTCCCTAAATTTAATTATTCTAAAATTATAAGTTAAATTAATTACTTTAAAACGTTTTATTATAATATAAATAATATTTTAATAAGTTAAATATGAATCACGTAATCGGAATATTTTCAATTTGTATATAATGATTATACATTGTATGTATTATAAATCAATTTAATAATTGATTCCAACAAATTTTAAATAAGTTCTAATTTTAAATATTAATTAAATAATTAATATACACAATGTAAAATGTCCATCAATAACCAAATAATAAAAAATAATAATTAAAAGCAATAATGTTAATTTTATATAAATTGAAAACTATCAATAAAATAATGAAATAAGAGAAAGAGAAAAAAAGAAAATTTATTATTCATTATTTCATTATATAGCATTATATAAGTTAATTTTTAGACGTAAGATTTTTTTTTAATTCATTTAATTTAATATATTTTTATTAAATAAGATATAAATTTATTAATTTAATTATATTTTTTCAAAAGTAATTAATATAAATACTACACTGCATTCAATAAATTTATTTTTATGATTATTAAATTTTTTATTAAAAACAAATTTATTGTATTACATTATCTCGTAAACTCAATAAAACTTTAACTGACAAATTTTATTACTTGATTTTTTTATTTATTTTTTTTTTTTTTTATGAACGTACAATAAGCTTAAGACATCACATTAGCACATAAAACTAAAGAAATTAATATTTAATATGAAAAACATTTAAACATTTGATTTGGTTTGCAATTAAGAAGTTATAATAAAATTTAATTTGATGTGTGCTTTAAAATATAGTGCGAATAGTCACAGATATTTAAAAAACATCACTCAAAAGAATGTGTTCATTAAAAAAGTGAATTTAAACATTGTCAAATCCTTT
The DNA here is from genome assembly GCA_018907245.1 of Eupristina koningsbergeri. NCBI lineage: Eukaryota > Metazoa > Arthropoda > Insecta > Hymenoptera > Agaonidae > Eupristina > Eupristina koningsbergeri. Next base: position 315,422 of record JACCHV010002877.1, on the reverse strand, counting down.
ATTTATTAGTCTTACATAATTTGATGGTTCAAAAACGTAAAAGCGTTGAGGAACTATATAATAGTCTTCACAAAAAACTTCCTGTTAGTTAAAAAAGTAAAATAAATCTAAAGAAATAGTTTATAGAAAAGTTATATAATATATATATTTTTTTTAAATTTATAAAATTTAAAATTTTATAATATAAATTAAAAAAAAAAAATTAAAAATTTATTTTAAGTGATTATTATTTTATACCTCTGATGAACCACCAAGAAAATCGGGTATATATTCAGGATCTATATAGTCAGTAAGGCCACCAGCTCCTTGTTCTTGGTAATCAGTACCACAGTAAAATATAAATTTATTCCTTGTATTTTCGTCTATAAAATAATAAAAATAAAATTATATATTTTCTTGACTTATAAGCATATTTAAATTTTCATGAAATTATATTTATATAACTAAATAATAGTAACGTGAATTTTAATTTCTAAATAAATTTGTATAATTTGTTATAAAATTTTAATGCATAAAAATTTTCTAACAGGATAGTGAAATTTCTAATTTAATCAATTTATTATTATGTACGTTATCATCATACGTAAGTCTTACGGACACGGTATTGTTTATTTGATACAAGTCAGTGAGAGTATGTAAATCAGATTATTTGAAATCTCAATGTCAATATATATGATGCGATACTTAGAAAAAAACGGACGGAAAAAGAAGATAATTAAAGGTCCCGGATGACAACAATCACGAGACAATATACGGGATGTGGATTGGAGGGGCGCGATCCAGAGGAGATAAATGCTGGTTATCTAGGAAACTCGGAGCTTTTTAATTAAACTCCACTAACAAAGACTTTTTGATAGTATCTATTGATTGAGCCTTTCAATTGATATCTGAGGATAGAATCTTTTTCACCAGTTAATTACACAATATGCTTTTACAATACTTTTTAATAAGTGTTAATCGACAATGTCAGACATAAGAACTAAACCAATTGACTGATGGGTTATACTTCTTTGTTTTATTATCGGTTACTATTCTTTATATTATTATCTTAAAAATAAAGAATATAAAGAACGGTAAATGATTTATCATGCTTTTTTTGTTTTTTTATTTCATTTTATATACTACTTTCCAATATATCCAAATGATTAATATATATTAGTTAAGATCTGAAATTTACAGTATACAAATATCTAAAATGTTTTAAAAATAAAAAATAAAAACAGATATCTTAATTATATTTTTAATAATAATTTCATTGATAAAAAATCATTTCATAACAAAAAAAATACTTATATTCACTCTTATATTGTATATGTACATAGAACATATTTAATTAAACTAGCAGATCACAAATGATATAAAAAAGTTCTAAATTTATTGATGTAAAAAATTAAAATTGAGCAATTGAAATTTTTTTTCAAAGATATTGCACATTAGTTTACTAGAACAAAATATTTAAATTAAAATCTGACTGAAATAAATATTTTACTTAATCAAGTTTTATACATTTAAAAAATTAAGATAAATAATAATAAAGTTGGAAATACATGTTTACCTAAATTAATAAAATATAAAAAATTCTATTAGAAAAATATTGTGATTATAATAAATTATTTATTATTTTAATTATAATTAAAAAAAAAAAAATTAAATACTTACGTATAAATGTACTAATGAGAGTCCACAAAATCGGAAAACATCTTGGAGCTCGCATTATTAATACGCGTCCCATTGTTTCAGGATAATTAAATTCAACAATTTCAATAATATGAAGAAGAGCCTGCAAAACAATTATTATGTTTGTTAAAAAAATATCAATATAAACATTGAAAATAGAGAAAATATTTTAGAATCTTACTTTTATACCTGGTCTCCATAAATGTCGCATATTCAATCCTTCTAAGTCAATTATTAATGTCCATTGTGAAACTGGATGACCACAGACATTTGTAGCCTCATCCATTAAGGATAAACCTTCTTCACAAATATGTAAGGCCTATTTTCCATAATAAAATATTTTTCAATAAGTAATAATAGATAAATTTAAAAATGATAATGTACAAGTAATTTGCATTACATACTAATAATAATAATTCATCTTCTCCAATAGATTTAAGTAATCCTTTAACATCCATTTGACCTAATCTTAAAATATAAAGTGGTCGACCATCTAAAATAAAAAAAAAATAAATATATATATAAGAAGATGAATATTATAATTTAAACGCTTATTAATACTAATTCATTAATTTTACATAGTTACTACCTTTATCAAAGTGATGCCAACCACCGGGAAAATAGTCCTTCACAACTTGAGGAGCTTCATATTCTTCAAGAACTTTATCAATTTGATGTTTTTTCCTCCAATGAAGAGATTGTGTTAACATTTCTCTAGCTTTCTCTACAGAGAATTCTCTAGCTCTTAAAAAACGCAATAGAGTAGCATCACTTGGTATAGAGCTACCTCTCAGCTCTTCAATACTATGCCTTAATTGTACTAATTTGCTTTCTTGCATCATGTCAAGTTTTCCCAAATATCTTTCAATATAGTCAGACGATAATTGCATTTCTGAAATTACCATTTCCAAAGAATCTTAACAAAGCATTTGTTTTTTTCATATTATATTATTGAATTTGATTCAAATAATAGTATAATAATATTTAACAATATTGGTACAGTAATTTAATTTTTATGTTTACAAGATATAATTGGTTTGAATATTTATAATAAATTACTCTCAATTAATAAGTTATTATGATTCTATTATTTGAATAATTTAATTCCATTTAATCAGTATTATTGAAAATATAATTTAAAAAACTGTAATATGTATTAGTTTATACCTCTGGTACTTGGAAATTTTCCTTCTAAAGAAGAGTGTTCATTAGTTTTAACTATTTCTTTTTGCTCTTCTTTTGGAGAAATCCTATAATAATTTATAAAATATTAAGTATAACATTTTAAACAACATGTAGGCATTTTATTATTAATACTAACTGTTCTTCCACAACATTTGTTTGTTTTAATGAATCCTTCCATGGTTCGACATGTGTTATACCTTCTTCTTTCATTTGATTCACAAAATATTCAATGATTTCTTTCCCCTAAAATAAAAGTGATATAATAATAATATAAATATAAATAAATAAATTCTAACATTTTTTAAAACTTTATTTCTATATCCATGTATTTTCATTTTTATCTGCTTTTTAACTATTATCTATAAATTTGGAATACACTGTTACCTTTGCAATATTTTGGGCATATTGTTTCATTGCTAATTTTTCCATTGAATTTTCAAATCCGAAAAAATTTTTTATATCCAAACTAGCTGTTTGTTCAAAACAAGTCCATTCAGAATTTTCTGGATGAATCTACAATTTGAATTTATATATGAATATATTTATAATTTTATAAGTATAAACAATGCTTTTAATTATACTCACAAAATATCTACACTTTTCTATAACTGTAACCCTTGAAGAGAAACTCTCATTATATGCTTCAATTTCTAATATACTGTTACGGCGGTCCAGAACATTTCTTTGTATAAAATATACAAAGTCTACACCTATTATCTATTGTAAATATATATTTTATTATTAAAAGAAATAATGTTAAAAAACAATATGAATATTAGATCTTTATTAAAAATTTTTTTTTGATTACATCTATGAATATAAAATTTGGATTAAAAAAAAAATACTAAATTTCAATTTATACATACCTTTTTTAAAATATATGGGGCATCAACGTTTAATTTACATCTTCTCTCTGTTGTTCGAATCGCTCCATCGTCACTTTCATTATCTAAAATTACTTCACATCCTACAAAAACTGGTATTTGTGGACATGTAGGAAATCGTCGCTCATAAGCCTTAAAAAACAGTATCAAAATAGAAAATCATATTTTTAGAATTTTATATCTACAGACTACAAAAGTTTTTTTTATTGTTAATATTTATTATTATTATTTTTAATTTATATTTATTATTTATATAATATTTTTAATACTTAAATTTTTTATATAATGAGTAATTTAATTTTTTAAAAAATCTATGAAAAATAAAATAATACATTAATTCATTTTATCAATTTAAAAATTTCAATTATTAATACTAAATTTAAAAGATATTGATAAATCAAATATTTGAGCAAGATTTTCAAATTGCAATTGCATTATTGAATTTCTTTACATTTATGTGTTTAAAGGTCATAGTATTCCAAGGTCATCAGGTACATACAACTTTACAGTGCACAAATCAGATGAAATGACTATAATAATCCTTATACAGCTACTTCACAACAAGCCAATGTCAAACTCATTATTTTAACTTATCAATAATGCAAAGAAAAGATGATAAACATTCCATTGATTAGTACAAGTTTGATACAAAAGCTATATTTTTATCAAGAAATTTGTTCTTTTAGATATGATGTATAAAATAAGTGAAAATATTATAAAAATTATTAAAAAAAACTATTGAATAGAATAAATATTTATAATGACCATTTTAATACAAAGATACTTAATATACGAATATATATTAAAAAATTAAAAAATAAATCATTAAAGGATTAAGTAATAACTAATAAATTACTAATTTAATTTTTTAGTAAATTAATGTTATTTAATTATTTATAAATTTTTAGTTATGAGAAATATTATAGAAAATTAATTACAGTTTTTAATATAGTTGTTTACAACAACAAAAGATAAATGTAATGAATACAAATTTTTCAAGTGGTAAATAAATTAAAATATTTTGTTTTTATAATAAAATTAATTAAAATTAATTAATAATTATATAACATTAAAAATTACAGAGGAAATGAAACCATGCAATTGTAGATTAAGAAATATTTAATGATGAGTAAAGCACAAAGGAAATTTTAATAAAAAAATTTTAATAACTTGATTTATGAATAAGGTTATTTGTAATTACTATGTATATTGGGCTTGTCTCTTAATTTTAATTTTAATTTGTACCATTATAAATTGTTATATTTATCAAAAATTATTATGAAATTTTTATTAAAACTTCAAAGTATACTAAAAAAGTGTATATAATTGATTGAAATTTTATGCAACTTTTCAGTGATATTTAAAAAATGATATTTTACCATAAATTAATAATTAGAAATATGATTGATGTCATTAGCTACAATATTTCTATACATATATCAATAAATATTAACAATCCTTAAAATAATAATTAGTTATAGATTTTATATTTACTAATTGAATATTTTGATATAATTCATAAAAACAATTTCTTTACTCAACAAATAAATCAATGCAATTTTAAAAACTGACAGAATGTATAATTATAAAACTATCGTAAGAATAAAATTGTCATCTTAATTTATGAGTCACAGTGAATAATAATTTTCGTTCATTACAATTAGACTTCTGTCACTTTATGCTAAAGTATTTTGTATATTTGTAATATTATTTACAATATAATATTTCGTATATTTGGTTATGAAATTATCGTTAATTTTTTTCTTAATAGAGAAAGCTGATTTGAAACATTAAAGTAAAATGTACATATAAATTTAAAAAGGAGAAACATCGAGATGCTTTATATTTAATATTCGAGTCGATGCTTAAGTAAAAGCGATATTCTCAATGAAAGTAAGCATATTTGGTTATGAAATTACTGTCAGTTTTTTTTCGAATAGAGAAAGTTGGTAGGAAACATTACCATAAAATGCATATGTAAAAGTAAATAGGAGATAAAAGATCAAGATCATTTGTATTATATGTTTGAGTCGATGTTTAAGTAAACGGGGGACTCTCATTGAAAGTAAGTGGTGTTCAAGGTGGACATCAAGGTAATCATCATAATGATTAAGTGTACATAAACATAACATACCAGCATAACGAGGGCAAAAGGGTATTTGTAAACCCGGACGGGGGATTGATATTGCTGAACCATATTGTCGTAATTGCTTGTATAAATGCACCAGAATTACAAAAGTCACATAGGCTCGCCGTCCCTTTCCAGAACTCGGAACTCCACCTTTTGCCCTATCACGGAAAGTGGGCTACGCTTGAGAACTGACGGTGATTCTTTGTCTCGGAAGGGTCGACGAATCCAATCACGCGGACGGCTTCATCAAAGGCTCGCGCGCGAGCGAAGTGCGTATCTCCTCATGAGACTCGACTCGGAGAAGAGCCTCAAGCGTATCCTTGTGGGTCGCTCGTCCTCGCGACAGTCACTGACTCAACTCGATAATCGACTCACTGACGCTCGCTCGCCTTTCCAGCTCTTCAGATCTATATTTCTGTCTCTTGCGCGTCACCGAAGCGCGCAAGATCGGAGGGGAAACGAAGACTGTGACCGACTGACGTCCCAGCCCATACTTACTCGCCCTGGTGCGCTACCCACGCGTCGGGGGGCTTTAAACTTGCGGGCAGCGTTCGCACCGCTAATAATCTGTCGCGTCATTGGAAATTGACGTTAAGCCTCTTCGCTCTTGCATTTTCGGGAGCTTTATCAATTCGTGATTAAATTCAGATATCTTTTTTGATACATTTGATATATTTTTTTGTTACGTGCACCGAGAAATTCTGGACGCTCGGAAACTCGTGCCAAATGAACATTAATTTTTTGTTGGAAAAAGACGTGAAAATTTTGAACGACGACGATCTACGACGTCATTTAATCGTTGCTTCATGTTTAGAATTAAGAAAATTACGAGTTTGAAAATAAAAAGCTTCGTCAGTTTTCGCTATGTAGTTTTTATTGCATAAGATTTTAATTTTTTTCATCTTATACTCTTCGCTCTTTTATTACAAACCAATTAATTGTTATTTCTATTGTACATTCATTACTTTTGCTTACTATAACATTAATAATAAAAATAAAAATGCCCTAATGATAAAAGTACGTACTTTAATTTTCGCAATAACTCATTTAATCTGTACAATGTCAAAAACTTCAAATTTTAATATATTGCGCATATATTATACGATAAGATTAAATTTATAACTAATAAAAATCTGATCAAATGCGAAAAAATTTTCAAAATAACATAAACATATCTGACGGTTGCATTACATTTAATTTTCTTTCAAAAGCAAATTAAAAAGAGGTATTTTTCCTTTTCCTTTATTAGTTTCATCATTTTCAATTTTTTGTTAAATTCCATCGCTGCGGTAGATTCAATCATTCATATTGGTTATGCGATTATAAAATTGATTTAATACGCTAAAGCAAAAGTACACATTCATCCATAATGTCCTTTTCATCTCTGCATATTTTTTGAACAATTGTATTTAAATAATCCAAAAAATTATCACTGTGATTGTAATTTGTTCTTACTTTAATATTTATGAAACAATCTGAAAAAACTTATTAACTTACAAATTCAACTACTTTTAAATTAAAAAAAATCAAAATTTATTTAATATTCAAATGCATGTACTGTCCAATCTTAAAAAAAGTATCAAAAAAACAAAAAAAAAACAAAAAAAAAAGAAATATTAAGTATACATTTAGTATAGATTATGAAACATTTTGACGCTCACGATTATTATAAAAAGATGCACATTATGTTACATAACTTGATATACAAGTGTAAATATAAAAATTCATAAATAATAATTATAATTTTTAAGTGCATCAATTATCTTTTGAAAGATTTAATAGTATTTTAAATTGAATAAATATACAGTTTTGTAAAGCTGTAATACATGCTAAAACAGGTAAATTTATCAACGAAAAGAAAAAGTAAGAGAAGAAAGAGATTCATAGATCAAATTTTTTAAATTTTTTTACAAATGAGTGTAGTAAAGTTTGAGCCTACAAAACAAGGACACCCTTGTTAATCGAGATAAATTAATTAAAATAAATGGTAAGCGAAGACACAATGCCCTGAAAAATTAAATAATTTTTATAACAATATATCCTCACTGTTTGAACATAATTTATACAATTAAAATTTACGGTCCAGCGCCTCCATCTGAAGGAGATATTAGCATAATAAATTCATTAGCACAACCCGAGTTAAAAAAAAAAAACAAATTTGCAAGGATTAGTACAGTGGAATCTCGAGAGGGTGCAGCGGCTGTCCCGAGATAAACCGTTGCATAACAAGGGAATACGTGTGTGCATTGCGACTCAATGGCCGATGCGCGTTCTCGGGTGCTCGACAAGATGGCGCCGCGTGCAGTCATCAGTAGCGTACATGTAGTGTACATGACCACAGCTCAGAACGCTTGCCGACTCGAGACAATGCGGAGGCGGAGGTAATGCGTGACGACGCGCGTCGCGAGCCGTGTTCATGTGTGCGTGCATAGTTGTATACAGACAAGTTTCGTACGTTATACTTGGCGCTCGATGGCTGTGGTGCGTTGCTCCCGGGTACACGGGTGATACCTGCTGAAACGGCGAACCGACTCCCAGTGCAACTGTGCGCGAGGAACGAAAATAAACGAGGCAGATAAACGGGAAAATGAGGTTCTCAGCGGCGAGCGGAGCGAGAGAAACGCGCGAGTGCTCCGCTCTCGCCGAGTCCTGAGGGAAAAAGAGAAAAAATAATCTCCTCTCGAGATCTACGCACGCACAGAGGCGCGCGTGTTGGGAAATTTCTCGCGAGAGACCGAGCGAGCTTTTTCTGTTTTTGTTTAAGCGCGAGATAATTTTTTGTTTCTCTTGGGTCTTTCGCTTGGCCGTTGCCGCGGTCGCCTGCGCCATAAATACGCGCTCCGCAAGCGAATGGAGTGAGGAAAGAAGAAGAAGAGGAGAGAAAGAGAGAGAGGTGACTCGCATGAAAATCGTACATGAGCTCTTGCTTGGTCTCCGCCACCGTAGCACCAGGTCAAATGGAGCCGAGGACGGGTGCGACGGCGGGTGCGCGCCTCCTCGTCCTTGGACTGCCGCTACTGATGCTCCTCCACCAAGGTACGTATTGTTGCGCTTGCTTTCCTCTTCCTCCCGGTCGCTCGGTGGCTGGACCCCTATGACTGGTACCCAGTGTTGTGGCGCCCTCGAGACACTTGAGGAAGTGCCGATGAAGAATACACGCGCTTCGGGGAATTGTCGAGCCCACGATTGCCCAGACAGCAGGCCATAAATAATTGATGAGAGATGCCTGCCTGGCACTGGATTTTTTTCATTTTCTTTCTTTTCTTTCTCTTTTTTTTTTCTTCCCTTTCTAACTATCCCACGAGTATAGTAGTCCGTAGCACTTGGGACGTTTGAAAAGCAAATGAGTCTTTTCGAGGACTGATTACTTAATTTATAACGTATTTACAACCATCGCTGACAATTCAATGCACCTGCAATTGCTCCATTATTTATTTTGTTCATTTATGCAAACATCGGCACAGGTTTTACGTTCGAATGTAAACAAGTGTTATCGGTATGCGGGAGCATTTAACTAGATTACCCACTCCACTTTAAAAACTATAATATTCGACTACTATTTTTATCTTTTACCCTTTTTCCTTTCTTCATTTTGGGAAATCCAAAGGTCTGTTTGAAGATTATAATTAAAATTAAAATGTTTAATGGTATCAAAGGCTTGGGGTTATAAAACATTATAACACTGTTAAAAGTTGCACAACTACATTGTTTCTCTATGTGTAAAGCACTTGTTATGCTAATGAACTTAGTTTTATGTAATACTTGACTTAAAAGACTAATCTTATTACAGACGTAAAAATAACTCGAGTATAAGTTTCAAATCACGATTGTTGACAAGATTTTTTCACTCAATTAATTGGCTCAATAAAGTAAATAGAATACTTTGAAGACCATTTCCTCTTTCTCATAAATAAACATTTTGAATCTCTCTAAATTATTTAACAAAGGCTCCAGTTCGAATTTGAATTGGAAAATTTATTTAAATTACTGTTAATATTTATAATTGATTTAATCATTGAAACAATCCAATGGTAGCTTTCAATTTGAAATCTGTAACAATAAAAAACATATTTGGGAGGAAGATAAAAGTAAAAGGCATATTTTTTCAACAGTTTTTAAAAGTTTCCACTAACAATGTATCGTATAATTTATAAAAATTAAATTTTGCATTCTGTATTTTTTCTAACAATAGTTGTAAAATATACATGAGCCCATTAAAAGTATTTTCATTTATTTTTTAATAAGCCTTAGAGCGGAGAAAAACTCTTTTAAAAAATGATTTTCCATTCAAATGGGAATGCAAAGACGTTTAAAAGTTTTTCAATTTTTACACCATGCGTGTTGAGTATTTAGTTGGATAATGGTGTAAGGAACGAAAATATCGAAGCTGCATTACTTTGTGAGTGTGAGTGTCGAGGCTCATATACGTGTGCCCTGAGAAAATAAAAATGGCACACTGAGGAACAAAACATTGTAAAAGACCAATCGTTTGTAGTTGTAACGGCGTCTTCCTCACTTCTGCATCACAAAACCCGTGCCATTTGCCAAAGGCTCTTGTGCATTGGGGCCCAAGCCCAGGATACAGAGGATCTTTTGAGGGAGGAGGCGTGTTGTCTTCTCTCTCTCTCTCTCTTTTTTCTCCCTCCTTCCCTCCCACTCTCTTTCTCTCTTTCTTTCTCTTTTCTCCTTCGCCTCGAAGCACTATTTTTCGTATAAGGTGACGCTCTCTCTAGAGCCTCTCGAACTAGAGAACGAGAGATCATCTTCGACACCTTCGCACCGCAGCCGCCGTAGTGGCTCCTGCCCCCTCCCTCTCTCCCCTTCCCTCCCCCATCGCTCCCTCTCTCTCTCTCTCTCTCTGGCCTCTTTCCCTCTTGTCACCGCTCTCTATCTATTCCTTATTTTCCCTCTCTCGTGGTTCTGCGATTCTGCACTACACGCGTTCTCGTGGCTGGTCTTTATGCTCGTTTTTTTCTCGGGGCGAAATCCCGTTCGTGCCCTTGCCCGCACGAGATGCAGTTGAACGAGGACGTGGCCTTGACAAATGCAAAAGAAGATACATTATTGGGAATATTTCATTGGCAATTTGTCGACCCTTTTTTAACTATCTGCCAACTGAGACGCGACTCCTTTCCCCCTCTCTGTCTTAGCTTTAAATTTATCGGCCTTCCCATATATTTCCCTTCATTTCGCTTATTTTCGGCAATCGGAAATTATTCCAGTTGACACGACCGCTTGATTCCCATTACCGTGATTTAATAATTTACGATTATGCCACATTGTTATTACACATTATTGGTGCAGTCTAGAGTGAGTTCTTCACGATAAATAAGCGTAGATTGGTTTAATAATTGTTCGCTTCTTTCTTTCTTTTTCTTCTTTTTCTTTTTTTGTGACTCCCATGAGCAGTAATTTATTTTAAGAAATGTAATTGTAAATTTACAAACGATTTTTATGGATAATTATAAAAGTGTTTTCCACGTCATTTTCTCAAAATTATTTGGTTGATAAATAATAAAAATGGGTGGAAATTAATGCTTTGAAAGCCGTTTAAATAAAAAAAAAAATAAATATTTAAAGGGGAAAGCGTAAACCCATTCGCGTGCAATATCAATTACTGGCTCTTCTATATTTAACATGAAATATTGTTATTAAATTTTCAACCGTGATAGATTTAGTTGACGTTATGGATGCTCCCTAGTTATTATTTATTCAGGCGTTTGCATTAACGTTTCTAACGCTAAATTGAGAGCAATTAACTGAGCACACATACATTTGTCATTATTTTCTTCAATTGTGCGTCCTTATATTATTGCTTACTTGTTTATATCAATTATTTATCTCTGAATGATGTACGTATTCCTCCTCCATTCCAGCTTCCCTTCCTTGCTTACTTCTTGTTCCCAATTAGATGTACGAACGAACCTCGGCCTCTCCAATTATCGGCTCATTCATTTTTGCTTTCTCTCGACGCGTGCATTTGATTCGATATAGGTATACTCGTATACCCTGGTATCTAAGATTTGTACGACTGGTATTGCACATAAAATACCAAGCATGTAATGTTCGTGTGTGTAGGTGATCGCTATAAGACCCACACCGACGGCCACACGGTTTCGATGGAAACTCAATTCCTAATCGCTTATTGGTAATTAATTATAATTAGTTTGTTGTCATTTAAAATTTATTTGAGATATTTTCAGTATTATTGACTTGTAAATTCTCGAATTTATCAATTTATTACAATTTATTGTTGAATTTTAATACATAAAATTTGTTAGTATTTTTTCTTTTTCTTTTTATTCAAATAAAATGAACTAATAAAATGCTATACATTTTATAAAAATGTAATTTCATTTTGTTTTTTAAATTGTAAAGTTTTACAACAAAGACAATCGTATTGGATCTGGTATTTTCTTTTTGAATTTATATTCTTAAAGTTGGAATTGGTAAGACAATTTATGTTATCTTCGTATTTTCGAGAGCACAACATTGTATTTGGGTAGAATCTTGTCGTTTTTCTAACTGTATTGTATAATATTTGTATAATGCCCTTTTTTCGATTTTAAACAGAGATGGTCTAGAATATACAATTTTCTTTTTAAGAAATATGAGAATTTTATAACTTTCTTTCGATGACTTTGTGTGCTTATTATTATTTAATTAATTCCATATAATTATCAGTATTATCTATTAATCATAGTTGAAACTCATATTTTTACTTGATTCAAACGTTTAGTGCATTCAAATCAATATTTATTCAATTTAATTTTATTATTATTAAATTATATTCTATTATTATTTATTTGTAATAAATTAATTCTTTGTTGTACATAATAAACTATTTATTTTTATAATACAATGAATGGTTAAAAATTTCCCTTACTAATTTGATACGTGGATTTAAAGGCAATATTTTTATACCAGTAATATTTTAAATTATTATAAATTATTTAACATAAATTAATTATTTTAATTTATTATAATTAATTATTTTAAAAATTTCTTTTTAATTACCTACACATTAATACCAAGAGTTTATTGCACAAATGTCATGCTTATCATGGTATTTGCATTATTGTTTTTTTATAATTATATGCATTGATAATTATGAACAATATTATATTTTATTTTATAAATTACTGCAATTGATTGAAAATAATTTATAAAAAATAAAAATGTTTATAAAAGATGTTTTCAATATTTGTGTATATGCAATTTAACTATATTAAACGATTCAAGATATTATTCTTTGAAAAATTAAAAACAACGATATGAAGTGAAATTAAAAATATTCAGTTTTGCTTATTGCTAATAGACACGCAATTCAATGAAAGGAAACAATACCATTGATTCCCACGTATTTTAAACATCAATATTCAAGTTAATCAAAAACTGTTTGACTACCGCATTTTATAGTATTTGTGCAATAATTTTCAAGGAAAAAGACACAAATTTTACATAAAAATTATTCAATGACAAAATAATTAAATATAAATCAGTTTTCAAATACATAAAAAAGTAGTTAAAAAAAATAAATCATAATTAATTTGTGATATTGAAGCAATCAATTTTGTATGAATATTTGTACTAGTGATTCTTGAAATATGATTCATTAGCTTAAATTGGATAAATCGTGTATGATGTTTCAGTTAATAAGTGATGATAGTAATTTTTTCAGAGACATAACAAACAATAGAATTACGCAAACAAGAAGTGCATTAAATTCCGAAAGTATTCGTTATTATCAAATAATCTAACTTTTAATTAAGTAGGATATATTTGATAGATTGAGATAAAAGGTGTGATTTAGCGGTGTTAACATGTATGTATCGAGCAACTGCTCAAAATGTTAAAAGAAAACGGTATAATTTCGGCACCGAGCAATTTTCTCGTGTAGTTCAAATGCTTTATAAAACAGAAAAATCGGCATCGCCCAGGGGGTTTTATATCAAAGCAACAAAAAAAAAAACAAAAAAAACGTCAAGAGGCGGCGCACCGGAGGGTTGTGCGTTCGTTCCAGGTCCAGAGAAAGGATCGGGATGCAGAGAGAGAAAGAGAGCGAGGGGGGAGAGAAGAGAACGAGGGGAGGTAAGGGGGAGGGGGGAGGTTAGGCCAAAGCGAAATATCTATTTTGCGTTGGGTATGTTCACGTAAGTGTGCGGACCGGTATTTCGCGCTCACGCGATTGTGGTTGTGGGATACGGGACACGGTTGGGCTCGTTTGTACGCGTGTTTGTGTGTGTAGTTGTGAAGGAGGAGAGGCGAGTGGCATTGCTAGAGAACTGCGTAACAAGAATGTCGGTATTGTCCATTATGGGCCTGGGCCTGGACCTGGGCCTCGGTTAATCTCTCTGTTCGAGAGAGAAGGAAGAAGGAAGAGGAAGAATGACGGGGGAAGGAATTATAACCTTTCCGTTTGATATTCTAATTTGAATATGCTTTTGGTCTATTGAGTCTTGCTCTGCTCTGCTCCAACAATTTTGCGGAGGTTCTGCTGCTCTCCTACCTCCATCATTCTCTATCCTTCTCTATCCATGCGTCGGTCCACGTACGCGAGATCCTTGGTATGCAGATTTCATTTGAATACTCGATTCGTTATGATTGGAACTTTTTTCTATCAACTATACTGGTCTCTTTTATTTTTTATTCTTTAAACATTTTTTTTATATTCTACTCTTATTATAAACAAGTAATGCAGGGCATGGAAACTTTCCTTCATTATTTTTTATGCAAAGGAATAAACTATTAAATAAACATTGGATAGAAACACCTAAAGGTACACAGTGTTGCAATACTTCATAACTGATTATAAGACAGCAATTTGTTTTTAACATAAACTCTCATCTTATCAATTAATTATTGAAATAAATTAAAAAATTATGCAATAATGTGATTTTTTTAATTTAAAATATTTATATACTAATAATACTCTTATATTTTATATGATTCAACAAAGAAATAACAACACATTCCGTTAGAATTATATTTTTAATACATCAAATAAAGATATTAAATTTTATTTCATTGAATGATCTCAACTTCAATTAAGGGTATCCAAAAATTTATTCCCCGTTAATTACGTTATTCATCTTCATCATCAATTTATCAAATTCGAACGCAACTTTAACATTCGCGTATGCTTCGGTTTGGTGTTTTTTTTATTTCTTTTTTTCTTTCTTGTTCTTCAAATTGTCATTTCTAGTTAGACATTAACCAAACAATCTATGTCCAAGATAAATACTTCATTAAAATAATGATTGTTATTACCGTTTTCCATTCATTATTAACTAAACTGGAAAGTTCCTATGAGATTCTGGAGTATATAATTAAATTCACCAACCGTCAAGTGCCTGTTCATTTAAAAAATTAATTACAATGAGAACACCAAAATAATTTAAAAAGTATGCTTTCATTGTTGAAATATGTCATTTCAATAAGCGAATCATTTTTTGCTTTTGTTTTTTTGCATTTATAAAAACAAGAAAAATCTATTGTTGTATAAATATTAAAAAAAGTATTTTAGCGCATAAATTAATTTCGAAGGAAGGTACTTCTGTCCATTACAAATGAACTTGCCACTGTTTACTCAAAATTGAATATTCAGAATTAACTCTACTTGTAATCGACAGAGCACGGATTAAGCTCATACATATAAACTTTAATTAAGTTTATTGACGATGTCTTTCTAAAGCACCACCTTAAATTAAATTAGCGGGTAAACCAACGTCAAATGTTATGGCTCTTTCGAGATGTGCCAGTTTGTCGAGCTCCGTACGGTTCATTACGGTAGCCAGAACCGTAGACGTAAACGTTACCTCCCAGGTTCCCGATTCTAATATGTTAAAGATAAATTTTATGGAAGGAAGCTGCACAATATCAATACTTTACCTACTGCAATTTTTCTATTAAACTTATATGGAATCATAGCAATTAAATAAGAAATATCACATGCAAGCTCTATGAGAATTTAAAAAATACATCCCTGATAAAATTGATCTCAAGTAAATCATTGTGTCAGTTTAGGTTACGCACTAGGTATTTTGCAATACAAATATTATAAAGTAAAAAACTGTTCATAGTGGAAAAAATATTTTTATGTTTATACTGTATAAACATTAAATGAATAAAGCATTGTTAATTTTTCTTTATTGAGCACTTTCATTTAATCAAATTTCTATTAATCTTTAATTTTTAAACATTAAAATTTTACAATAAAACATCAATGTGGTTGATAATGTATTTTCAAAAACATTAAATTCATTTTTAAAAAATATAAATAATAAAATTCAATTATTTTCAATTTAAAATTATTATTGCGTATACAATTATACCATTATAATAAATAAAAATTAGTAAAATAATTAACGGATACCCAATAAAAAATATTTTTTACAATAAGCGCACTTTTTTAATGATAAATTTATTCAATAACTGTTAAATTATCCATAAAATATTTTTTCATAAAATATTTTAGCAAACAAAAGGTCATAAATTTTTTTTTTTTTAGTTGTATTTTTTCTGTTAAATTTTATTTATAGCATTTTCGTTTCATTTTTAATTAAAAAAATTGATTCGTGAAAATGAAAAGCATAATAGTATAATCTTTGTTTTTTTTTTACCACATATTTAAAATATATTTAAATATACTCCAGACTCATATATATATTATATTTTTATTGTAAAATTAACTGTGGTTAAACAATTTTTACATTCAAAATTATAATTAAATCTATTCAAGTTGTTCAATTGTTATTATATTTAATTATCAATCTCCAGAGTAATTAATTCAATACTTGGGTAAGATAATAGAGTGAAATTTTTTATGATTAATACAGTTATTTACAGTTAAATTTAATTATCTTACCTATAAAATATTTCAAAAGATCATAAAGTTAATATTTTACTTATGTATAATTATTATACATATAATATTAATTCAATAAAAATTAAATGTAATAAATGGCAAGTGCCAATTAGAAAAAAATAAAATTCAAGAATAAATGAGATCTGATGAAATAAATATAAATTAGAAACATTCTCAGTCTAATATTTTAGGAGTAAATTTTTTATTATCTAAAAATATACTTTTTAAGTTTTTATTTAATATTTAAAATAACAATTTAAATCTTATATAAAATCTTGTAATTGTTTAATAAAACGCAGTTTCATTTTATTTAATTCATTAGATTATAAACAATGTTAATATATATATGTTATTGTTAATAAAATTATTTTTAGTATTTGTAAAATATTATTTAAAATGTTAAAATTAAATAATTCTATTGTTGCACTTAGTAAATTATTTTTTTATGGAATTAGTGCTAAAATATAAACTTGGACTATAATAAAATAAAAATTACAGCATTAAAATATCATTGCTTGCAAGAGATTAATATTAATTTCACAAATTTATAATAGTTCAATTATTATCTAAAGTATAATTTAACTATCTGTATTATACGTATAACAAGAATAATTAAATTTATATAAAATAGATTTGATTTAAGATAAAGAATGATACAATTCATCTGAATCGCAAAAAGTATCAGATGTTCATTGCAATTATTTATTCAGGTGTTCCAATAATACTTATCTAATAAGTTTACAATTTTTTGTTGTTTGATTTTTATGTTAAAAAAAGAGAGATATTTTTATTTAAATGAATATTTATATTTGATTTGTTTTGAAATGATTATTATTTTAATGTCAAATAGGAGACTGAACATAAGAGTATCGTTTATTCAAGATTTTCTAAGAAAAATAAAGAGATGAAAAACTTATTTTTTAAATTAAATTCCATTTATTCGTACAACAATTTAAAATTGAATTTGGCTTAAATCAATTTTGTTTACTTGAATTGAAGGTAAACAATTACACTTGACAGAATTTCGCGTGCGCTCACAGGAAATAATGTAGAATATACAATCTACAAATACTTGTATGTATGTGAACGTTGTGTGTATTACTATTGTACTACTTATGCAATATAATAGTTCGAGTTAGTAGTACGAAATGGAGCGAGCATTCATGCAATCATTGCACACAAATGTGCAAACTGACCGTGCTAATGGCTAAATGTGTGGTATTATTGTAGGTTCTGATTCCCTGTATTCGACCCTTTTAATTATCCTTCTTGATTACACCGGTAATTAGATGCACATCTGTAAAATTGTGCAATTAAAAACCGCTTATCATTAGTTGAAATCAGACAATGAATTTCCAATCTGCATTATCTAATCACGTTTTAAAAAAGTTTTTATTGTGTCCTACGGTTATGAAATTATGAAAAAATTATGAAATTTTTATACATGAACAAAGTGATACCGTTGAGTGAAATATAAAGATTCTTAATAAGAAAAATCTGCTTTTGTAAATAAAGACTTTTATACTTTACAGTAGGAAATACAATGTACAAGCAATTAATAATTACTATCTAGCATGTATTTTATTTTAATGCGTATCAAAATTCTATTGCAAAGAAATAAAACAAATTATTACACTGACTAAAGCAGTTTGACCAATTGCCGATTGTTCGATTGCTTTTATTTAGAAAAATACAAATCTACATTAAAATAAATAAAATTAAGGCTTGTGTTATTTTTTATATTTAGAAGTAAAAAAAGTCACCGAGAAACAAGTATTATTATGTCATATATTTTATACAGAAAATTAGGTCATAATACTTATGGCATTTTTCTGTAAGAGTTTTAGGCATTAATAAATGAATGTAATTTCATAATAAATTTGCTTCTTTGAAAAGAGTACTTACACCCGCAATTAAATTTTGTGCTCGTTAAATTAGAAACGCTCGAGTGTAAAAGTTGGTGGTATTACAGTAAAGTACCAAGGGAAGGGGTCTGCGAAACGAAAATTTTTTTTTAATGCAGCTTATCTTTGCGCATGAAAAAAAATAAAATCCCAGGCCTTGGGGCATTGAATCTCGTGTGTATGTTTGTCGGCCCTTTGACCACTGGCATGCGATATTCGCGTATTCAAAGACTCGCGCAAACGTCATCCATTCGTGTGAAAAGGCAAAACGTTGCGGCAGAAAGAAGAGGGCCGACCCTTTGAGCAGAAGGCAAAGCCCTGGAAAAGTGAGCTTCTAGATTTCCGGAGCTTGCCGAAACGGGCAAGGTAAAATCACTTTTGTGGAAAATCGCGATCCACCCTCGACTGCAGTTGAAGGACTGGGGGAGCCATCCCCCACCGGAGCAACTCCGGTGAAAGGGCGCGAGGGGAGAAATGAAGAGGGGAAATCTGAAAACGAAATCATGGAGGTACTTGGTGCTTACGGGCTCGGATCCCTATTCGAATATAGTGTTGATTAAGGAAATTGGTTACGCTTATGGTTGAAGGGGCATCCAAATTGTAAAACAGCGATTCAGTGGTACGTAGAAAGTGGAGGTAAATGTTTGATTATACCAAGCAGGGAAACAGATTTCTATCCGATTATTCATTAATCCGTCTAATGAATTCACTGCAACATCCAGAAAATAGAACCTCCAGCAGATTGTATTTTATTTCTTTTTCTATTTATAATATCTACGATTTGAAACAAAATTGATAACAAAAAAAACAAAATTCATTACAAGTATTTATATGATTCAATCAAACGTTCTTTGAAGGAAATATAAAAATTAAATGGTAGTTGATATTATTTGATATTTTGATTGTATATGCAAGGGTTGTTAAGTTATAATATAGAGAGCAAATTTTACATATGTAATATAATAATCTAATTTAAATCAATGCTTGATATTGCATAATTAGTTTACGCATGTTTTCAAAAGCTATTGTTTTGGATTTCAAATTCTTGTTATCTTAATTGAATTGCATGTTTTAAATATTACAATTCAAATATTTGAAAGGATAAATAATAATTAATTATGAATATTTCATCTAAAAATTTTATTTATCTAAAAGTTTGGAACTTAAATTTTGTATTTTTAATGATGAAATAAGAAATAATATAATACAATGTAGAAGTTTTATAACCAAACGATTTTAAAAAAAATAATATACAAGATGATCTCTAGTTTTCCCGAGTTTATTTATGTGAACTTGTGCATTCATGTGTTGAAAAGTATGAGAGTATTATAAGAAGTGTAAAAGTCAAGATGAATAAGTTAAAACTAACTCTTAAAAGGATAAAGAAAAATACAGTTTTTTGGCCAATGGGAAAAAATGTGAATATATTATTGATACACTCTGAATTTTAAAAAACCATCACTACGATTTCTCAAGTTTTATTTAAATATTAATAAAGCTTTATAAATTCATATCGAAAAATTACAAAAATTAAATACAAAATGTAATTGCACTATATATTCTTCACATTTTCTCCAGTTAATGAAAATTTGTATAATGGAGAATAATTTAAAAATAAACGATGCATAATCATGCTAATTTAGTCAAAGTTTCTTCTTTTCTATTTAAAATTCATATTGATTTACGGAAAAGCTTTGAATTCAGATAAGATTAAATAAAATTTTATTTTTACGCTTGACGTTACAACCCAACAAGCTAATAAACTGTAACAGCTAATTCGTATCATTGACATTAATGGAATATCAATAAAACGCGAGGGCTCACAGCATTATTTTACGAGAGAGCTGCAGCACATTCCCATCTTTCTTTTATAATTTAGATAAATAAATTTAATTCTAGAGGGTTGTCGAATCTATCCACTTACACTTCACGCTTACAAATTGCATTTGGTTATTGTTTCATGAGTCATCTTCCCCAGTATGCCTGGAACAGTATGGAAACGACCCCATTCAAGACATTGTAGAATTTAAAATTTTCTCGCCACATTTGAATGAATTTACATTTATAATATGTGCACATTATTGGGTTGTGCAAGCTGTGCGAAGAAGGCATACAGTCTTTCCAATAACACACGCGATCCTTCGATTTATTTTTCACATAATGAAGAAGCTGTTTGGGAACAACTCGAAATTGGAGTGTAGCTGGGCTGCGACAATGCGAGGCCCACCCATGGGGGTAGTGGTGACTCAGGGGTGCACTATTTCCCATCGGTCGGTTGGTTGTCAGCCTCCGCCCTCGTCGCAGCATCCCTCATCTCTCCCCCCATCGCACTCGAGGCCCAATGATCAGTCTCGAATCGCGTCGCCACTTTATTACGACATTGCCGACAAGGCGGCACAAGAAACGAGCCAGTCAGTGGTCCCACTGAAGGAGCCATAAATTAAGGGAGGAATGGGGGTCGCTACCCCTCGGTCAGAGTACGTCTCAAGTGCGCGGCTTGTGTGGCCGCGAGTGCATGCACCGGCTTTTCATGTTGCGTGTAAGTGTGTATGTTAGGGTCATTATGTCGCCGAATGCACGTGAACCAAATATTCCGATGGAGTGTGTTTGGGCTAGGCGATCGACTCCTGATCGACACCCTGAGGGGAACTTGCACAATAATAATTGGCGAAAGGGCGAATGCCTCGATGAGAATCCCCCCGAGCGATCCTCACCTTTTTTCCGAATTGCCAGCTTTCCTTTTTCTTTCATCCGAAACAATGGAAAAATCCACTTTGGTACGAAACTAAGTTAAGGCGGATTATGACGATAACGAGCATGCACACCCTGTATGTTACGTATTAAACATTAAATGTGAAATATGAAATATTGGCCGACAATAATGGGAGTTATTGAACACGAGAGTAATTCACGAGCAGGCTCGCTCATTTTTCTTACTGCTTATCTAAATTTGACCTTTTATTTTTTCATCTTTTATTTAATGTGCAATATGCGATGTATGAAAGATACTTTTCAAATCTTACTCGGGATATCTTAATGGGTCGTTTTTTTACAAACGCTTGCTGTACTTACTTTTTCTCCTTCACGACCTCGGCTGAATCATCCCGTACATTTTCAAGATGTACTTTTCTAAATTATAGTGCATACGCTTTTATTCAAAAAGACATTAAAACCAAAGAGACAGTATAAAAGTATAAAATGTATTCAGTTCGTGAGCAACAATGCAAAATTATTCCGTCAGTGAAATAGTTTAAACTCTCATATGCTATTTCAAACCTTACCCTTAGAGGTTGTTAAATGTGTATTTTGAATTTCTAAAAAGCAAGAAATAAACCGCATTAAACTTTTTATACATTTTTTTAATTCATAACTTTTGTTCAAAATGTTGCTTTAAACTATATTTCGTTTACATCTGTTTTTTCACATCTGTTACAATGAAGCAAATGTTTTTTATTAATTAAATAAAATTCTTGTAGAATTATCTTTTGTAAATTATTAAAATGTATAAAAATAATAAAATATATAAGTAAATAATTATTTATGCATTTATTTATATCTACAAATAATTATAATTATTATTATTTACTTAACAATAATTTATATTTTGGAATTTCAAATAATAACTGTATTGTTGGAGGATTATATCCGATGTTATTTTCATTATTTTATTTTTACTATTTTCAAACTTGATTATTTCAAATATTTTACATTACTAAATTTATTTGAATTAACCCATTCCTCTTTATACATCGGCTTTTAACTTTCTTCTTTGCTTTCAATATTACCTTTCGATATTAAAAGTTGTTCTTATACCCATCATCTTTTCCTCTGCTCGTCTGAGTATTATGTCATTTTATTGCATTTTTTTTTTTTTTTTTACCTGTTTCTTTATGTCTTTGACTGTCTGTTTTTGTTTTTCGTCTCATACATCAATAATCACTATTGAAAAGTTTTGTGAGTTCTTACAATGAATAATTAATCATTTATATTCATTATTTTTAATGCTTTATTTTCAGAAAAAGATATTAAGTGAGATAAAAGGAATAATATATCATGAAATAGTTAATTTGAAATGGTTGGAAACACTGCGGAAACATCCAAGTAGACATGTTGTACTAAACTAGCTAGAATTAGTTATCCAAGCATGCAATAAGCATAAACATGTTGCGACTTGAATCACTGCACATTTCTTACAATCTCTACAGAATAACTCAAATATCAATTTGTAAAAAAATTTAATAATTAAAATATCATTTTTATAAAAATTAATTTGGAAATTCTTTTTTAATTCTTTCTTAAATAAAAATCGTTAAGAATGTTCTACTTTTTAAAAGAATTTCGGCAACTTTTTTAAATTGAATTTCAGAGAAAAGTACGTAAAATAGAATTAAAATAAAAAAAAAATCGTGTATAATATTAAGATTAATTAGATTAATTTTAGAATTATAATAAATTCAGATCAAAGTAAATTAACAAAATGTAAGCTATTCCTGAGTATTAAAGGTGATGGATAATGTTTTACTAAAAATTCTCCGAGTTTTAATTAGTATTTACATTACATATTTAAAATAGAAATAAATATTTAAAAGCAAAGCATATCTTTAAGATGTCAGATTTGGTATTTACAAGTCACTAGTCCAATCGAGAATACCAAAATTGCGTGTAACAAAGAAAGGGCTTAAGATTGATTTTTCAATTATGCTATGTGTTAAAGCTTTTTACAACAAAAACATCAAACACTTCCTGTTTGTGAAAAGTGCTCATTAGCACGATTGCAATCACAATCACAAAGTGAGCTTTTGCCCGAATTAAAAAAACAGACACACACACACACACCAAGTCAGTTTAATCTTATTAAAACAGCACAGTGATGCGATGGTCCAGCGGGGCCCCAATAAACATTGAATAAAATCTTCCAGAAGCACGAGTCCGCGAAGCACAAACACATGCACTATCTGCAAGCCCCAGTCCTATTAGAGTAACGAGTGTGCGTGAGTGCATGTGGAAGGTGCCGAGGCTGATGGACAGGCATGCACCAGTGCTTTATGGTGCCACTGCCAGCACTGATGCCCCCATCTCAATCATCTGCCAGACTCCGAGGGTAGATACTCCGGGCGGCATAATGGAGTTTACAGAGAACTACGGGGATTGGAGCGATGCGCACCGGGTCGTTTGTTGGATGCCTCAGAACTCGTGAATTCCCGAATGAGAATTAGAGGGAGACGGGAGTTTGGTTAATTTGGATTCGAGGACCGCGAGTTCTGCGTGCCTTACGTCCATATGGTGCATCCGTGATAATGGAGGTGTGCATGTGTGCGCCGATAGTACGTGTTTGACTGCCAGAAACATCGAGGAGAGTAATTGAGTGTAGAAAGAATTCACGATTTCCTCGAGGAAAGTCCCTGTTGAGATTTTTATTGGTTAAACTGCAATATCAATGCTTTTATGCTTTCGAGTCATACTGTAATCAGACTTGTTAATTCAACCATGTTTTTACTCGCATTACACGTTGACCATTTAATACGAAATATTCGTATAAATCTCTTTCCTCCTATAAATTTTTTTTGCGTGCGGTCGAGTATAAAAGTTAGGTTGGAGAAACGAAATGTTTCCAAGATTTTATCTACGTTTACTGCTTGTCAATATTTATTTTCATTTACAAGGTAGTTAATTAAAAGCGTGTAAACATTAACTTTATAAGCATTTTGTATTTAGTAAAATCAAAATGATCAATTTGTCTTTATTCTTTCTTATATTTTAGTACATTTTGATTGCCCTTTGCCTTTACTCTTTCCATATAGATGTATGCATCATTGCATGAATCCATTGATTTTATTTTTTTACGATTAAAACATTTTACACCTGTCTAACTATTGAGAAGTCATTGAAGTCTACACATATGAACTGAGGCAATGCCGTTTTTCATTACACGTGAAATTTGATGGAAAATAATGACACTTCCGGCGTTTCTATACAGTTCTATACACCACAATGAGTGGCCATTTATTATTCGATACATTTTATTATTTGATGACCTGTGCAAAACATCGTCTACTTTTTGTAATTGTTATATTCAGATATAGAATTTCTCATTACATAAGTGTAAAGAGATTTTTATCTTCCAATATTATAAACATAAAATAACTGCTTTTCTAATTAAAATTCATTGCATAAATAGAAGAATTTTTTAAAATTAATAGACTTTTAATAGATACATAAGCATATTTATTTTTTATTTATTAAACTATAATTTTTTGCTGATTTAAAAGATATAAACATATATGTGGTACATTTGTGCATACATATAACGTAATGTAATACAGATCAATATTAATATTTTTACTCAATCGAAATCTTTCAAATTCGAGAAAGTATCGATAGTAAAATGAAACAGAGTAATTATTTTTCATATTTACGTAATGAGAATTTAGCAATGAGAAATACAAAATGCTTGAAAATTTAGTATAAGATATCATTAATGCTAATAGTAACAATTTAAAAAAATTTTTTTTTAATATTATTAATTTTTGTTATGTCACAGGTGTATTATTATTGAATAGACAATGAGAATATCACTATTGATAAGCATCAAATAACTATATCATATCTCTTGATATTATTTAAAATTATCTACGTTAGGGAAATTTTTCAAGAGGCTCCATTCAAAACGAATAAAACTTCTTTGGTACATAAATAGAATTTCATAACTAGTTATGAATTATGAGATAAAGTTACAAAGTATCGATGTTCGATCTCTCGAAGCCCCCTCATTTCTTACTAAGCAAAGTGCAAGATAGTGAAAGGAGAGATGAAAAAAGTGAGTGTAAATTAAAGGGAGCCACGATAACTAACTCACGCCTTGAATATTTTAAGATCAAAAAGTAATCGGCTTGAAGTTTTAGTACTCCGGATTTACGTACAAAGGAGGGGGGCGCTCCGTCCACGCGTGGACGCACACACGGCTGGGCCTATCTCCCCCCCGCCCCGCCCCCTCTCCCCGGCTCCACTCGTGCATCCTCCACCCACACATCCGTGCGAGGACGCGCGCGTACGTTGACACTCAAATGGTTTCGGATTACACAGATAATCTTATTGATGCATACGCTGCGGATCGTTACAATTTCACTTGAATATTTTAACGGAGTCGAGACACATTCGCCGCAGCATCCGAACTTTCGAACAAGCAATTACCCTCGCTAATTCAAATTCGATAGGAGTAATATACCGAAATCGAGTCGCCTCGAGTTTCATTCCCTGTGTCGAGTGTCAATCTAATTATCTGCTATCGAGATTTCTCCTCATCAATTAATATATTTTGATCGCTGCTACGAGTCGCAATTACATTCTGTCAGTCGCTAACTCACGCTTTAAAGCAGAAACAAGCTTTATCTGGAAAACCTTAATTAAACACTCATTTTAATAATCAATGCACCATAAATGTGACCCGTGTTCACCCACATATTCAACTCACTTTTCTATAACCAATTTTACAATCAATTCTAAAGCGTATTTATAATTATATTATTCCTATCATTTTGTTTGATGCTCGCATTTTATCTATTTGAGCTTGAAACCTGAGTTCAGAATTTGGATTATTGAATGCGAAATTGAATGGTTAATTATTTACAATTTCAAAAGCTTTGATAACGAAGTTTTTGAAACAAAAAACAAATAATAGAAATGTTTAATTAAATTGAACGGTGCGTTACACAACAGCATTAATAATAATGTTTATTCGAAATAACTTTTATGTGAATTGTGTACATTTCGGCGGTAAATGAAAAAAAATGCACGCGCAACTTTAAACTTGAAATAATTGCAGGAGTTTTATGTACGCAATCTCGGAGAATTCTTTATAAATAACCGTTACAAAGTTCGTAAACTTGCGGAAAATCGTGAGCAATACATTCGCAAGTGAGGTCCGATAAAAGCCGCCCCGGAATTTTATAAACTTTACAATGAAACGTTTACTGACCGAATAATATCGATGAGAAGCTAACGCGTGCATTCAAGGCATTTGTAATTACGAATTGTTCAAATGCAGAGGCGCACTCCAGTTAAACTTGCGCATAAACTGCTCCTTTTTCCCCGGGGTTGGCAAGAATGCCGTCGAAAGAAGCCAAAGACTAGGATGAGGAGGAGCCGGAGGAGGAGGAGGAGGAAAAAGTGTGGAGAGAGATTTCCGAGGGTAGAGAGCGACTATCTCGAATGCACTTGGCTCTCGCTGACATTACACTTTGGTAGCGTAATGGGGCCTCGGCCGTAAAAGCGCATAATGAGCTCAACCCGCCATTTTGATCGCCGTAAAGAAGCCCCGTCCATCTAGGACAAATAGAGAAACGCCGAGGCAGGAAACTATCGATCCTGCGCCCAGGTGCTTTAGCGCCTTCGGCGATGAAAAGATTGACGGGGAGTGACGTGGCAAGGGGTAGAGAGGGAGGGAGGATGATTTTCGAGACATCCCTTGCGTTACGGGTGGTATTAAAGTGTGCGTGAGAGGATGCGGGACCCTAGGATTGTCGGCTCAGCCCCGGTCAAAATGAAGAAATGACTCGAGGAATTTATTCGACGAATGCTTAAAAAGTGTAAATGTTTGGATTAGAGGAGTGTACCAGCGGTGAGGGTCGGGAATATATATTTGGGAAATCCCGCAATTATATTTCAGTATTCATTTTATCACAGACGCGACAGATACATTTTCCCTGCACCTATATTTATTTTGGGAGTAATATATGTAATATTCAAGCTACGTGTGTTATTTATAATCCACTCCAAAATGGACTCCACATAATGAAAATAACCAAATAAATATGTGAAAGGGTAGATATAACAGGTGATTCATTTGCTTTTATCATCCTACCTTTTAATTGTAACTATGAGAATGCAAACCTCTAGTTACTGAAAAATTAAAATATAAATTCGAGCATCTCATAGAGCATTACAATGATTTCTATTTTATCATTGTGAATAAAAGCTTAATAATTCTGCACATAAAGCTACTTGACATCCAAATTTCTGTTATTAAAGATTTTTATTACACGAATAAACACTCATTATTCATAAAAAATCTACAATTTTATTTAATTAATTTAAAAATTTTGAATAATAAACTCTTTGTATTAATATTTATTATTATTTTTATTTTTTTGTTAAACTTTTTACCAAAGATATTCAATAAAAACAAAACAAAAAATACAAAATAGTAAATAATTCTGAAAAAATAAAATAAAGAACAATAAATTAGATTTCAATAGGTATTTATTAAAATAATAACAAAAAAAAAGTTTACAAAAGACTTTTTTTTAAAAATGTTTAAAATAATTATGATGATTATGAATTAAGTATGATGATGTCTGCGTAGTCTATAATATAATTAAAAATGTCTGGAAATCATAAAATTCTAGTATTCGTGTAAGTTTAGCTTACAGTTCTAGAAGTAAAATTTTTTATTCCTTCTAAGGAATAAATAAAAAATTTGAAATATTTTTTAAAAGAATTCATAATTTTAATCATTTTGAATCTTTTGACTGTACATTTATGAAATAATTGAAATTCCGGTCACTGACGTTGATAATACGCATCTAAAATTATAATATTAAATATAGCACTGAATTGAAGCGAGTGTCATTAATTAAATAAATATTAAAATAGAGATTCATTAAAATTTGTATTAGCCTATGAAAATGAGCTTTAATATTAAATGTTGATATTTTTAAGTCATAAATAAATTGGAAATTATCTTGATGAGCATGCTTAATTATCGAATAAAAGGAGAAATTTAAATCAAAGGTTAATAACTAAGTCGAGAAATATTTTAAGACAGTAAAGGACGGTAATATTGTAAAAATCGTATGATGTTGTTGATAATGTTAAAAATACATGCACGAAGGTACAGATATTAAGATTTATTGCCAAATGGAGATGAAATTATGAAATTTGAGTTATTTAAAAGCGCCTAGAGACACAAGGGGCAGCCCAGGAATGAAGGGTGTGTTTGTGTCAATCAGCCGAACAAAAGTCCCATAAAATACTTAATTAACTTTCTCTCGGATGCACTGCTGCTACATGCTTCATCAATGATAAAAGATAACGGTGACGATAGCAAGGATGTAAATCAAAATATCAAAACTCTTGGCTTCAATGCGAAAGCCTCGTTTCAAGTTTAGTCTGGGAGTTTAGCCAAGGAGTTAAAAGAGCGACTCCCCTTTCTTTCCCCACTTCTGCTGCTGATGTCCTATGACAAAAGTTCATTTCCTCCTCGGGAGGACGTCCAGAGTCTTATTAATTGATTCCACTGCCTCCCAGTGCCACAGACGCGTGCTGGACCAGTAATGAAGGGAAAGCGGCTCGACCAAATATTTGCTGATGTGTGCACAAATTGCTACTGCCAACGGCAATGTCATGTCGCCCGTGCACGACACCCTAATTCTCCTCTCGATAATTTTTTTTTTCTTTCTCGGGCATTCTCTTTCTCGTACTTGAGCTTCAAATGAGGACCCGCTTTTTTATTAAACGCATTAAGTCAATGGTAGCGACTTTAATTCTCTTGCAGGAAATAGCGAGTAGTCAAATTTACATCAAATGTTTTGGTAGAAACATATTTTTTAAATTATTATAAAATAATAATATTGCACGTTCATTTCTTATATGTGAAAATAATTCAAATCTTTGGTTTTTCTTTATTTGAGCTGAATATTTAAAAGAACCTTTATGAAATAACGTCTTTATTAATTTATTTTTTTGCCTTCTCTTCTTCAAAAAATTTGAAATAAAATTTAATATCATATTTCTTCAACGATATTATACTTTTAATATTTTTTTATTTTTTTTTCTTCCTCGACCTCTTTTTTTTGCTTTCTTTCTTTTTAATCGAGTATATTTTCTTGAAGTTTATCGAGTATTTTGCTAATAAATAGAACAGTATAAGATTTTTAATTAATATTATTTCAAAAAGATTTTCTAAATTTGATATGAGCACTGTAATAGTTTGAGAACCAGCTTTTAATAATTTCATTCTAATTTATAATAATGCTGTTTTATGGAAATCTTTCAGCGATTTACAATTTCTATAGCTTATTAGAAACAAACGTGATAATTCATTACTTTATCGTGAGTAATGGAATAAAAAAAAATTTCTGCCTTTTCGAATCACTTTTATATAAATGGTACATATGCGATAAAAAAAGAATTCAATATTATCGAACATTTTTTTTGTACCATATTATTATATAAAATTGAAAATGTTTTAATAAAATTGCTTTTCATTTATAAATTATGCACCTTAGAAAAGAAAATTTATATATTATATTTGTACGTTGATGTGTTAATCGATACATTAAGGTGTGTGGCGTGTAAAATTTTTTTAAATACGATATTACTATGACTTCGATGGACTAATAAAATTTACAGTTAAATGGCAGGTAAAATATTTTTTGAAATTATAAATGCATGTAGTTAGGATACAATCTTAAACGTAGTGGATCGTTATTTTTTAAAAATAAATATGATTAATATCCAACATTTATGGAAAGGAAAGACTATAGTGTGGGTATGTGATTTTAAATGAATAGATTTTGATTGTTAAAGATTAAACAATGCCTATAAAAATGAGGTTATACGGTCAGATATTAGCGAGAAAATTAATTGTCTGAACTCTCCTGTCTTGCATACAACACAACAACGAAAGCCTACTTTTTTGCTCAACGTAATTTTGTTTTTTCCTTCAATTTCCGTTATTCTTCGAATGGAATTCTATTTAAAAAGATCAAGCAAGAGTTATCATTGCAGCGATAGCGCAACACGTGCCCTGGAGTATGCGATAAAGAAATTTTTAAACCAGAGGCTGTCAAAGTTAACAAGTAAAAATTGCTTAGATACACGTGCAACTGGTTTCGAGCAATCACATATTGAAATATTCGATGCCCTTGTCCATTCATCAACATTTGTACGAGAAGTACATACACTTTGTGTGCAGGTACTTAGTCTTGTCCCTTGTCACAGAATGAATCAACAACAACAAATCGAATGCCCCGATACTCTGTTGCAGCACACTGAGTTGCATATTTTCGGGCTCGTGAAATATTTGTAAGTCACCTTAATTGCGACATTAGTCGGATACAATGACAAAACGTGCAAACATCCAGCTGGCGGATTAAAAAATTGATCCCGAATTCCTGTGCCATTGACCGCACACACGCTCCTAGACGAGTCTATGGCCAAGGCTAATTACCTGAGCACAAAAAGTCTTTTCATTTGGCACAGGTATTTATGCGCCGAGGCGTTCGAGGCGAAAATTCCTCGGCTTTAAAATTCTTTGTCCGTTACTGGCGGCGGCTCCCTTATTATTACAATTGACTACATTCTGGAGTGCACCGGCACTGGAATCCGTGGTGCATTTGCACCCGAGCCCACGTGCCCCGGATTAAATACCGAAAAATCAATTTCGAGAAACTGCGTGGTGGTAGTGCTCGTTGTTTTTATCGGTGCACTTACATCGATCGATAAGTAATAAAGAACCTATTAAAGAGGCGCCGCTGCTCTCGACCCCGACGATAATGCCTTCTGGCATTCTTCAATACAATCTCAAAAAAAGCTCTTTGCACTCGCGATATTTAAGATTTGAGGAGAGACGAAGAAATTGGAAAGTCTTATTGCGGTATTAACGCCGTGTGAAGGTTATTTATGAGATTGAATGGGAAAAAAATCCGTCGAATTCCTGATGAATTGTAAAGGTCCCTTGTATTTCTGCTTCAAAAATCCAATAAACAGAGAAATGCTTTTACTACTTATTTATATTTAATTTAATTTTAATTTCACTTTGATTTGAACAAGATAACTTAATGCATAGAATTATAATATGTGTTTAATTTATATCAAATAACACATCGTATAAAAATTCATTTCAAGTTTTATTACAAAAAAATAAATTAATCGCACATAATAAATAGTCCTCAATATATATATATTGTATTTTAATTTTAAAAGAATATGAAATTTGATTATGTACAAAAAGTAATATTTCATTCAAAAGTAGGTTTATTTTTTAGTAGATATTGAATTTCATACATATTTATGAAATATTTTATGTCGATTTTTTTTTTAATAGATAAGCTTAAAACTTGATTTAATAATTTAGCATCGAAGAATTTGTGTTTGTTACGTTAATATTATATAAAAATGAAACGACATATTTGCATAAATCAGAAGCTGAAAATTTTAATTTTTTAATTTATGACATATTTCATGGAATAAGAAAACCAACTAAATGTTATTATATACTATTCGTCTAGGCTTATATTTTTAGTTAAATTAAATACTCAATAAAATAATTTTATTAACGTAATCTTTAACACTTCCTTCTCATAGAAAGTATATAGTACAGAAGAAAAAACAAAATAAGAAAAAATTACATTTTAATTTTTGTACAATTTTTTTCCTAAATTTAATATTAAACAATTTAGTTTTGGAAAAAAAATATAACTGAGAATATTTTATATATTTTCGAAGGTTTCATATTTAAATTTAAATATTATTCAAAAAATTTTTTATAAATATTTTATAAGAATTAATGTATAGATATAATATATATTTCTAATATGATATATTTTTATTTTACAGGTAAGTTTTTGATCCGCTCAAATTCATGGTTATAGATAAGTATTGAATATGTTTTTTTTCTATTTATGAGTACTTATTCCGAATAAAATGTTATTCAAAGATCAATTTGTTCTTAATTAAAAAAGGTTAATGAATTTTTACATTTTACTGTTTCTGATCATACTTTTTATTAATATTGTATTGGACATATACAAGAGTAGCTATATTGATTCAATAAAAATTTTAACATGATAAAAACTTTTTGCACAGCTAAACGGTCTACTCGACGTTATTTTCATGATTTCATTTAAATGAGATAGCGGAATACATAATTTAGCTGTCAACAATATTAATATTTCAATACTATTAAATTCGAAATAAAATATATTTATTAGTATCAGATGAATAAACAAATATTTGTTTCTTTACATGTGTAAGAATCGGTAAGCATTTTCGCACTTTGTTCTGCTGTACCGAGTTGTCATTGACAAGATTCTTGAGTATAATTATTATTTTATATTATGTACTTCAATAACGTTTATATTTTATTTAAATTACATTTATTATTTCGGCAAAATATATATTGCATTCAATTACTCGAAATATTTAATCATTAGTCATTAAAAAAATTATGAATTGCAATATATTTATTTAAATACAATT
Organism: Eupristina koningsbergeri; assembly: GCA_018907245.1. Taxonomy (NCBI): domain Eukaryota; kingdom Metazoa; phylum Arthropoda; class Insecta; order Hymenoptera; family Agaonidae; genus Eupristina; species Eupristina koningsbergeri. Next base: position 282,515 of record JACCHV010002877.1, on the reverse strand, counting down.
TTTTTATAGTGAAAAATATGTATCATGTTTTTAATAATTGAGGTAAATTGACAATGTTGAAAATGAAATAATATTCAATTTCGCAAAGACATAACATAGTTACAGACTATAATTTACATAATATTCAATTCAAGTTTTAAGGCATGACCATCATTATATCTACTATCTAAAGTAGAAAATTTCTCATTGTATTTTGTTAAGTGAATCTAATCAAGTCATTTAACATTTTTAGAGTTATTAATTCAATCATTATTAAATTTCATACCTGATTAAATTATATAATTCAAGCAGCGCTACTGTTTTCAAAAGAAGATGATGAATAATATCATTAATCCATTATTTGGTAATTTACAAATATTTTTAATGTCAAAAAACTATAAAAAAAATGAGGTTATGAAATGTATGGAATATAAAATAAACTATTTTACTCTTGTTTTCGTAATTTAAAAAAATTAATGTTTTAATTTCACTTCAATTAATTTGAAGTTTTAATAAATTTTTTCTGATATATATTAATACATAATGTATTTTATAAAATATACGCAATAAATTAAAAATAATCATTTCTGTCAACTAATCATTCATAAATTAATTTATAAATAAATATGTATAAATAAGATATATTATTGAAAAAATAATTTACAGAATTTGTACAATTTAATATTAATTATTTGATCAAGAAATAAAAAATTCTGTATTGGTAAACATTTACAGAATTTCTACTTTACTTTACTTTCGGTATTAATTAAAAATTGATTCAATTTCTTTTTTTTTATTAATGTTTTATTTTGTAATTTATAACTTCTTTTCGAAATTTATGGAAGTTTAATTTGTATTTTTAATTAAATATTTACAGAGCACAATTAAGTGATTATGTAACTTTATTCATATTTTTTATTATTATTGATTGCCTACTTAAATTAATAAAAACCTTTCTCAATAATCATTTTTTCTTGTATAAATTATTTTTTAAATTATTAAAAACATAATTATATTTATTTATGATTTAAATAATTTGTTACGTAATTTTGTTTTTTGAAAGTTATTTAAATACAAATTAAAAGTAAATACATAAAACAATTATTATAAAATTTTTTTATTAATATAATTATAAAAACAATACTTTTAACAACTTACTCTTTATAACAATTGTACTATTTTGTTTTTTATATATTGTAATTCTAAATTCTAATTCTAAATTGATGAATATTGAAAAACGAATTCTCGCGTTATTAAAGTTAATTAATTTTTAGAAAGCAATACAAGAATGCTTCATAAAGTTTAACATGTCATAAGAAAAAAATTTATTTTACCTTATACGTAATGATCTCCAATGAAACATGTAACAAACTGTATATTTATAAATCTTATCCACATGTATATACACCCATTCATCAAAATACCGTATATAAAATATCAAAGTACGAAGAAATTCTATGTTTAGTTTAATATACCATATTTCCAACACATAAATACAAAAATAGTTAGTTTGATGCAGATAGAAAATGTAGGACTTATCGTACAAAATAGCATTTCATATCTTTCTGATATTTATAATGACGGTAAATGCTAGTTTGCGTATTAAAGAATCATCTATCATAGTATACCATCTGCAAACATTTAGTTGTACGGAATAAAAAATATTTTCCCAGTTATAACAATCACTGAAATTATTCTTAAACGGTTATTGGATATTAAAGATGTTTAGAAGTTTATAATGAAATAAAATTAAATAATTATTATTTTTAGATGAAAGTTTCAATAAAAAAATAAAATAAAACATGAATATCAGTATTTAAATGTATTAATCACGATTATTTTATACGTCGATAAAATAACAAAGGAGAATAAATTTTGGTAATGAACTCTAATTATGTTTAATAATACAGAAAGGAAATAAAAGGCCTAGCCGCAGCTATAGAATTTAGAGAACCTTTGTCAAATTGTTCAGACACTCGAAAGTATCATTGAAATAAAAGGCTATATATTTAATTATACTTATAATTCTATAATTATGTTGGTCAGCCGATTCACAGAAAGAATTAATTAATCAGTTCATTCTCAACTTTTTACAATTCTCCAGAACCGCATATAATTTTTTGGCATTTTATTTATGCGTCCAATAAAATATGAGGTGGAACTTTTATTTGCCTAATTTTAATTGTAGCTACTATGTTGTAAGACATTGTATTTTTTAAAAATTAACTCTAAAAAAGCAATTATAAGTTCAAAAATAAAAAATTGAAAGAGTAATTTCATATTTTGAAAGCAAAATAAACTTAACTGAATTTTTTTTAATAAAAGAAATTTTTAATGTTAATAATGTTGAAGCTATCATTAATAAATAAAAACATATCTTAATTAAAAAGCTAAAATGAAAGAAAATTTAAACCACTGATGTACTCTAATGCTAGTTTGCACGTAGCATCCCGTTTATATGCATTGTAATTTTGACCGATTGCAAGAAAAAATTCGCTTGATTCATAAAGTTTTTGATTTACAACTAAAATAATTTTATTATTCAACACATTTCACTCGAGTATCATCTCCAAATTTAAATATTCTGCGAGCTTATATAAATATGTACTTATATACGTGTGCGTGCATAAAAAATGCAATATTGTGCAGATCGTTAAGCTACTGTTTACCATCTCTCTCTCTCTTCCCTCTATCCCTCTTTCTCTTACTTTTTCTTCTTTTTCTTAGGCTTAGCTTGTACTTGTAACGGAGAAATTTCTACTCACTAATTATAGTTAAGACAAAATCAATACCTACAGTATTATTGAAAGTTGTGTTCACATCCTTACACTATAATTATCAATCATTTTTTATTTTCTTTGTTTCCCTTTCTACTTCTCACACTTTCCGTCTTTAATGTTGTACATCTTTCTCAATAATTAAAGAGTATTTTTTCTAACGCTTGTTATAGTTTTTCCTCTTATTTTTCACATTATGTTTGAATAATTGATCTGATTAAAAAAAATTACATTTAAAGTGTTTAGTGTCTAAAGAAAATTGATTAATCGAGTTATTAATTGATGTTTGAAAACTATTTTTTATTACCGATATGCTTCAGTTTTTTTGTGTTATTTTATTGTTTTTCGATGCACATTATTTTAAGTTTTATTTTATGCTTATGGAAATAAATAATGATTTTATAAAATAAAAAATTTGATCTATGTATATTTAGACCGAAGTCTGTTATATCAACCCGTTAATTACGCAAACATTAAAAGATTTATTACTTTTGTTAGATAAAGTTCCAAATTTATCGTGGCAATTCCATTTTAAATTTTATAACAATGATATAATAAACATAAAAGAAAATAAAAGTTAAATAATTAACATAAATTAATTTAATTAAATCTTTTTTTAATCATCTCTTAGGTAATCCAAATTTTCAATTTACTAAAACAATAAACAATCTGTATAAAATTATATTGTAAAAAATACTTGTTGTTTATTGTATGAAGTAATAATTGTGTTTTGAATTAAAACAACATAATTTATATTCAACTATTTCGTTATAAATTTTTATTACATAAGCTAATGAAAAATTCTTTCCAACGCTTTATGAAATATAATTTTCATTTTATTCCATTCTTCGTGCATTCCAATGTAAATAAATATAATGGCATATTTTCTTCTTAGATTCTTTCTTCTTTTTGCACGCAAACCATCAACGCACATCGAATCAAGAGCTTTTTACGTTTTCTTTCTCTTTTCTTGACAAATTATTGCAGTCGCACTCACAGAATGTGTACTAAACTAATTAAATTAGTCTGAGGGGACGCACGTGCTTATTATCAATGGTTCAACAATCGAATTAGTTACGTTCAAAGGTGCAATTTTTTCTCCGCACTGCTCTTGAAAAATCATACAATGTTTAATAAACCTTACACAAAATTTAATGCAAAATCAAATTAATTTGTTTTTTCAATTATGTAAACTATATTTTTGTGTCGAATGGTATATTTACTATATTATTATGGTTCAGTTAGTATCAAAGCGTAAATATTTATTTAAACATTTTTAATTCGTTAATTTTATTAGTGAATATTCATTTAAATTGTATAAAGATAAATTTTTGATAAAACTCTGTATTTATGTTGTGAAGAAATTTATAACTATTTTATGTGATATCCCTGAAGTACTTTTCTATTAACTAAATACATTAATTAAATAAATGTTAATAAAAGAATTTAAATGTTTCAAGTAATTAAATTCAAATTTCTTATAAGAAAAAAACAATAAATCTGATTCATTTTTAGACTTTAAATAACAAATTGGCTATAGTAGAGTATTATAATAGAAAAAACTGTACTCTGAATAATAAAAATGAATGATTTTTTTAGTATCTACTCTGCATGCTCTTTAGTCATTAATGCGAAAGTTTCATAATAAAAACCATTATTATTATTACTTTATTATTACTTTTGTATTAACATGTTAAATATAAAAATTAATGAGAATTAAAAAGTCATAATTTTTTAATTTAAACTACATTTCATACATAATTATGCATAATTTTATTTAAGTTTTTAAAAAAGCTTAGAGTAAATTTTTTAAAATCAAGCTTTTATTTAATATTAAACTTTGTACGTTTGTAACGTGTAATTAAAACAAGGAAACTAAAGGGTAAATGAAAGACTTGAATTATTTCAATTTTCAACTCGTCTTTAAAAAGTATAAAAATTTTAAATACCTTCTCTATGTTTTATCATTAAGTGTACAAACTTTTAGTTTTATTTACACATTATTATATTAATTATTTGATAAATATATTTTTAGCATAAGCTAAGTTCAAGAATATATGAGTTATTTTAATAAATATAAATTTTTTTATATAAAATTATAGTAAATGTAAATTAGGAAAATATCAAAGTAGATTTGAATTGCATTTCAAAGTACTTGCAATAATGTTTAAGCTCTTTTGATAAGAATAATAGGATTGTAAAATTTAAAATCAAATGCTACCAAATTCTATTTAATTTCCGTATACTTTTGTTTATGTAATACAATCAAGGTTTCATGCTTACAGTTTTTGATATTGCATTTTTACTGTCAGATCAACTTTATCCTTTCATTTTTTGTTTTTTTACAATTATTTTTATTAGATTTTAGGGTTAATAGAATTAATATTTTCTTTTAATTGAAAAAAATGTCGGTTAATACTGTTTTGTGATAAATTTTATGCAAGAAAGATAGTTACTTTCGTAAAGGTTAACAGGAAAGAACCGTAGAATGTTTTTCACTCAGCCCCTTTTGGTTAACTATACATGTACTATAGTAAAATATAAAATCAAATAAGAACGTGTATTAGTAAATGTACAGGTATAATTTGTATCTTATTGGCGTATTTTCATAATTTTGTATACCATATATTGCACTATAGTACCCAGTTATATGGTACCCATTATAAATAGTTATAAAAATGGGAGATACATTTTTTAAATTATATTTTTATGTATTTGTGCCTAATTGTACATTTGTATTTCATATTTCTGATATCAGTAAGAAATTAGATTGAATTATGTATTTTGTAGCTGTTTTTAAAAAGTAATATTACTATATATAAGCACATATAGATATACACTCTCACATGGTTTTAAATTTTGCAAGTAATTGTATGCAACTACATAATGTACAGAAAATTTACAAGCGTTCATTATAATATGATACTATGTATTACTATAGTGTTACACAATATTTTTATATATTTTAATATTTTTTTATGAACGAAAGTTCCTTAAAGCATCTAACTATGAACATACAAATACACAATTATTTTTTTTAAATATATGTTCTCATAAATTCATAATATGTAATATACATATAAATTTAAATTTTTAATTTATTGAATTTAAATTAAAATTAATAATGCATCATTATTATTATTATTTAAATTTCATTTTAAATTTCAGAATAAGGAATACAATATTTAACTGAATAAAATTGTGAAAAACATATATTTTTAGTTCATTTATTCAACTACAAAAGAACATATTAAATTTAATCGAAAAAGCAGATGTAACAGTTACAGAACATATTCGTAAATATGATAAATCATGCATATAAATAGATCAAATAATAAAAGTGCGTGGTCGTGCGACACATTATGTCATATTACGTAAAATTAAAATGAAAATTTGATTCTGACATTAATTATGGTGATTGAGCTTCTGTGTATTAGTTGAAATGCCATAATTGAATCAATAATTATATTTTCAGGATAAAACCCACGACAATTGCGTCAAATTTTGACGAAGCATGTCAAAGATAAAAAGTTTTATGCTTGGTTTTTTCACTCCATATTATAATTTATATTTTCCGATTTCTTTATTTAATAATAACTATTAAAACAAATTATATAGTCAATGGAATTATTAGATATGATAAGATATTATGTCATTAAAGAAAGCGAATAAATTGAAATGATTGTATTTATAAGGAAATTTAATATGAAAATAATCATTTTAATAAGCACTGAAGAATTTATTTAATTATAATTTAATGTATAATTTTTCATTCATTTAGAATATATGTGTATGTGTATATTCTAGCATTACATAAAATTAGATATTTTAATAACAAATATAGTTAAATCCATCAAATATTTAAACTATCACGGGTTATTAAAATTCTACTACAATTTTCGGTTTAATTTTTCTTTAGACAAATATTTGCATACATTTAATTTTCAATTAAAAATATGCGAATATTTTTTTTGTATTTCATTAAAATTTGATAACGTATTAAAACTTGGAATTGTAAAGTTTTAGATCAATTTATTAAATTTAATGTATAAAATATTTAAATACATATGTAATCAACCTCTTATGATGTATGAATGATAAATTAATTTCCTATGATTTATTAGATGATCGTGTGTGTATGTGTGTTAATCCGACAGGTCCGGTGAAGTTATATCTTGTACTTCCTCATTCTTTCTATCCTTTTTTTTTCTCTTTCTCATTCATCTAGGTATGAAGTCGATCTATCTAGCCAAATTTCCTTCGTCGCGAGTTGCATCTAATGTTCATTTTTATACTTATGTATTTTACAAATACTACGACGATCGATTATGGTATGAGATGGTATTGATTGTCTTTGCATCAAATCCGTGTGGGTGTTTGAAGAGGCGATGACATGCCTTGCGGTTTAGAACAAGAGAATGCATAAATGATTAAATAAAAAAAAGGAAATAAACCAAATGAAACGTATAAAAACCATAGGAAAGTTATACGTATAACTTAATTTAATAAAATTAAATTTAGAATGTTTATTGCGTCGATTTGTATGAATATGCTTAAAAATAAATGTAAACATAATGTAAAATGAAATGGAATGTAAGGCGGTTTTTCTTCGATATCCGTTGAGAGATTTTTCATTCCAGATAAATGATTTTTAAATCCGGGCATATATGATTCGAATGGAAATTTAGCATAGAATTATACGAGAGATCACACAATATTCGAATTTCGTGGGCGAATTTGATAAAATCAGCGTGAGAGCACTCAAGGTGAAAATTATAGGAAGAAACATTAGGAAGTATAAATTTTAAATTTGGAAAATTCGAATCCGAACACGCTTTTTGTTTAAATGAAATTAAAATTATTCGGTTTGATTCTTGTGAATATTCTTTGTAATAAATTATAGTTATAGGTAAATATTTGATTGAATAATTTTTAAAATTATCTGAATTGTTTAAATTGATTTATGATTTTATGTGTTTTTATTTTAATTTTATGAATTTAAAATTTGTTTTCGTATTCAATAAATTTTTTTTTACATTCATCAAAGAATTTTAGCTACAAAAATGATAGTGAAGTACATGTATATCTTAGTAATTTCGAGTTTAATACAACTATTTTCAAATAAAACATTTGTACAAAATTTCCTGTATAAAAAAAAAAAATATTGAATACGAACAATGTAAAATGACTCTAAAGGTTTTGTTTAATGGTATCGGATACGATTTTATTAACGATTAAAAATACATTTTAATAGAGGTAAAATGTTAATGTGCATTTTTATTATATTATTATATCTTGTAAAATCCATAATATTATAATTTAAAATAGAACTCTAATTTTACACTTTCAAAGCTTACTATTTAAAATGACTTAAACCTGTATTTTTACTGTTCTAAATTTAACAACCCTTTCTTTGTTAATATATTACATTATTTATGATGAACTTAACAGTGACAGAATACTGTAGTAAGTAGTGATCCAATTGTTTGTTTTTTTTAATGTAGTATTTTATTCGTATTATAGTAACATTGGTTGAATAAAATATATATAGTTCACCTTTAATTTTATATTTAAAATTTTTTATTTTATGTCTAAATATATACATAAATTTTTTTTTACTTTTTTTTATCAAATTTTTAAACTTTTTAGAATGGATATTTAAAATATATAAATGCCAATGGTTGTTTCTATGAAATTATAATACTAGTAGAAACGATTTTTATCTACGAATAAATAATTAAAAATGAATAAAATAGCTTTAGAATTTATATATTTTATAGCATATGCATTCAAAATTATCCAATCATTATTATTTAGAAGCATTAATAAAACTTTATATGGGTAGTAATTATTTTCAAATTAGTAATATTTACACGAGTTAAAATATAATTGTGCTTTTTTATGAATATACTTCGTATAAAATAATTGAGATTGTGAATATTAACGTGAATTTTTATAATAATTTTATGTACCATTTAAGTTATACTGTTATAAATAACTTGTATTAAACAGCTACATTGATACAATTATAAGTTATCAAAGCAATTATCCTAATAAAATACACAGCTTAAAATTAATGAGTGGTAAATCAAATTTGCTAAAACTTTAATATGTTAAATAATGTTGTTAGCATGATAATATACAACAAAACGTCAAGATATCGGTTAGAGAATCTTTGTTAGTGATCTCGAAGTAGCGTTTGTACGAAGATGCAGCACAATTGTCATTTGTCGCACAGTCCTTTAACAATGAATAGTAGATTTTCTATTTCCTGTTGTAACATTTCATAATTCATTAGGGTGAATGTGCTTGTATAGAGACGTACCAGGGCTTTATGAAAAGTGATTCATGGTTGCAACCAAAATTTACGAGTCATTGGAATAAATGATTTTTTTATTGATAGAAATAGTAATTTTAAGAAGTGTATTCGATCGAGTAAATATCCATGTATCAACAACATTTACATGAATATAATAAATAATTCTTGTGACGAAAGTATATTTTTTTTTTTTTTTATCGAATGAAGATATTTAATTTTAACGCTTATGTCTAATAATCGTAATAAATCTCATATTGCACTATAATTTAAAAATAAATTAAGCAATTTAGTTTATTATAAACTATAGAAATTATAAACAAATTGAATATAGTTAATATTCATTCTAGTGTTCAAATTGAAATAATTACTTATTAACCGCTACGAATTTATGCTACAAATATAAGATAAAATGAATTGATCTAACAGTTTATGTTTATGTATTAAACATATATTACGAGAACATTAGCTTATATAATCATAAATTGAGTAAGAAATGAAATATAAAACCTATAAAGGAAAAAAAAATATAATGCCTTTTTATCTACTTAAGGCTGGTTAGAATATAATTTAATTTTTTCATTGGCCTATGTATTTTTATTACATTAAAAACCAGTTACATTTAATTTTTGTTTATTCAAACTATGGTTTAAAATGCAACTTAAAACCATTTGTATAAACTACACAAAATGAATGACTTAACGTTGATGTAAATTCGATAATATGTACTAATAATTTTTTTTCAATAATTTTTAAAAGATATTATTCAAAAATTTACTATTTTTTAATTTAAAAAAATAATTTTTTTACGCTTTTTCTCGAGTATATTACTTTATTACTAGTGCTCGCACAAGATGAAAACTCGTCACACTACGATCGAGAAGCATTTCCGGTACTTCTTACCTACCTTACTCTTGGATTAAGCAATAAATCTCTCTCACTCTTTCCTCTCCTTTTCCCTCTCTCCCTCTCTTTCTAGATATCTTTCTCTATCTTTCTTACTCTTATTACTACCGCAGTTCAGAATATTGATGGTGAGATAAATATATCATAGTGTACATATTGTAACCTCCGCTTCGTAACGTTCTTCCGCATTTTTTCACGTGTTCTCATTTTTATAACTCGCCCTTGATTTTTTTTTTGGTCAATACGGTTAAATTTATTATAGATCCCCGCGTCATTAGTCTCCATTGCGTGTGTGTTTTTATTTATTAATACATGTAGACATGATCAGACCTTATACGATGTCGTAAATTTGAATGATCAAAAACGAAAATTTATTGCAAAAAAATACTTATTATATAAATAAAACTACAATTACTTCTAATGATATATTTATCCGTAATTATATGCTCTTATTTAAATTATGTAATGTGTATTTTTAAATAGCATTTATATAATTTAATGTGAAAATTTAGAGAAGAATAATTACAGTTTGTTGGTTTTCTTTCTATAAAAGTCTTTCTAATCATATAGCTCTTTATAGATTCATTAAAACTTATAAAGTAGTTTTACATTATATTAAAAACATACATCTAAAATTGAAACGATAAATTTTTTATTTGAACATTTATGACCTTTTATATTTAAATATATATAATTTAAAAATTAATGTAATCATTATGTTGGTCACTTAATGCACTTTCGTTTAAAATATGTTATTAATTTAAATTATACGCACTAAGAATCAATCATGAAATAAAGTAAAAGTAAAGCACAATGATATATATGATACATGACTAAAATTTCAAATCATTAATTAGCATGATAAATAACTCCTTTTTCCGTTATTCTACACTTTTATTCATTCTCTCACCGATTTATATTCAGAAAGTATAATTAATAGTATACATCTACTATATAACACCAATTTTTAGTTTTATAATGAAATATAATTTAAATAATTATTTTTAAATTGATGTAATATACTTAAATGCACGAATTCTATCTGTAATTATTTGTAACTAAATTATTGTACTCGTCAACTTTATAGTTTTATTGAATTATAGCACCATTGAATATTTATGGACTTAATGATATACTCTTTTTAGAACTTTTAATTACGAAATTTATTTATTAAAACCCAATAGTTAAATTAAATTTTAAATAAATTACAATATAGTAAAGTCAGTCAAATTTATATGTATCTACTTTAAAATTATTATAAACTAGAAAAAAAAGTAAAACAATAAGTTTACGAGGCATATCTAACTTTTTCATTATCTAAAAATTATAATTTGCACAATTTAAATTAATTTTAAAAACAAATAAACAAAAAAGAGGAAACATTATCTATAAATTTTTCGTACAGTTTTTTTTAGAATTTGTTTATCCATTAATTTTCATTTATAATTTATAAATATAAATAAATAATTTTATTAATGGTTTTTTATTTATATATAAAAATAAAATTAAATAATTTATAATAAATAATATCTATTTTATAAGATTTTTTTATTAAATATATCGGATGGCTATACTTGATTATGCAATCAATTTACCTAAAAGAGAGTTTTAATTGCTTTTGACTTTGCTATCCAATGAACAATAGTAGAAGTTATCTCGAGCAGTTAATAAACTCTTTTAAGTATCAATCCAATCTCACTTTTTGGGCACTATGCCATCTTGAATTACAATGGCTTTGATCAAAATCGTCTTAATTTATTAGGCGACGATATTTTATCATTTGTCATACTTATAATCTTAGAAATTCATTGTTAGCGAAACTCTAAAAATCAATGCCGTTCGCTTTGTAACAAGTACTATATAATTAGTAATATTATAACCTGTCATGCATTTATATAAATAACTTAATAATATATAAATAAATTAATAATAACTTAATCAATATTAATGTTAAATTTATTTATTTAAAAATAATATTTATAATAAAAATTAGTTCTAGTAAAATTCAACAAAAATACATGGCGTTTAAGATATTAGTATTTTTAATATGGTTAACAACAGTTTAATGTATAATAAAAAAAATAGAAATTTATAAAATAAGAAAACAGTCGGATATAAGTTTATCGAAAATAGAATTTTAAACATGAATGCTTTAAACTTTTTTCACAATGCTAATTGTTCACTTTTTACCTTCATTATCCAATTAAAGGTTAAAAATGTATCTATTTTGTAAAATTATTTTGTGAAAATTATTTTTTAATTCTTTTTATAATTATTTAAATAATATTTTAAAATAACATAAAAAAAGTCTAATTAAATAAATAGTTAAAGTTTTAAATTATCAAAACTAAGTACAAATTAATGTTTTTTTCTTTGAAGTTGTACTATCAATTTTAGGTTGATTAAGATTGTTCATAAATATAGTAACTTATGTAAATATTAGGTAAATATATAGAAATATTATATTTTACATTATGGAATCAAAATAGTAATTGTCAGTTAGCAAAATATTTTCATTGGCTAATCCTCTTTTAATAACAAGCATTAGTTATAAAAATAGCAAAAACTAAAACAAAAATTAGTTTATTTGCGTAGTTCAACTTTTTAATCAATGTTCAAGTTATGTCATATTATAATAATGAACTTGATGAAAACTTTTTATATTTATATCGTTTAGAAAATCAATTGATATGATATTTTATTCAGTTTAATAATTATTTTAAAAGTTGACTCAAATATTAATCTCTTATTTTTACAGACTTATTTTTAAAACATGAATACATTGTAGAATAATAACTTGTTATAAAAAAAATTTAGGGTTAATATTAATATAATTTTTTCTAATTTGTAACTAAATAAAATTCTATTTTGGATGGGAACAAAGTTAAAAAGAATCAAAACTGCTGTTTCGAGCATTATAAATTCAGAAGGACGAAGTCCCCTCAAATTTGAAATAAAAAAGGATATAAATGACTATAAATAGGGCTTTCGATATTAAGGCTTAAAATAGTGAAAAGTTACGTAAAATGCACAGGTATTTCTGAATTCGATCATTATTCGCTAAGTCAACGTTATATTTATATTTTTATATGTTTATATTTTTGATGTGTAATAAAAAATGAATTCTAGTTCTGAAAAACGTCCACTCCAATTATGAACCTAAATGTCAGAAAATTTTGTTTTTACCTTGCAGATGTTTATGTTAGGGATATTTCCAGACGTACTAGCACGAAAAAATTATACAAAGCAGGAATTTTGTACTGTGTCGAATTAAAATTTTTGCTTTTTTTCTTTAAAAAATGCGGATCTTTTGAACGTTAATTGCGTCGTGATAGCAGAGTTGCTTTTCGAGTGAAAAGCGACGGGAAGGACTGGAAAACAAAAAAGTAAAGTAACAAAAATCCGTGCTTTTTCCGCTGCATCACCCCCGGGCTACTGACTGATGTTGGGATATCTCGAATTTGCCGACAAAAGCCATCCGGCATCAGCCAACAGTACTCGCCAGATGTCACTCACGTATAGAGCCGGGGCTTACACACTACCACGCGTTCGCAAGCAGATAAACTCGGAGATTATACGCACAGCATCCGTCTTTTTCCCTTTCTCTCTCTCTCTGTCTCTCTCTTTTTCTATTTATCCATCTATCTCTTTCTCTATGCGTCTATGCACATGATCCGAAGTATGATAGACTTTTTTTACTAATAGCAATATGGTAGTAGTATTGTACACAATCATCGTCGCAGTCAATGTCTGGAGCATGTGATCCATGATACAGGACAGATTCAGAACGAGAAGGGAATAGAGGTGGAGAGAAAAGGAAATAATAAAAGAGAGAACGAAATAGACTTTGCAAATCTATTTCTGCGTCGTGCGGTAGGTTGTCGCCCGACCTCGTAAATCAAACAGTCACATATAGGCGATTTATTTTTCCCCCCGACTGTTTCTCTTTAAAACAAGACGCCAGATCGAGGAAAAAGGAGAGAGAAAGAAAGTGAGAAAGGGAGAAAGGAGACTGTATACTATTCTTGATGAGTTGAGAAAAGCTTGTAAGATTTCTTGGTAAAATAGAAGAGTGAAACAGCAAAATATTGCAGAATCAAAAATAGGTGGCAAGTGAGCATGAACTCAGAAGTCAATGTTTTCGAGAAAGAAAGTTTGGGTTCCTGATTTTCAAGTTTAGTAAATAAGGCACTACTATTGGTGTTGCCAACAAAAGCTTTTTTATTGATTACGGATTCAATTCAGTATTAATAAGTAATCCCGATAAATCATCTTAACAGATAATAATCAGTAAGCTATTCTTACAAATAGTAAAACTACAAATCAGATAGCATTGCTTAAATAAGTTGTATTCAGTAGAAAGTACACGTTAAGAGATACATTTACATGACATTCATTACTCTTTTAATGTGTAGAATAATGAAATGTTTTCATAATTATATTTTAACTCATAGTCATGATATTGAAAATTTTGCTCAAGTTCAACTATAATATTATAGTGAATATAATCTAATTATTTATTTTATCCAAAAATTTTAAAAGCTTGGGTTTATCGATTATTTGTAACGGAACAGCAATATACAATAGAGTCAATTACGAACTACAGCATATTAAGCATGCTTAAATAAAAACCTTATCACTTATATATTATGTAATGCATTATAACATCATTATTACGAAATTTTATTAATTCAATATTATTTTAGCAATATTAGCTAGAACGATGATATTTTTTTTATTTTTACAAGTCATCACTTTGTGTAGAATAACTTTCACTAAATTTCAAAACAAATTAAAAATTGTAAAAAATCTTTAATTAATTTTACTTTTTTTATTAGCTTGATAAGTAGATAAAAAATTGCTTTGTTATAAACATACACGACTATTTCCATATTGTATTTTTATTAGTATGATAAAAAATATATGAATAATAATTTGATTAGAATCTGTAATTTATGCATAAATTTTTGTTAATGTATTAATGTATTTTTTTACTCTTTTTTTTATTTTACATGTAAATTTTATGAAACTTTTTTGTTAGAGTATAAATATATGTAGATACTGAAACTTCATTTACTCTCAAATTGTCTAAATTCGATATTTGAATTTGAGAAATTCAATTTACAGTTACTACGAAAAACTTGAAAATCTAAATGAAAATTACTTTATTATTATACCATAACAAAAAAATTATATTTTAAAATGAGTTGAAATATATATATCACCTTACTAAAAGTAATATTACCGTTCATTTTATCATCTTTATTGGAGAGTGTTGAGAATCTTAAAGACTTGTTGTATTGGATACGTTTTTATTATTATATTGCTGAGAATTCCCAATGGTTTTTATTTTTTATTTATTTATATGATTACAACATTTTCAAGTTTGAACACGTAAAACTAAAACCATTGCAATAATAATTTTTTCGACATACAGTGTGCTTACATTAATAAAAATATGTTTTATAATCCTATGGATTAAAGAGCGAGAGAGGCAAAAAGCGTCAGAATATAGAAGGGCAGACAAGCTAGAAGTTGGAGCGAGAAGAAAGGTAACGAAAGGACGAGCTGGCAATGGAAAGGGTGAGAGAGACTGCCCTAAATAAAAAAAGAATGAATAAGGCTTGATTAAGGGAGAGAGAAAGACATTTTAGGAAAAGTGGGGATCGGAAAGAAAGAGAGAGCAAAGGCAAGCTACCTGACCTATTCGCAAACGTCTTATATTCTTTAAATTTATTCAAAATTTAATCTGATATATCACTTGAATATAATACATTCATGTTCGTAATTTAACACAATGGCTCGTTTACACCGAGATATTTGACTCGTGAGGCGACAAGCAGTCTGATGTTTTTCGAAAATTAATATCATTTATACGAAAAAATCAATATTCCAACGCGATTTATGCCATTACTTTCTTACTCTGATACTTACCACTACTACGAAATACTCATATAAAATACTGTTAGATATTATACACTTTTATATGTGTACATATTTAATATATATATATGGACACATTATATTTATGCAATATTTATATTTATATGTATTAAGCCATTTAATGCATTTGATCCAGTAAATGCACAAGAATTTTATTTTTTAACAAATATTAACTCTGATTTTAAAGAAGAAAATAAATTTTAGACGTTTTTATGTTGAAAAATATTATTAATCTTACGTTATTAACAATCTAATAATAAATATATCAACTTTTAGCTGACTTTCATGGTATAAATTTTGTTTCAATATAAATTGATTAACATGGCTAAGCTTTTATTACATTCAATAATGAAGATATTTATGGGAACAAACAAATTATATAGGCAACTATAAATAATCTATAACTTTTACACGATTATGAAAATTTAATGTAAAACAGCTTTAATAAAAATTATCAATAATTAACAAGGATAAATAGAAAATACAAGTCAGATCGCAATAGAGATAAGAAAAGTTTCCTCACAAATTAAATCGAATTGAGCTTGATTAAAAAAAGAATAATTGAATTATTTTATTTATAGCTGTTTTAACATTAATAATTACGAAATCTTATAGACCGTAGAAAAAAAGTTACATTTACTTTTTTGCGCATAAAAGCAAAAGTTAAAAAATAAAGAATCTAGAGTAATTAGTTAGGGAACGAGTTACCTCTCTTACATGACTTTGATTTTTACAGAGTTCAAAGACTTTTCGCAGGGAAAATAAAAGGTTAAAAATGCAACTACGCGAGTTGAAGCATCTCTAAAGCTCCAATTCGTCATAAACACTGTCGATGTTGACGCTTCGTCTCGGTACTAAAGTACATAGTGGCAAAAAGTGTAGAAGTGACATTTGCAGGCGCTTTGCAATTCTCTCGCTTTACACTCCAGAGCGGCTGCGTAATTCTTGCCAAGAGTTAACTACGACTACACACACACACACACACAATAGACTTCCCTGCAATTTGCAGCCTCTCAAACATTATCTCAAATTCTGCACTTTTACCGAATGAATACAGAATTTTTATCACTGTGTAACTCTGCATGATCCCATAAACCCTTGCAGTTCTATTTCCAGAAAAGTACATATATACTTTTTGGAGTGGATAGTCTCAGAACATAAAATATGTAATGAAAAAGATCGAAAAGTACTAAAACGACCTTCATCGCTTTATAATCCATTTATCCTCTCACCTAAGAAACGGCATTAATTATTCGCAACTCAACAGGTCGATATATGATTTGTATACTTAATTAGTGCTCACACAAGTCCTTAAATGTTTATTTTGAACAAACATAGATCGTGTGACACCGTTGAAACCATATTTAATTTTACAGCTGCAGTTGAATAAATTTGAATAGCATAAATTATCCAAGGCAATACCCTAAAGACATGTGTTCTTATGCCAAGCAATAGAGCACTTTTTTCCTCGTTGGCAAGATACGGCAAACCAAGTACATAAAAAATCGCAACAAAATATCTAGTTTCTTATTTTCTAAAATAGCACTCGAAATGTTTATCAGCTAATTTTTTATAATCAAATTCAACCAAAAAATCCATTTTTTTACATTTCCTGCTGTAAAAAAACAAAAATGTAAGCACAATAGTATTTTAGCCATTCGGTCTAATGCAAAAGTGAGTAAAGACTATGGACACAGATACTTTTATATATGTATATATAATATTATATATACAGTAAAACTTATTTTTATGAAAATAAAAGTGCACCGCGTGACGACTTTCCTACTTTTATACGAAATGGGTGGAAAATGCCGAGGTCCTTATCGACCAAGAGTCATTGAAACCGTAAAGTTTGAAATATTCGAAAAAGAAGATCTTTTTAGTTTGCATTTACTACCTGCAAAGGTTAACGCGAAGCTTATAGGATTCACATAATCTGTACTGCATGCATTTTTTATTTGACACTCTAATGGATATTCGCCACGCCCACGATAGGATAACCTGCCATATTCATTTTAATTACTCCTTTAAAGTTCATATTTATTTAAATTATTTCCAGAAAAACAACAATTACTTAAATATTCTCAAAATATTTACAGATGTTACAGTATTAATGGATGAATTATACATTACAGCATATAAATAATATAATAACTGTTATTTTAAAATGTATATTTGTTTAGATTCTTATATTACGTGGAGAATGTAAAAAAATGAAAATAAATATTTACAACCTTGTAAGAGAAATATCTAATTAAAGAAAAATACAATGAGGGAAAGATAATAGTCCTTTATCTAAAATCCCAGTCTCTAAATCCATTCTTTCAGGTTATTCAGTATTGATCACATGAATATTCGAGTAAGATTCCCGAAGGTTTGAACTGTCTGGTCATTACTACCAAAGTGACCCCCTCGAGGAGTTTCTCCCTGTGGTAGTTGCCCTCGCGGGTAAACATGTACAGCGACGTTTTCCTGAGTTTCCCCAGAATAGCACTCGTATATGTCTCATCCCATTCAGATGTCTCGGTTTTTTCCGTTCGGAGTTTCCGCGATGCAATCATTAAATTGTTCGATATAATTGAAAAATTCTTCTTCCTTCTAAATATTTATGCCAAATAGTTTGAGATAGATATATTTTCTATTACGATGGTTTCTCCCAAGAATATTTAAATTTAATACAATAATTGTCTAAATATTTTACTTACATTTTAAAGTAAAGAAATTTTCTAAAACTATAAAAATACGAGACTGTTTTTAATCTATAAAATAGTTGTGTTATAAATTATTACATTTATTTGCAATCATCTATGTCAGTTTAATTTTAAAAAAATTAAGACTTTATCGCAGTACAAAATGCTTCTTCACCCTTTTTTTAATAAATAAAAATATTGAAATAGCTACAGTGACTATAAAGCTAAACTATAATCAATATATTTACATAAAATTATTTACTATAAAATATAACAAGAAGTAGAAAAATCTTGATATTATATTATAGCCACTCTATTTTAATGCAGCATAGGTTTATCAGAATTATCCTTTCGTTTTAACGGTTTATTTTAAAATTTCTTAGACGTATCTTGGCTAATAAAATGTAATATTAGCGAAGTCTAGTTTTAAATATTTTTTATTTAAAATCAGTTGACATATTTTATAAAGTATTATGTTAAACATTAGAACAAATTTTTATTGGTCATCTTTTGATTATATTATATATTAGAAACACAATTATAAAGAATGATTTTTAAATTTTACGTAACATTTGAACGAATTAAAATTTTTTAAAATAAATATTCAAAAATTATGATAAATAATGAAATATATCTATTAAAATATAATACTTTTAAAATAGAAAAATATTGATTATTTAAATTAATTAATTTATAGTATCCTCAATTATATTTCAATTTTTATTTATTTACTTACACATATAAATTAAGCAATAAAACACTTTTCAGATCTTTCGCGAAATATAGCATATTTGTGAAAATAGTAAAAAATATTTCTAGTGACATTTTAGAAAATAAGAAATTATAAATTTTTTTTTTACGTTTCATGGATTTAATTTGCTACATTTCGCTAATGAGCAAAAAAGTTCTTAATGCTTCGTCTAATACAGTTTTGAGAATTTAATGCAATCCCTGATGCTACTATTTATTAAATTTTAATAAATTAATTTTAAATTTAATGCATATAAGAAAATAGAATAGACACGAGTATGTTGTATTTAAACAAATATTACACTTTATAATGGTAAAAACAATACGTATAGTATTTGGTAATTCAAACTTTTACTAAAATATGGAAATGAACATTTAAAAAAATGTAAGTTTTAAATATCTATATGTTAAAATAAAATCAATTTTACATTTAGCACTTTATTTAAGGTAGTAATTTAAAAAAATTTGAATGTCAGATGTTAATATATATTAAATACTACTTAATTTTGACAATGTATTTTAATCATTAAATTTTTATTCATATTAAATAAAAAAATTTTGTAGATATAAATAAAATATTTTCTTATTTATTGCTCTACAATTTTTATTTATTTTATTTTACTTATGAAATATGACGTACATCTGTTTTTTTAAAAAAATTTTTAATGTAATGTGTTCAAAATATGATAATCATTATTCAAAATCAACTTATTCAGTCTTAGCTATTGGTTTACAGGGTGAATTTAGTAAACCAACGAAAAAAATGCTTTGAGAATAAAAATGAAAATTTACGATTATGGGGTTTTCCCTAAAAATAAGTGTTCATTATTAAAGAAAACAAATTTCAAAAGATTTTTTAAAAACTGCCTAATGTTTATGTAGTATATCGTTTCGGAAATATTTTTTTTAATTTAACATAGTAGTAACTGATCCGTAACCAAAAATATTCCAGCTATAGTAATATTTGCTGGAAACATCCTGTTATTGTCATGGCAATAACCAAGAAGGATAAAAGGAGATGGATATACAAATAATTACATTGAGAGGGAAAGGGAATATAAACGAAAAAAATTCTGTGTGAAATAATGTTTGAAGTACACACTTTGTCAAAGCATAAGCCTTCCTCCGTTGTTTCTCGGATCCTATAAACAAGGGTAAGCTAATCTTCGATAAGTGTGTGTCTCAACGACTAAACGAGCGTGAGAAAACGGGGGAGGAAGAGGATACGAAATAAAGAGAGAGAGGGGGAGAGAGAGAGAGGAAAGAACGTTACCGACACTGCACAGCGGTACAACGATGTAATTTAATAACCGCAAAGGTTGTCCGGTGCACACATGCGGTATATCGCATCTCTCTCTCTCTCTCTCTCTCTCTCTCTTCCATCGAACCCACACCATTGGAGTACTAGGTATCGAAAATATCGAATGGTGTCCCACTACCAGGACAAAAGTAAACCTGTCCAACGTAAGGTGTCCGAGCTTGTGTTTGTATCCCTTTTCAATGGCTCGATCCTTCTCTCCTTCGATCTCTGTTTTTTCCAAAACCACGGATCCTTTAGTACCTCATGACGGAGCTCTCCTGCTGTCAGGTCGACCGTCTCCGAAGAGCTTCTTTCGTTTTTGACCCACTTGACTAGTCACCGCGACCAATGGAAATCCACCTGGACTTCTGTCGAGTCTTGCGCTTTATCTATTTTATACATCCTGTTCAATATTGCCTTCAAAAAAAATTCGAGACAATAACCAAGGTTTTTTGGTACACTTCCAATAATTAATGCCAATACATATATAACTGTTTAAAAAACTAAAGATAATAATAAAAGTAAGAGTCATTCTCAATTCAATAAACATTTGTAAAACGTTGTCCAATTGAAGATAATGATAACTTGTCTATCAAAGCACATACCTATCCGCAATTTATATTATAAAAGGAAATAATATTCGATTTATATATCATAAATTAATCATAGTCTAGTAGGTTTATGTACATGTAAAGTTAAAGATTCATGAGCTACATATAAAAAATAATATATACGGTGCTTCTGTTCCAACTTTCGTACCAATATTCACCCGAGTTATAGCTGCTCATTCGGGTTACGAGCAAGAATACAATTAGTCAAGTCGAGTTTTGTAAGCTTAATTTATTATTATTATCTACCATCTTCCTATCTTGTTTTTTCTCCCGAATAATGGCTTACTTTTAAGGTCTTACGCGCTGCATTTTTAATGTGTTTTGAAGTAAAAACACAATGTAAGTATACTTAACGCGATATCATTTAAGCAGTGCCTAGGCACCCGTGGAAATATGTATCCGATGTAACTTTAAAACGACAATTACAAAAACTCAAAGTTCATTGGCATTGTATATGTTTATAAATTACAATTTTAATACTCGAAAATTATTCACAGTAAATATTTTAATACATAAAGGACGTATTAGTTATTTTGTGAAATTCCATTCTATGACATTCAGAATTATAGCCTTCGAATTCATTGCGTAAATCAATTTATATGCGGTAATATTGCAGTTATCTGCTTTAAAATTTATTGTGACCAATCGTTCATTTAATAGAATAACTCTTTATATTAATTTTTAAATATATTACGATTAAAATATTTAATCTGTTTGATAAAATTAAATTATTATTTCAAATAGGTGCTAACTTACATCTTGATAATATCATGTTAACATTTTTATGCTCATTATGTTAAAATGATTTTTTAAATTAAAAATGCGAAATTTCTAAAAATGACAAAAACCTGATTTTCACATTTACATGCTGAAACATTTTTTAATTTATGGATAATAAATATTTATATAAATGCACATTGCATGTAGTTCTATCTCTTGTGTCATTATAGAAAATGATAAAAATTATTAGTTATAGAATGTAAGGGCATAACGATCGTAGCGCTTGTAATGTTTCTTTTAAAACACTTGTAACTTTATCATTATTCAAACTATATACAAACATTTTTAATTTCTGAAAAAAATTTTGTTTTTTCTTAATGGAATAGCATAAGTATTACACCAGTATTTAACTTCAAGGAAGAAAAATTTTTTCAAAAATCTACCAAGAATTTATTTTACCATAGACTTTACTTTTCATTAGTGTTTAATGAATTTAATTTAATAGCAGAAAAAGTGCAAATCTGTCACATTATTTACATTAAAAATGACATGATAAACGCTTTTTTAAAATCTAGTTAATGAGGTTAGAGATATTCTGCTTTACTTTTAGAATTTACATTGAACTTGAATTTTAAAACTAATTTTACGTTTTTGTGCAAACGGTATCATCCACTTTTCTTGCTCTTCTCGTCTTAAGTTTTTTTAATTCTTAAAAAATTAGTGTGCAAATATCTTTTGAATAAGTAATTTGAAAAATTGCATGACCTTTTTTGCTACTTTACTACTTAGGAAAATTTCTGTCAAAATTAGTATGCTTGGAGAGAAATGATACAGAGATAAGGACAAAGTAGTAAAAAGTTGAAAGTGGAGTTAAACAACTTTGGTTTAATCGTGATCATGGGATCAGGGCATATTTCATCGAAACTAAAAATTGAGGGATGTGCGGTAATTGATGTTTCCCAAAAATAAAATGTCCCCACTCGGCGGTGACCCCCAGGTTTAAGTGCACAAGGGATCATATCGATATTTCATAAAGTAAAGTAAGCGAGGCTCCTTTCCTTTATTTTCCTTTCTTTTCTCTTCTTTTCTCTTCTTTTCTCCTCCTTTCTCGCCGGCACTTACGTTCCGCTTCATAGGGTGGAATAAAAAGTTCCGCTCAATTCAACTCGAAGCTTCGGGTCCATCCCCTACATTATTATTCCCTCTTCCTACAGCTCCACTTGTTTACATTTAATTTTAAAAATAATGAAGTGCGATGTCGATCTAAAATACTAAACGCGAAAATCGGTTTCCATTTAACGAACTCGTTTACGATAGCTCGCTCACTCTCCTTGAGTAACTAACAGACTCGCGGATTTTCTGGTTCACTTGCAGCCATTTCTATTTGCTAGATCTCATAAACAAACATAGCCGGTGCAGAGCCAAGATATCGCGAGCTTTCAGATAGACTTGTATTAAATTTCCCCTGAGCGAGTGCTCGTGAATTGCAAAACCCCGTTTCCATACCGGATTTTCTGTTAGGAGTACGCGTGGCCTGTACATCTGAGCACAACAATCCTCTTCTCCCCCGCCTCCCGATAAAATGTTGCCTCGGCTTTACGACAGTTCAATCGTCTCTTGACAAATTCTTAGCTCGCATTGTTGTATAACTTGTGTAACAATGGGAAGTTGTGGGACTCGTTTGATCATGCGTACTCGGATGGCAATACTTGGATGGCATTCCCGGTGTTGTTGCATTATCGAATTGAATATCGAGATTGTGTAATGCACTTTTCGCGTGTTTACTACCTCCAGGTACAAATATTATATTAACTGCGCTGTGCATTTAATGTGATGAATTAGTTACCGTAATAGCAACGAGTGACAACGGCTACGACAACAACAAAAACAACAACAACAACAACAACAACAACCGTACACATGTACACGCACACACTATTGACTCTATTGCAAGTTATTTGAAAGATTATAGAGGAGCGAGTAGCGTAATAGTGTTTTTTTCCATTTTTAGATTTCCATCTTAAGCACATTACTCTTATTCAGTTCACATTCTTAACTCCTCGTATTATATATATTTTTTTTTTATAAAAGTGCTCGGAAAAAATTTATGCTTTTATTTAAAAATTCTCGATAATTTATAAAAACATAAATTTTCATTTTTTTATTCTTTATATATATATATATATATAGATTAATAACTTGGTATAATTAGTTTTGAAAAATTTACTGCAATTATTCAATTTGAAATATTTGTAAAAATGTATTCTGCAAATTTTATATAATACATACTATTATTTAAAATTGTACAAATACATTTAACACGTGTCTTGCATAATATTATTTCATAATATTTGATTTTTTAAAAAAATATATATTGAATATATTGTTTTAAAGATTTAAACACTTTGTTCTTTTTAAGAATTTAAAAAAAAAATTCATTTCATGTATATTCTTATATAATGCCATACTTTTATAATCCTTTGATGAAAAATGTGAAAACAAATGAGATTATCTCTCGTAAAACCTATTTCCGACGAAAATCTAGATTCTACAATGTTCCGATGAGCATATTTGAATACGAAATTTTGAAATTTTGTATCCGATGTGCTCGTTAAAAAAACTCAGAGCACAGCAAAAAAATATGGCCGGAACGCGGATCAATGTGAAGCTTTTATTCAACACCTAAGCCACGAATCCCATTCGTTAAACTTAGCTGTAATCGACAAAGAGCAAAAGGTTTCTGGGATTCGTGACTCTAAAGATAAGCAAGACAGGACAAAGCCAGAGCAACGGAAGCCGTAAAACCCCGAGAGAAAGAAAGAGGCAGGGATGGAGAGAGAGAGAGAGAGAGAGAGAGAGAGAGAGAGAGAGAGAGAGGAAGTGAGAAAGAAAGTAAAACCGGGCTTTAGCATATAAACAGAATTATTTGAGTGAACAAGTCGCGCGCTAGTTTACCTAAATCACGGCCGAGGATTTTTTCGCGTGTTTTTTTGCTTTTTCGCTCTGTAACTTGAGGAAAGGCCGCATTGATCCTTTTTAGGTCGTACGTACATAACGTGGCGCGGCGAAACGCCCACACACCTCTTTAATCCTCATACCATTCGAATAATTGCGAGCACTGGAATTAACAGTTCGTAAAGCCGCGCTCGAGTGAGAGGAAAGAGAGGAAAGTGAGACTCGAGTTGAGTTTTCCGCAGCAGCCAACCCACTCGCGCGTTTGTTTACATGAGTCTTGTGCACACCACCTCGACCAGTTGGACACATATGCAAATAACTGTTTACTCTCGGGGGTTGATTCGGCGAATTTGCAATTTCCCGAGTTTCCGCTCGTCACCGTCATTACGATGCCGCTTCCCTTTTTCCTCGATGCCACCGCCGCCGCCGCCGCCGCCGCCGCCTTTGCCACTTTTCTTTAAATTATACAAACTAAACTTTATTTCCTTTGTGAATGTATTTTTAAGTGAAAACTCTTGGCAAGAGGATTTTAATGTGAAAATTTAATTTCATTGCTATCAACGTACCAAAACATAATTAATTCATTTTAATATCTTTACCAATTTAATAAATTCTGATAAAAATCACATTAATTATTTTTAATATCATATTGCCTTTATCTTATCTTTTTTAAAACACTTTGTATTTAAATTACTACTTTTCTTATGGTTCCTCCTTTAAAATGCTGAAATTAAAACAAACGCAGAGACAAATTTAAATTTTATTTCTATGTAAAACCACGTTTAAAATATATTCTTAATGCAGCAATAATTCACAAACGTAAAAAATAAGTTAAATATAAAACAAGTTAAAAATATTAATCACAAACCTCAACGATGTTTCATTTATTTTTTACCAAAGTAACTATCCTAAAGATGTTCTACTAGTTATATTTTTGAATATTTAATTCTTAATATTTTATATTTAAAAGTTGATTTTCTTTATTTTCCTTTATTTTAAAAACAAAATCAAACGAAAGACTTTTAAAATAGATCAAAATATAATTAATTTCAAAATATTATTTCTCGACTAAACTGACCAGCTCTATAAGTTTTAAAGAATTTTTAATATCAATATAAGTGTTCATGAGAATAAGTATTATTAATACAAAAGAATAAATTTTGTGAATAAAAAATTCTTATATCTTGGATGATATATATTGAGAATGACATGATTGGATACGGTACTTATATAAATAAATGATACACGTCTCCATAAATACAATTTATTTAAACAGAAGCAGTGTAATTTATTTGCGTCTAGTGGTTGGCTGCACTTATAAATGTGTTTAACCTACCATCGCATACATTGAAACATTTTAATTGCGCCGGTTTCTTATTCCATACCTTTGTTCTATCAATAGAGAAAAGATAGAGAAAAAGTGAAGGCGCAAAAGATACTGCACGAGCAATTAAAACTCATGATAAACTAGAATTCGTATTCATGTAAAGGCATATTTTGTATAGTCTATGTTCTCATCATTTGTATTTATCTTTTCTTTTACATTTACCCCCGTAGTATTGGTGGGTGAAAATGTGTGCAAATATTTTTCTAGGTTTATCACCATCCTTTAGCCGAGAAACATATGAGATTCATTAATTTCGTTACATTACAGAACTCGTTTCTTTATGGTTCTAATTTTTATTATACTCTGTAGTAAATGCGATGTGCACCTTTTGAGAATCAGGTTTACGATGTATTAAAGGTATATTAAAGTCGTACCTTCATTCTGACTATACTTTTAAAACACCTCATCTTAAATGATTAGTAATGATTTAAAAAGTGTTTAAAATTATACATGCAATGTTAGAAATACTGACTTTGCATATTTTAGTATATTCTATTTTAATTTTTTTTTTATAAATTTTTTATAATACAGTATTTTTTAATTATATATTGATGATATTTTTATCTCGGTTTTAAATGAATTTTGCATTTTCACATTTTTAAATATTGTTATTTTTATTTTTTTTTTCTGAAATGAAATCTTTACTGCAAATTTTATGGAATTATTATTAATATTTTTTGATAAAATTTTCAAGTAATTCATTTACATTTTATTTATAACTATTTCATTTTAAACATACAAATATTTCTTTATTTATGAAAAATAGAATTAATTTAAATTAAAATTTGTAAAATAATATTTGTAATAAGAATTATATAAAAGTATAAATATTATATTTTTTTATTATTTATATCTCTAATTTTCTAATAGTTGAAAGAAGTTTTTTTCATTTTTAATTAAATTTTTTTTAGTTATAACTGTAATAATATAAATAAAAGTTCATTTTATTACACTTAGTTTTTACATTATAAATATCTCGTAACATAAAATACAAACGAGATATTTCAAACTTTTATTAAAGTTTTAAATTATTTGAAGCTTTGTTCAACTGATAATTAAATTCTGTTTTAACAATAGCTATGAATAATACTACGATAATGAAGATAAATTTAATAACTTTTCGAGTAACTTTTTTATACAGTTTTTATACAAATTTGTGATCTTTTTATTTACATTATTAGACACAAAATTATTTTATGTATACACATGTATAAATTGAAAATTAAATATTTAACAGAAAAATGTATTTATTACTATTCTAAACAAAATTTATACTTCTTCATAGTTTGTTTAAGATTTAAGGAAAATCATTTTTGTATAATATTTATATTAAAGCTACAAAATGTTTTTTTTATCGAAATACATATGTACTTATGTATTATAGTGAGAAAACATAAAATATTTTACAACTTTACGTCCGTATTTTCAATAACTAACATTAAAAATATCTTTTAAAAATGTAAAATTAATAATGATATCTATTTAATTCAATAATACAATAAAATTTTATACTAGCAAGGAAATTTTATATGCTGAGCAATTGTAATTAGCATCTGATATTTAATGAATGTTTAAAAAAAAATTTATGTTAATAAGAAATAATGTTTTATGTAAAGTGAAAATGAATTTTTATTGTAAAAAAAATATTTATTTAAATAATTTAATAGCTGAAAATTAATATTAAATTTTATAATATTCTTTCTTTTATGCACATGTGAGTATCAATAACATTTTAAAAATATTAAATGGTTTATATGTTCCAAATATTGTTGAATATAAATTAAAAAATAACTTTTTATAATATTTTATGCAAATTATATGATAATATATATGGGCATAGAATAATAATTGTCTTTAAAGTAAAGAAAAGTATCATCTTTGTTAAAGCAAGAATTTTTATAAAAAAAGATAAGTTTTTCGTTCACACCACAAGTAGCATTCGAGTCGTAACGATAAATAATCTTTCTGTTTGTATTACAATAAAATATACATAGAGCTACTTCTGCAGTTAATTTTCTCCTTTCATTATTTATTTAGTAAATAAAACTCTTTTTTTACTTTTTATAAATGTTAATGTAAACTTTCTATTTTGAAATAGTTAATCGTTCAAAATTAATCGAATTTTCTTATAAATAGCGAATATTGCTTTTAATAAAAATTTAATAGAAATATTTCTATTACGTAAAAATAATAAACTACCGAACCTAGAAAAACGTATTCCTTGGAAAATCTGGCATCCGATGCACTTTCCTCTCTCCGGTGTTTTGTATTGCGGGGACTAAAAAACACATGAAAATATAGGGGCTTTGTACTGAGGTATTCGCATCATATGCGCTTATAAGCAAAATGCGTTGCCGGGGTCTCCCCCAGGAATCGTAAAGTATGCGCGGCAGCACTTTATTGCTCGGGATGCTGCGATCACTAGGATATGATGCCGCGAGTGCCGAGAATCGGTAAGATGCGGAAGCTTCTGGAATAAACCACGAAGAGCATCATCTCTTGGATCATTTGGGGATGGCAGCTGCTGTGTGACGTTGCGAGAACAATCGACCCGGAAAATATGATAAATTGTTTAAACTGGATCCCAAAGATTTGGACTAATGGCACCCCTGTAAGTACTTAATGAGCTTACACCTCATGCAATGGTGCTTATTACATTAAAGAGGAACGAGTACTACAATCTTTTATCAGATATCTTGAATTGCTAGATTCTAGGGGCATGGGTAAAAAAAAGAAGAAGAAGAAATAAAGAAAACCATTAATTCAATCTGTGCTTTTAAATATCATCCTTGTCATGTATAATGGTGTTGAAAACCAAAGCCATTTCATGTGGTATTCTTAATTGCTTATTCCATAGATTTAAGTTATTTATGAGAATATTAGCGCTGAGTACAGATAATCCAATTAAAATTTCGAGAAATACTTATAAATTCCCTCCTATAGTGATTATTCTTAATATAATTGAAAAAGTAATAGATAGGATTTAAGGAAAGGTGATTCAGACGGAAAATTTTCAAATTAGTGAATTTTTTCAATTTTATCTGCATCTGTTATTTCACCAATTTACGCATCAACTGCTGAATTCAAAAAGATAACTAAAAATTAAAAATACAATTTACAAAAGAAATAACGTATTTCTTATATCAAAATTTGTGTTTAAAATATTTGAAACTATATTTATGAAACTAATTCTATAATATAATTTTATGGAAAAATATTGTTTAAAGTTTTTGTTAAAACATGATTTAAAAAAAAAAAACTTAATTCTTATAAATAATAAATATGGAAAACTAGAATTATAAACTAGTAGTGAAAAAATATGAGTGATTACAGTGAGAATATATTGTCTTTTTCCGTATGAAGAAAAGCGAGAATTTTTTTATGTGTATAGGAATTAAGTTTTCTTTTGAAGCTAAAATAGGAAAAAGGTGAAATGCATATGTTGCAGGCACAATCGTCTTTATCTATAAAGCAAACAAATTTTACTCGGATCAATACTGAGTAGTTCATACCAATAAGAAAAAACAACAGAAAATAATATTATTTCTTTAAAATCATAGGCAATTTTGGAGGAACTTTGTTTGCTCGATGATTTAAGAAAAATTAAAATAATATCAATTCAGTAAGAATAACATGCACTTTGTAACTTCCACGAATTTGATTAACCATTTTTTATCGAATAATTTTATTATCGTGGTGAAAGTGATTACGCTTATTTCTTTTTTTATACCAATTGCATAACTTTGAATTATTTGAATTATTGAATTATTTAATATGCGTTAACATTAAAGATAGGGGAAGATTAATTAAATCAAACTCTACTTTTTTCAATAAAATCTCTCCATTAGTGTTTATTCATTTAATGATTTGCAGACACAAAAAAAGGTTCAACGTCGATGCCAAAACTTAATTCTTTTCCTGCCTCGGAAAAAACTTCCTTCCGATTCCGCCGTTGAACGCCGGTCAATCTGTAGACCAGATGCCCCACCTTTTTTATCTCTAAATATTTTTCCGGGTCTCGACCAAGGATGATTTTTCTTAGGTTGTATTTTGTTTTTAGCTTGGTACAAAAAAGTAACTTTCCAACTAATATATTTTTTAAGAAATTTTTTATTTAATACAAATTATTAAGACATTTACTATTTTATTTCTCGTTAATATTTAATAACAAAGTAACGTAAAAGTAATTGTAAATAAAGTATATAATAACATAGGTTGGGCTAGGTTATAATGTGGTTATTAAGAATTTCTCTTAAAATATATCGTGATACATGCAATCTGGAGAATTTTTCATTTGCTTTATAATTACATAATTCATTACAATCGATTTACGTTTAACAAAATTTAATAAACATGCTTCATTTTTCTGTAAAAAATATTTAATTTATTTACTAAATAAATATGTTTTATTCATAAAATTGAAATGATAAATTTTAAGAAATGTATAAAATGTTTTAAAAATTGTCTGATTTTGGAGACTTTTTTTTATTGTTTGAAATATATAACCGTAATAGTGTATACCATGAAGATTGTATGATTTTTCTACTTTAATATATATATATATATTTATGTGTGTATATAATACTTTTAGCTTTATGAAAACTTTGAAATATTTTATATTTTTTAATAACGAGAAAAAACCTTTAATTAAAAAAGTTTCTCAATTTCTTATGGTCAAAAAATAAAAGCAATCTTAAATAATGTGATAATATTTAAAATGTTGATAATAATCATATAAGGTATACACCAAAAATGAAATTTCATAATTTTTGTTTGTAATAATAACGTTAAAAAAAAAAAAAAAATTGAAATATTAAAGTGATTTTTAATTTATATTTCGTCATTTTTCGAAATTATCGTATTATTAAATTATATCTTCGACCTGAATTTTATAATTGTTGTAGTTTGAATGATTAAAAAATTATTGCATCGTTTAGATTTTATTATAGTCATTTTTAAATTAAATATCACAAATTTTTTTTACCATTTAAAATTTTTCTATAAAACATAAAGTACTTATGTTTTAATTTGAAAATTTTATATACATATATGTTAATTTAAGTACTACATTGATATTATAAAAATTTATTTTAAAAATATTTTAAAAATTTATTTAAGATACCAAAGTATTACTAGTGTTACAGTAGTCAATTTTTGAAATCGATAATATTTTTAATTTTTTTTTTCTTATTCTTGAGTATATCTAATTCAGTGGTTTCTAAGAGCGACAGTCGTGTTTATTTAATAAAAAAAAATGTATTTAAAAATAAAATTTTTATCAATAGTAATTATTCGAGATGTTAATCATAAACAAATTAAAAATGTAAAATACATCAGTATATTGAATTATCATCTAAGTATATTAAAGTAATCGATCATACGAAATATTGCATTTACTCTTTTATTTGTGTAACGTATGTTTCTTAGTTCATTTTCTCATCTTGCATCACTTCATCACACAATTCATCTTGATCCATAAATGATGAATTTCCGGTGAAGTTTCATAGAAGATTATGGCCTAAACGAATGGCTCCTAATCCGATGAACGTTGGGTAGGGTTTTCTCCTTTCAGATAAAGAAACACCCCCGCCCGACGAGTGAATTGTCGAGTATTAATTTGGTCCATCGTTCATAGTTCAGAGAAAAGGTAATTTGGATAGATTTATTATAGTTCTCTGTCAAGATAGAAATTGATTGATAATAAAAATTTGATAGCCCGCAGCGCATTGATTCTCTTTTTTGTTTGAGACCCAAGAAAGTGGATGGTAAAAAAATATGTTTGTACGTAAAAGAATATGGAATAAATGGTGAAAGGAAGACCTGCGTGTTTTTTGAATACGATAATGGTATTGTATAGAGTATTATCTTGATGTAAAGGATTAGACTGTATAACCAAATGAAAAAAAAAATGTGATTCATTCTATGATACACTTATTTCTTCTTAAATGCTACCTTCATCTAGCAGAAATAAAATCCTAAGAAATTGCTTTAGAAACGGATATTTTTATAGACCATCTACAGATTTTGTAAAAATTCCACGTATAAAGGTACCTGTGAATCCATTGAAAATTTTCCTCTATTTGGTAACTCTAAAAATAATTGTAAGAAAAGTCGGTAAGTTGTCACCGAATTATTCAAAGTAATTTTTAATTAAGAGAGTATTGTTTTATTGAATAATAATTATTAAACTATTTCATTAGAGAATTGAGAATACAAAATGTAAGGATACATTTTGTTCGAATATATTTGTACAATATTTAAAATTCTTAAGTAAACTGAATAAATGACTCCAAATGTAAATAGTCTATTTGAAAAAAGAAAAAAAAATAGAATTGTTTACCGAAATCTAAATGTTCCTTCTCTTGTAAAAAATTATCGACAAAACAATTTTCAGCATGATAAATCCGGCACATTCAATTAAAAATGCAAATTATCCTTATAAACGGTATTTCTATTTGGACTTTCACCGGGATTCCCAAAACAATCACGAGTGAGTGCGTGTTTCCTGACAGCCTCACACGAGTTAAATGCACCAACAATACACAAAGTCCCTGGAGCGGAAGCGTATTCGTCAAAGACAAAGAAGATAAAGGGAATAATGGAAAAATAAATATAATGGGAAGTCCAATCTGATGTAATAAAAAAAAAAAAAAAAAAAAAACAAACATCTAAAACGCATTGCATTAGCGAAAATTTACCGGTGGCCGGGGGGTGGCCTTGGTAACGAGGAATGGCCACACGTGCCCTCGCCCTCCCCCTTTTCTTCTAATCAATTATACCTGGGCGAAGGAGATGGCTCACCTGATTCCGCCCTAGAAGAATTTAAAGTACACGCGGGTGGATTCGCTTTTCTCCCTCGCGGTCGTTTGCGCAGGCATTTCAGGGGAGTTTTTGCGAGACTGATCTAGATAAGCGCCTTTGTCAGTGTATGCGACCGGGTGTGGGCGAAGGTGCATAATGAGCTCCCGGACGAAAAGAGGGTGGCACGTTCCTCATACTATCTCTGAACTACGTCAAAGGGAATCCGCGGGGGGGAGGGGGACGAAGGGCAGGGGACAGAACTATACCGGGGACAGGGACAAAAAGAACAGAGATATATTACATTCTATATAATGAGGACGGGAACCGCGGAAGAACCAAGAAATGAGAAATAACGTGAAAGGTAAATCCGCGCGATTGTTCCTTTTTTTTTTTTTGAAACTGCTTCTCTCGAAATTTTTGAAAAACGGAACAAGAAGATAAATTGATTAAGCTGTCTTAAAGTTGACTTAAGCTCTCAAGATTTTTCATATTTTCCTTGTAATATAAACACTGAGGATATATGACATAATATGTTTATGCTTTATTTTTTAAATTGAGGAAAATGAGCTGCTGTGAATTGCTGCTTATATTCGTAAGACTGAAAAATACGAAAGCTTTTTTTAAGAATTTACATTTTACGCAAGAATAATTTTTAAATATATCATCATTTTCTAGAATTTTCTCATTTTCTTAATATTAATAAATCTTAGCTAAATTAGTTTAAAATAAGTAGATGTCAAAATATACGTTTTTTTTCTATTTAATCATCAAAATATAAAATTTTTTACAAATTCATATTTATATCAAATTTATTTATAATTTTATTTTTTGAATAAAGATAACATTAAGTACAATTATTCATAATCTTTTGTTAAACTTCATTATTTAAAAAAAAAAATATAACATCAAGTGGTATTCATATATTTAAAGTCGTTAGCAACTAAATATATTGCGTGATACGCTAAATACAAACATTAGTTAATCAAAAACAAAACACTAATTATTTTTGAAGAATTCGAAATAAACCACAGAATATACTAAATAATTATTTTTAAGTACTGGTCTTTTATTCATTAAGAAAAACTTGTCACGCTTAAACAAAAAAATTTTTTTTTTTTTAAATACACGACAAACAATTACGTTGCTTAAAATTATATATTCAGTGCATAAGTAATAAAACTATGTTATTCTTATACAAAGTAGATATTAATAAGCATTTATACAATTTCTTAATTATAAAGTTTCTGTATATTCTTTTAGCCATTTAAATGTAGGAATTTAAATTCATCTCTAAAGTTCTCCACAAGTTTGTGTAATGTAATTAAGAAAAATGGTATTTCAACAAGGATTAAACATTTATTCTTCAAACTTTTTAATTTCTTTTCACACCAGCCGCAGTTTAAAATTTATCTTTCGAAAGATCGATGCTGTCAATTTAATACGAATGAAGATAAATTTTTTAGTGAGAAATCATCGCAGCTGACCCCAACATTTACACTCCCTATCGTTATCTCAGTCTCAATGTTCTCCTATTCTCTTCGGATATCCAAAGACGTGAATCATCATCACCAGAGTCCCTACGTCGAACTCGAGTTTCCCCGTTAGCGTAAAAAAGTCATTTTTTGTTTTTCGACATTG
Source organism: Eupristina koningsbergeri (assembly GCA_018907245.1). NCBI lineage: Eukaryota > Metazoa > Arthropoda > Insecta > Hymenoptera > Agaonidae > Eupristina > Eupristina koningsbergeri. Next base: position 247,742 of record JACCHV010002877.1, on the reverse strand, counting down.
GTATGCGGGAGGAGAGGGGGGAAGCCGAGAGGAACCGCAAAATATTTAAATACCGGGACCGACGCAGTTTCGTGAAAATCTTGAAAGGACCTGGAACAGAGAAAAATGCGAAGGAAAGGCGGGTATGTGCGCGAATGTAAATTCAAAGACACGCAAGGGGGTGTCTCTCTTCCTTCATATGAATGTGAATGCGTGCGTGTGTGTGCGTGGGGGCAGTGCAAATGCCGGTAATGGCACGTCCCTTTGTTTGTATCCCTCGTTTCTCATTCCTTCTTTTTTTCTGCCTTCGTTTCTCTTGCTTTACTATGTGCTGCGACACAATATATAAATATATATATATTTTACCTACATTTGCTTGTTCTTATGCGTACATGAACATATGTATAGTTTAAAAAAAAAATCGACTCTAGTAATTTCTTGTTGTATCCTTTGGCATGCCCGTGTTTGTGGAATATAACGCGATTACCTGTACAAGAGAACATACAAGCATAATGCCATGATACAGAGTTTTGATGAGATATTGTTTGTCTTTAAACCTCTATTTTATCAATCTGGTACACAATGTTCCATTAATATCACATGCTAAAACCTTTGCAAACTTATTTACATAGTCAAATTTGTACGATTAAAATTAATTCCGCTTTTCACAATTAAAATTAATACAATATATATATAACCATATCTGTAGTCTTAAAATTAATACAATATATGTATATATAACTGTATCTGTAATCTCATTCATAATTAAACGAGTAATACTGGTATTAAATCGAAACAATATATTATTTTAAAGGAATTATTATGGATTGTTGTTCCACACGTTGTAGTGGAATCATATTATTACTCACAGAGTAAGCTGAATCCCAAAAACCATACAAAATTACAAGAGAGTATTTTGGATATTTATATAAAATCTTTAAAAAATATTGCTATATATAGATACGTTTCAGGTTAATAAATTTAACATTAAATCTTAAATATAATGTCTAAAATATGATGCTTAAAGCAATTTGTGGGAAGTGAATTTTCTTGAATTATTTATGCACGCATTACGTCCATTTATCGTTAAAGTTGTATCATAAATTATAATATTTATGTTAAAAATACTGTTCATATTTCTTTCGTCAAATAGTTGGCTTATCGATTAGAAATATTATAATAGTATTATGAGTTACCGAGACTCGGAATTTTATGTGATTAATTAATTTTACGTAACATCAAAACTGTCGTGATAGTGTGTTTTCCCAAATAGATGTAAAGTTGCGAAACAAAAACTCAAATGAATTTTAAAAATTAATATTTTTCTACTACGAAATCTGGATTATCATAATATAATGCATCTTAAAATTAATAAATATAATTCTCTTAAGTTTCCAAGCATTTCGGGAACATCTTTTTACAATAAGAGGAAGTTGCAGTGTAACTTCTCGAATGATCCAGCTTTTCCAGACTCGCCTCGAAAACTTTGGAGATTTAAAAACGAAGCGAATATAAATGCGAGTGCTTAGGTGCAGACCCAAGACGTAGGTACATCCACGTCCAGGTCCACGTCCACGTCCTCATCCTCGTCCTCCTCGAGAGGATATACGCGTATTATATAAAATACGTTCAAGGGGCCACAAAGCGTCTCCCGATGTTGGCTCACCCTCGTGTCTTCCCCGGCGTATTTATTATCCTCGAAGTCGACGCGCACGTACACCCGCATCGCACTCCCACACTCCTGTTCGCGTGGGAGATCGGAACCATTGCACATGATACAGACGCAGACTGCGAGGCGAAATTCGATAGCACGGGTACCTTATTGTCTGCGACTCTCCTTCTCGCACTCTCGGAGTCCCGAGCCTTATTCTTCCATTTGTGCAACGACGCGGTGCCATTCTCCTCTCTTTTCTCCATTTCTTTTTTTTCTTCCCTGCTCCTTCTTTCTTCGGGTGTATGAGTGGATCACGTGCCGTAGATGCCCGTACAATCATTAACCCCCCGTCGCCGCTGCTGGCCCCAACGACCTCGAATCTGAGACTGCGAGCTAGGAAAGGGGAAGAAAGAAGGAGCAAGCGAGAGAGCGAGAGAGAGAGAGAGAGAGAAAGCGACTGACAAGGAAAGGTGAATAATAGTTTCCGTAACTCGATTGACATTTGAAAGTGTGGGTTCTAGTCGGACCGAGCAACAACGGTGGCTCTTTTTTCTTCGAGTGTCTATGCTTTTAAGACCGGATTATAAAGCTCAATATTGTTCATTTGTTTTATTTACGATTTATTGTTACTCTTTTTGAATAAGCAATTATACAATCAACATATATTTTTTTAGTATTTACGAGAGTCTTGTTGGACATTGCTATTGTTTTAACGATGAACAATATGACATGTCAACTTCCGTAGATCATTATATCAATATCTTAAGTTGAATAAGTGTCTTTTAGTAATAACTGTTTAACATCCTGTAAAAATACATACATGTCTTCATAATATACATTTGTATCATATATATACATTATTTTAACATGTAAATTAAACCATATTTTATTAAAAAAAATTGACAATTACAAAACAATAATAATAACAAATTTAAATACATATATTTCATATTGATTTTTTTGTTTTATTGAATTAAGTTTAAAGTCATAATATATAAGTATTTTTATGAAATAACTTAATGTAAATAATGATTGATTTATTATTTATTCAATAAAAAGAGAATCTTGAAAAAAAACTTAAAATACCTACTTTTCTATGTAAACTAAGGATATCAATATACATTCTGTTAATCATAAATTCCTTTTTCGTATATATTTTTAAACTAAATTTTATTACTATGTATAAATACGTTTATCAGTAATGAAATTTTAATAGGATTGAAAGTAATCAATTGCAGAATATATTTTATCCAATAAGATACTGTAAAATCATCATAAATTATATTTTATATCCGTTCCAATTTTCCAATGTACATAGTTTTAAAAATATGACAATATTAATACTATATCAAATATAAATTCTATATTCAATAATTAATTTAATTTAATTTAAAAACATCAAAAGTTAAATATTTAGTCGGAGGAAATCATTTATTTTATTTATATTTGATAAAGAATATATTATTAATTGGCTTTATAAAATCAATTTATGAATTCCTCAAATAATTATATTCTATAAAATTTTCCAATCATTTTATGAAATATTGTTAGAAGCAATATAAAATTAAATATCTTAAATTTAAAAATGGAAATGTAGTCGAGAATAGAACAATCCGAAAAATTTAAAGAATAAATGCTTAATTATAAAAAAAAATTATAAAAATTATAAAAAATTAATAATTAATGTTATTAATGAAAAATTCCAAAGAATTTATTTTTTAACGAGACGAGATGGCATTTCCGTATTCATATTGTATAAGATTAATAATTGAATTTAAAGAAATTTTTATAAGCAATTATAATGATGAAAGTAAGTTTTTGTAAAAATAGGCCATTAAAAAGAAAACTATTGTTTTGATTTCTGATTAAAATCTAGCGTCAGAAACAAAAAAATATAACTGAGGTTTATCAACTTTATTTCATGACTTGAATATTGCAGAAAAATGCACGGAAAAGTGCAAAACAATTTCGAAGCATTAAAAAAGTATTAAGAAAGTTTACGGTTAATCGTGTACAAATGAACTTATTATTCAAAAATATAAATAAGGAAATGATATATAAGAGAAACGAAATTTAACACGCGTGTAATCATATAAATATCTAGGCATGACCCTAGATCTTGTGGAGCAGTGCCAGTGCTAGATAGTAATTGTCTATAAGAAACGGAGAAAAAACAAGATTGAATGCGCGACGGAGAGAGAGAAAGAGTGAGAGAAGGGAAGACAAGGCGATCCATTACCCAGGAGGCGACGTATCGTGCATTATTGCAAAGAGGGTAAAGAATAAAGCAGTGGGCGACAGTACGTGACGATGAAAATGCAAACTCCCGCCCTGGGGTGAGTAGCACATGTGAGTCGTCGGGGAGTCGGTGCACATACTTTACTCATGACTAGGTCCGGGTCCCCGTCTCCACCTCCCCCGAATGCCATTAAACCTAGGATTATCGGTAGCCATCGCCATGATTGCCTGATGCTTTCACCGTGGAGACTTTAGCGTCTGCAGCCGATTCCTCATCCTCGTCCTCCTCCACCTCCACCACCACCTCCCCTTTCGCTCCTTCAATTTCTTGCAGCGGTGCGCCTCTGCACCCTTCGGCTGCCTCGACTCTTGGGGATTTTTCTCGCTCGATTTATAACCTCGTGTGCGCGGGTGCGGACCCGTGCAATGCTGCGGATGACTTCTGCCCCCAACTCGACTTTAATTGGAATATTTATAAAGGGACAGCGATACAAGTGTAAACCGCATCTACCGAATATTTCCACCCTCCCCCTCCCCTCTTCGTTCGAGCAGATCAATTTTTCTCTTATCCCTCGACGTCAGTTGTAATCCTTGTGTTGCCCAAAAATGACTCATTTCACCGACACAGCTTTTACTTTCTTTATCCTCGTTTCAACTGTTTATAATAAACAACTTTTTCTTCAGAAATAAAAATCTAACCGTGTCCAACACTTTTTAAACGCTCTCCGAACAAATTTATATTATTAGCAATAATTCCTTATATAATTGTATGTTTTACCTAAAAATTATCCTTATTTCCATCTACAATAATAAATGCTAATTTCATTTGAATTTTGTAGTTATTACGAGGAGAACTATTTATTATTGTCAAAATATTAAAAAAAAAGAAAAAAAGTTCATGGCAACTAATAATTTACCTTAAACGAACGAAAAAATTCACTTAAACATTAATATGAAGAAGGTTTATATGCTATTAATTATATATGCCATATTAAATAATTGGTCTTAATTGAAGTTAATTTACGATCGTAATTTAGCTGATAGCACGATGTTGGTATAGAAATATAAGAGGAAAATTACAATGGTAATACCTGAAATTTACAATTACGTCAGCTAAAATATAAAGCTAATAATTGTTTGAATTTTTCATATTTACATTAACAATGTATATATTTTAAATGAATATAAATTTTAATTACAATGTTCATAAATAAATACAAATTTTTTAAATACGAACTGTAGAATTTTACATAATTTAAATAAAAACTTTTGTATTGTAAAAATAAATTTATTTTTATAGATGATATTTTCAAAAATTGTATATTAAATACGAAACTTCTCTTCGTGCAGTAATTTTAGTTTTTAATTGCTAGAAAAACAATTTAAGCTTCTGTACATTACTTATAATTCTAGAAATGTATCAAGCGATTTAAACTTAATAAAAAAATTTTTTCCCTCTAATGTATATAAATAAATAATAATATTTAATAAAAGAAAACTAAAACAGTTGATACATATTTATGTGCTTAAAATTATGATAGAAACACATCTGTGATCTTTTAATAGACGAACAAGCTTGTAGCTTTAATTCATGAAAATAATTCGTCAAGAGTACGATCTCTCGGGAAATGCATAGAATATGCCGACGATAAAAATAATATTCGTGAGGGAAGTGGCGTTACAGTGTCAACACCCTTCAACCCTGGAGGTTCGTCTTGCGAAGACGAGGTCTGTATAATTTTCCAATTCATTACGCAATTTCTTTCTTTCGTTTGCATCCTTGCTTAGCCTTGCCTCGGGTTGAAGCGATAACTCCATTTACCACCGAGGGAAAAGTGAGGAGGAATGTGTCGCGACCCTCGAAACACGACGAAGTGCCTCTGCCCCCATGTGCGAACCGACGTCGAGGAGACGTCGACGAATATGTGTGTCGGGGCGTCTACGCTGAACGCGAAAATCGATTCCGCGGCAGGCGGTAGGCGCTGCGGCACTACAACGGAAGTGACGTCGACGCCGCCGCCCCGCGTACCTCCGGCAAAATGCCAGCAGCCAATTCCTCCGAATTAATATTCCATAAGCCGAGAATGCGGATGCCGGCGGCGTCTGCACGACCTTCGGCAATCCTCCCGAGAAATAAATTTGAATATTAGGACGGCTGGTGGCGATGGTGATGGTGGTGGGCGAGGCGATTGATCAATGGATTTACGCCGTCCACGTCCGGACTCCGACACTTCGTTCGCACCTCATGAAAGTGAATTATCATTTTAGCGGCTTTGCACCAAGTCCCTTTTTTCGCTCACCCTAATTTCATCAGTGGACGAGCCCTTGCAATAATAACGACTCACGACGTGTTCGCCGATTAAGAAGCCTTAAGAGTTCTTCTCGGACTTTTAAACTTAATGCAATCCTTAATGAGCTTTAACTCGGGAACACACGTACGTCCGATTATCACTGCTTAAAATTGAGGAAAGCTCTGTCAAATATTCCTCGACACGAGTTTTTTTTATGTTACTTTTCCATTTTTACGTGTCTGAAATGACATCTTGTATTATGTGTTATCTTTTATTATACAGCAAATAAGCTTATTGGATATTGTATTTCGTTATCAATGAAAGGGATTTAAAATAATGCTCGACTGACAATATTGTGCGAATGGAAAGAATCTAAATTTAAATAATCACGTTCGAGCAAAAAAAAAATGACAAAGAATAGAGATTTGTCTTTTCCTGCATAAATAAAATTTTAAATCAATTTCATAGCAATACATATTATTGCACAGACAAACTTTTATTTTTAAAAATTTTTTTAATATTCTATTGTTTTTTTCATGATTTCAGCTCGGGCTGTAGCTACGATAAAGTTTACTCAGGAACCTGGAGACATTCTGGTAGAGTCGGGCAAACCAGCGCGGCTCGATTGCCAGGCGCGTCTCGAGAACTCACATGGTGCTCTTCTCCAGGAACGACCTGCGATTAACTGGAGATCCGACGACGGCCAGCCCCTCAGCTTCATTGGCGATAAGTACCGGTGAGTTATCCATTCAATAATAAATCCTTCAACATTTTCACCTGAAGTGTAAATCACTCGCTGTCTTCGCTCCTTATTGCGATGACTATTGAGTTTCAGTGGTTGAGTATTCACCACGAACCCATATTGATTGCTCAAAATAGTCTCATTTCAGAGCAACGCAAATTTGACACGTGTTGATATCTTATTACCTTTTTCTGGTTTTAATACTTTTTTTTTTATATTGAGACTCGAAATGTATTCATCATGATTTAAATTGATTTCTTTTTAAACTTTCCATGTTTCCACGCGAATTAATAATATTGTGTTTCAGACACGAATGAAACGGTAAATTCAATTTTAATTGTGTATTAATTATCATAAAAGTTCTCTTTATCATGGATAGCTCTTTGCTTCATTAATTGGTGCTAATTTATGTTACAAAGTTCAATCGATGAACTAATTACAATTACCGTAAATATGCACTTTTTTTTTATAATACAACGACTTTTACTCCTCTAGTTTAATCATAAATTATAGTAAAAGAGAAAACTTGTAGACTTCAAGGTATTTAACAGATAATTCAAACGATACTTACATTTTTCTAGCGTCTATAAAGTTAAAAACTTTGCAATTATAAAAAAACACTTCCACTTGAAGTTGATTGAGTAATGTCAATCAACAGAGTTAATACAAATATAAACGCATTTTGGTTTCGATATATAAAATTATGTAAACTGTACACTAGGGAAAAACCTGATGTATACATATGCGTGTAAGCAAGTGTGGCGTAAAGTTGAAATAATGCCGCAAGGAGATAAAATCCACTGCAAACACATGTGCACCCTCACACAAAAATACTTTATTAGGAATAAAAGTTCCGTTCCCCGTCAATTCAATATCATTTTGTTAGGATCGGGAGATGTCGTAAAGGAAAAACCGTCAACGACCAAATAGCTTTTGCAAAGCGACAAGTGCCGCTGTCGCAGAACTATATCACCGTTGCGACCCTTCTCCCCCCTCCCCTCCCCCGCCCCATTCCCCAGTGGGCTCTTATCGCTTATCGGCTTATCCTAGCGAATGTGTTCGATGGCTGATATATGCCCGTTGAAAAATCTCTTAATGCCTTTCCGGAAGATAAACGCGCGTCAATATCTAACCCCTACAACGGGAGTCGTTTAGACACATTTCCAGACGACTCCTTCACAACTCCCTGGACAGACTTCTTTTTTATTTTTTCCATTTTCCAGCTTCCTTGACAATTGAAAACAAAGTCGTCTACTTCTGTTGACATAATATTACGTCTGGTCCTTTAAAATACCTACACGTTTTAGCTAAAACAATGGCTTTGCCGTTGATTCTTGTTATTACGCTCTTCTTTATCTTAATGGGATGGCAAAGTATGATATTTTTCTTTTTTTTTTTGCTCGGCAATTCATAAAATGCATTAATAATGAAGATTTCAATTTTTTATATGAATTTTTATTGTGCAAATGTATGCGGGATTTGACTTTAAGAAATTTTAAATAATAATATAATCAAGCTTTTGTACGTGTACTCGAATCAAATTTTAAGAAATACATCCATATTTTTATCTTATGTGTATCATTAAATTTTATTTTTTATTCATTTATTGAAATTGTAATCAATAACTGGGCTTAGTTTTTAAAATTTTATTCGATTTTGGAAGATCGTTAAATTTCGTCGACGACCATGGTAACTTCACCGGCAATTTAAATAAGGAGATTTTTTTAACGTGATCCCTTAAAGATTTATGTAATTTTTATGTATTACAATTTAAAAAGATATCGCAGCTTGTTTTCACTTTTTTGTAATAAAATTCTGAAAATCATTGTAAATAATTTATTTTTAACGTTTATGAGAAATACATTTCATGTATAAACTTTTTAAAATATATATATATTATACAAGCTGTATAAAATTTTTTTTATATAAATTTTATATTTTATTATTAATAATAAATTTTTGTTTATTTAAGATGTAAAAAAATAAAGATCCTGATCTGACTAAAAAACGAATGTTCGTACATAAAGAATACAGACTAACAATTCCGCAATGATACATGACGTATTGACGTAACTTCCTATTCTCGTTAGATATAATGAATATAAATTAAAAAATATTTAATGTAATTATTTCATGGTGTATATAATATACTAAGTGTATATACGAATAAGATCGAGAATTCATTGTTGATATACAACAGCAAATTCGTGTGGATATTTTATCATAAAATATTTTTAAAAAATTTTATATAATAAAATATACATACTACTTAAAATTTGTTTATTAAGATTTGTATAATTAAATTATCTATAGGAATGCTGTATAGATAGTTTAAATTTAAAGATTTTTTCGTGAAAAATCCATAACTATATGAAATATATATAAATATATATAATATTTTATATTGGTTTACTCGTTTATAAGTGTTCGCAGTCTTAATAATAAAACGCAAATAGAGTGAATAGGTAACATACCATTTATATTACTTTTGATTTATAAAAGATAACAAGTTACACATTAATTTAATCAAACTGCAAATGCGATAATGTGCACAGAAAAATTAACCGATTTAACGTCGTAGTCACTGTATTTACAACCTTATTTATTCATAATTTTTATACAATTTTTTGCTCATTGCATGCGTTAACAAAAGATAAAATCTGTTAAATCAAGATATGACAGTTGTATGCATTATTATAATTGAGAGAGAAAAAGTATAGATTGAAAAGCTTGATAAGTATTTGAGATTCGTAGATTATTGATATTTCGCTCACTTTTGATATGAGTGTGTATACTTTGTGTTATTTAGAAGTCAACTGCAAAACGGATCATTGTACATTAACTCCGTCAACCAGGAGTCGGTCGGAAGTTACCAGTGTCTCGCCTACATAGAAAACATTGGAGCGATTGCATCAAGGACTGCCGTCGTTAAACTTGCAAGTAAGTATCTCAAGATCCTTACAAATATCTGCCTCTCGCATAATTTTAAAAAGTAATTTCTTTTTTCCTCTTTTCAATACGATAATACTTGTGTCGATATGCACTTATCGGTATACAGTTAATGTATATTCTCGAGTATCGGAAAATACCATTATTTCCTCTCAGTTTTAGTAGAAGCTATAATAAAACAATAAATGAAGTAAAATAATACACTGTAACTGACTCATGTCCGGTTCGATTCCACATTATTTCTTATGTATATCGTGTTTCTTTTTTCAGTTTTATATTTCTCATGAAATTGTGGAATCGTACGAACTCTCCCAATGTTTCATGACTATCTTAAATTCATATTCCTATTGTATTTCGAAACCTCTTCTAGCCAAACTTAATTTCGACCTACGGTTTCTAAATTTAAATCCAAATTTATTATTTCCCTACAATATCAACTATTTATCATGATTCAATTTAATAAAAAGATTAAATTTGAATTTGAGTACGTATTGACAGTAAATGTATTGTAAAAAATTTCAATAAGTAATTCGTTATAAAATACACACACTGCTCTTAAATTGAACTGTAATCAAGAAAGTTATGGCTTATTTATTTGGTAGACGTCGGAGAAAAAATTGCGTAGAGTAAGAGGGAAAAAAGATAAATACTTTCTTACGTGACTCGTTTTTAAACTACTGAGAAAACTTTTATGAAAACTTGTTCTTTCGCGTTGAAGGTTTGCCAGGATTCGATCGTGAACCTCAAGATACAATGGTTTATCCTGGCCAAATAGCCTATTTGAGCTGCAAATTAGCCACCGACGAAAAGATCAATATTCAGTGGTTTAAAGATGAACAACCTCTTGTATTGGACGAAAGTAGAATGACAATCCTACCATCAGGTAAGCAAAAGATACATCCTCGACTAACAGGGAGATGAAAAGTTTATAATGGAACTCGTATTTTTTCCACTTTTTAATAAAACAAAATATTAGGTAATTTCTAATCATATATATGTACATGTAAACTTTTTATTATTTAAACTAATAATTTATATCGAAAACACAAGTTTATGAAATGTTAAATCTTATTGTGATAAAAACTTGTGATTGTAATGAAATCCTTCACAACAATCCAAATTTAGTATTAAGTTAACAAAAACTGAAGTAATTTTATTTATATTTTAGCACTCTTGAATTTACGTCTATAAAATATAATACAAGTATTTCTTTTGAATAATTTAGAATCAATTATATGAGCGAAAATAAAATAAAGTTCCACTTTACACATAAATCCATACATAAATTCACTGTTGAATTAAATGGCAAGTGTAGCCTTTTGAAAAATTTCGTTACGATATTTTCCACTTATAAATCCGTTCCTCATGATCCCGTGCCAAATAAACGATGATAAAATAAAAATACTTAATTCTCGTACAGGAGCTTTGGAAATTGATGAAGTGCTTTCCCAAGATATCGGCTCTTACAGATGCAATGCAAGCGGATTCGGTCAATATCGGCTCAGCAACACAGCTCAGCTTACATTGCAAACAAGTGATCTTGGTAAGATATTGGTGCTACTTTATCCTAAATCTTCCCAAATCTCTTTAGACAGTTGGAACGCTTTCTGTCTTAAATTGCCAAGGTCATGTCTACGTATAATCTACAAAAAATAGAATACTAAGCTCGTTTTTATAGTTTTCTTAATGCAATTGTAAACTAATGCGTAAAAAAAATTTTTTTAATAACATAATTTAAAACATTCATTATTTTCATAAAATAATAATATAATAGGACTACTTAAATACGAAAAGTATCATGATTATTTATTTATATTTAATTTTCAGATTCCTTCATTTTAACTATAAAACTTTAAAATTACACTTGTGCTTTTTATTTAGAGTTAAATGATATAATAATATTTACATATTAGAGTAAAATATTTTAATATTTACTTTAAATTTCGATCGAAAAATAGAATACTTTTTAGATCGTTAACAAAATCCAGCAAACTAAATAGTGCTCATCTATTTTTGTGTACCATTTTTTGTTATCTTTATCCATATTTTTAAGATAATCTAAAAGATCTTTACAAAATATGAGATACAAATTCTATTGCAGAGTAAATATATTTTTTAATACCGCGGAAAAACTTAAATCAGATAAGACCTAAGAATATAACAAAGAAAATTTTTCGCATAATTTAATTAAAAATTGAAGTGTACTAAAACTAATAATTTGATAAAGTTGAAATTTTCCACAAATAAAGTGCATATAAATTACTTTAATTTACACAAACGAAATTTCAAAAGAATAAAAAATTCCAAACTCATAAATTTTTAAATTAATATCAAAGTTTTTTCGACTTTTTGATAATATCTCCAATTCCAATTTAACAATCATTTTATATAAAAATTTATTTTCTTGTAATTTTTTAGCTGGAATTCATGTATGAATACTATATTGTAAAATTACAATTTTATATTTTATGATAGAAAATGTTAAAAAAAAAAACGTTTTTTGGCAAATATTTCAAGTGATGTTACAGAAAATAAGGAATTTTTTTTTTGTCTGATTTTTTATACATCCAATTTGCTATATTTCGCTAACGACCCGAAATCACTTTAACGGTTGATATATTTTAGTATTTAATAAAAAGTGATGATTTAGTAAAATATTTTTTTTCTATTTGCCATAAATTTTTACAATAAAAATATGTAGAAATTATACGCTAAATTTAAATATTAGTATATTATTTTATAATTTAAAAAACTTATCGTGTGTATTCAACTATAATAAATTCCTTATGTACACACAGCATTTAAATTAATCATTTGGTTAATATTAAAAAAATAGAGAAATTCACCTTATCAAATAAAATTTGCATTTAAAAAGAAATTAAATTTTCTTCTACAATTCAAAGTTTAAAGATATCTAATAACTAAAATCAAAAAGATTGCTCAAAATAATAACCAATTGATTTGATGTATTATGATGCGCAACCCCTTAATTCATCGGATGTAACGATAAAAAAAAAATTCTGTTAATTAAAGGAGCATGACAGGCTGAAAGTTACTTTAAAATAAATCACCCTTTCGATTTATAAATTCAGACTCGCGCTTCATCCCTTAATTTAATTCCTTCCTTCCGCTCGTCGTTCCACTCACGTCCTTATCTGACGGTTTTTTAATTACACCAGACGAGGGCGAGAGTTCGCCGGTTTTCGTGGCGAAGCCTTTCAATCAGGTCACCATCGAGAAGTCAACAATCACGCTAGAATGCGCAGCAAATGGCAGCCCCAAGCCCGACGTTTACTGGCTGAAGGACGGCACATCGATCGATCTCGCCTCCTTGGATTCCAGGTAATTTGATGCACTTCCGAGTGAAGTGGTCTCCTTAATTTCCTCCCCCGGGTGATCGTTGAGCCAGGTGTGCTCGATTTAAAATCCAAGCTTAAGTCCCTCATTTTTTTTTTTTTTTCTTTTGAGGGATAGCCGCAATTAGCACTTGGAGCTTTTATCGTAGAATATGCTTATAATTTTTTTCTTGTTTTTATGTGCACGATACTTTGTAAGCTAAAACCATCTTTTATGTTTAATTAATAGTGGAATTACTGTTACCTACAATGAAAACGTTTCATTGACATTGTATTATTACAATAAACTATTAAACAGTTATTTTAATTCAATTCACTTTTAATTAATCATAAAAAGTTGTTTAATATTTAAGCTCAGTGCAAATCTTATTTTTCGTTATAAATAATTTATATCTATTGATAGTTTTTTCCATGTATTCGTTAATTGTCAATTTTGAAAATTCGTTAGTAACAACCCTATTACTTAAGTGTATTCATAAATTGTCAATTATGAAAATTCGTTAGTAATAATCACATTAGTTACATGATACGCTTCGAGTCAATCAATAAGTAATTACGAGTTTTATAGAAAGATACTGCTCGAAGCATTTATTTAGCAATTTTAATTATCAAATATAAATTTAAATATTTATAGAAATATTAAAAATTCCAACTCTGAAATTATTATTAATTTTCTCTATCTTCTCTAGTAAATAAACATTCTTTTGAAATCGAAAAAAGAGAAAAGGTTTCAATAACGATTTATTGATTTTAGAAAAAAAAAAAAAAAATTTGATGAAATTATAAAAATATATATTTCTATCAGTTCGCATTCAAATGTCATCTCCATAGGTTTCATTTTATTTAATCATATTACTATTTGTAGAATTTCGCTCACGGTATTCGACGAATGTCAAACAGGTGCCCATTCCTTTTTTCAGATATCAGACTGTTGCCGCTTCTAGTCTCATGATCAAAGATGTGACCGAAGAGGACAACGGCTCTTATCAGTGTCGTGCCAAAAATGATATCGACACCCTTGACGCAGTTGCAGAGGTCGTCGTTCAAGGTAAATCTATAGTTAATTTAATCAGGTGCAGGTAATTTTAAATTTAATTTTAAATTAAATTATTTCAAATGCAACCCTTTCGCTCCTTTTCTCAGTGCCTCCACGATTCACAAAACAACCCCAGGACAAGGAAGCGAGTGAACGCCAAGATCTTGAATTCGAGTGCGAGATCTACGGGAAGCCAACCCCCACTATTACCTGGCTTAAGAATGGCGAGAGGATCAAACTTAGTAATTATTGGCAGCTTATTAACGGGTAAGTCTCTTACAATAATACAATAAGTATTATACAATGGTTATCCTCTCAGAACACAAAAATTGATATTTTTTTGAAAGACTTAAGTAGACTTAGTAGAACACTTGTAGCTGTAAACTGCGAAAGATATTTCTCTCTTTTTTGAGTACTAAATAATTTTATATAAAACATTGAATAAAAATAGGGTCAATATTTGAGGAGATAAATTATAATATATTTCCATTTTCAAATGCATTCATTTCCCTAATGTCGACTTTTCTACCTGTCAAACAAAATATTCATTTATTAAATAAAACTTTTGTATTCGTTACTTTTAAATGTCGATCATCAAGTTGCTTATTGTTGTAAAATTTGTTCTATACAATTTAAAAATGCTTTACTTTGTTAAAACAATAATCAATCGAAAATTTATTTTTAAAGTGAATTGAAAATACCTTATTACTTAATTATTATTTATAATCGTATTTCATTAAAATTAAAAAAAAACGTATTTTTATTATAAACCACATTTATATATGCATTCAATACAAACTTTCGTGAAATATAAATAAAAAATTGACTAAAATTGATACAAATGTTGAATGAATGATACTTGGTCAAGACATGACATACAAGATATAAACATGTTTTTATTAAATTGAACTGGATAAAAATAAATTGATTTATCAAATTCATTAACCGAAAGAAGAAAGAAAGAAACAAACAATAGAGGTAGTAAGCTACCAATAAATAAATGATCGTGCAGTAGCTACGGTATTACGGTATCTGAGTAAGACTTCATACGCCAAGGAGAAGATGAAGTGTTCTAAAAAGAAAACTTAAAAAACAACAAAGAGGTACAAAAAAATAGAAAAAGAGTGAAAAGCGACACTTTGTTCCTCGTGTACTTTTATTTCATTGTCCGGATATCTAACAGTACCAATGAATGTTTGCGCCCCGAGAAACATTTGCTGGCCGCGATACAATTGGATTCCTCCTCTAACTTCACATCATTTCTCCACCTTGAACCTTGATCTCAGCTATTTATCTCTCTCTTTCTCTCTCTCTCTCTTCCTTGTAGATACAATCTCAGGATAAATGGATTGCTAAACATCGACGCGGGAATCTTCCAATGTATGGGTACTAATCCAGCTGGTAGCGTCCAGGCAGCAGCTCGACTCACTATGTACCAACCGAGTGAGTATTTTTCTTCTTTTTTTTTTTTTTAAATTGTTTAATTATTAATTTTTTTTTTTTTTTTTTTTTTTTGTCAATCGATGAGTAGAAATTATTCTTTTTTTTATATTCATAGTGTAATAAAGCTGTAATTTAAATATACAAATTTATGATTTTGTTTCAATTTCGTACGTTTAAAAAATGTTTATGTAATTAAATTACTCCGACGAGTCTATATAAAGTATATAAATGGGTTTTTCTTAATGTGAATGATAATTACGGATACAGTTTTGATTAAAACTCGTTTTGTCGTAGATTATAAATAGATCGTAGGCTAGATGTTTATATGCATGAAATATTTTCATCGTAATTCCCAATGACATGTAATTGCAGTGCATAATATATCCTATTCCTAATATTATTACTTAATTTTATATATTTTATATATCATTTATTTAGATTATTTTTCTTTGAACAGTTAACACAGAGCATAATAAGCCTTCGGGCAAGAATAGTAAATGTATAAATCAATTTATAGATTTACTAGAATTTATAATTCCAAAATATTTCACGTTATAAATTATTGATTGCAAATTATTATTTAATTATAATCAAATTAGACATCGTATATTACTCTGTAACAGTTAAATACTTACCATTTACGGTTAATTCAATTTTTTTTTTTTTTTTTTTTTAAACATTTTTTTGGGTTTTTAATTTATAAATTTTTATTTTTATATTTTATAAAATTTTATTTTATTTTTTCTCAAAGATATATTTTAACTCTGTAGGATCGAGTATAAAAGTTATTGGTTTAAATTCTTTGGTTTATTTGTCTATGAACGTTTTAAGTAATGAAAAATAAATTTTGTTCTTTGCTTCATTTCTCTTTTACAAGTTTGTACCACTATGTGTAAAACTCATATTTTATAAAACTCATAGTAAAATAAAAAAGAAAAAATTACGTATAAAATTGTATACAAGAATATGAACATAAATACTTAAATTTTAATTTAATCCATACAACTGTAATTAAAATTCGGTCGAAGCCGGTAAATTCGCATTAACTGCCATTACGTACAGACATAAAAGTGCATCTTTGAGAAAGTAAAAATTTGTTTTCTTTAATTTTTTAATTTACACGTTTTGTTATTATTTTTCTTCCCTCCACCATCATTCCCGTTCACCTATACGCCGCACCCTTGCACGACCTCTGCATGAAAACGTAAAGGGAAGGAGCGAAAGGGCGCGGGTAGTCGCAAGGCGAGCGCAGCCGTCCTCGGTCCCAAGCCCGTATCCAAGAAGCGACTCCCGCACAGACTGTTGTCCAACAGCACCTGGCAGCACCCCAGCACCCTCCTGGGGCATACCTCGTCCGCGTACACCCCAAACCCACCGCTCTCCATCAGCCCCTCGGATGACCCAGCAGACCTCCTTGGTGGGCCGTTCGCACGGCTACCCGGAGGAGTCGACTCCATTGACTCCTTCGACGTCCTACCCCACGAACCCGCTGTTTCAGACGCTGTTGAGGGTCTCGAGGGCCTGGAGGAGGTCGAGGGTCTGCCTTCGGCACCCCGGAACCTCAGCATCGGTCTCGTCAACAGCCGATTCATCGCACTGCGATGGCAGGAGCCTGAGCTCGTTTCAAGTTCTGACGTCTCCAACTACCTCATCTACTACAAGCAGGAGGGCTTCGAAAGGTGAGTAAACTCCCTTTATTAACACTAATTTCAAGTAGATTTTCATTGTAAAAGTAAAATTTTTAAATACACTTGCCTTAAAAGAAGATCGCCCTTTCACTAAGTAAACCTCTATAGTTTTCATCTTTTCGCCTTTGCAAAACTTTTATTCAATTGAACATTCAAGATAAAACTTTTAAAGGTTTTTACTTGCTACTTACTTTTTTATTAAGAAAACGAAGTTAATTATTTTTAAGTGAGTAAACCAGAAGCTTTGATTTTTTTTTCGTTCATAGTTTTCATTACTTTTCAATTTTTCAATAGGCTAATTTAGCCATTTTTTTAAACCAATAATTATACTTTTCTTCGAATTAAATAATTGCAAACAATATCTTTATGCTACGCCGCATAAAAAATATTTATATATTTTTAAATTAAAAATAAATTTCTTGAAGAAAATCCCAATGAAATTTAATTCGTACATATTCTTCATCTTTTATTTAGAAAACTAACAATAGTAATAAAAGTCATAATCGCTGATCAACTGTTTTTATGTGCTATAAATGATTACACTTAGAATTGAAATATGTTCAAATAAAAACATGAATAATAAACTACAACTCAAAATATGATTTATAGACAATTGTATTCATTTTATTATTATTATTATTATTATGTAGCATGTTAAACAGTTTCTTCTATTAGTGTACTTGATTTAATTCTCTTTAATTTTGTTTTCTCAAATAAAATAACCGTACATGTAAAAATGTAAAACATCCGAGAAGTTAAATTTAAATGTTCTTTTTTTTTTTTTTATGCTTTGTATATATTGAAACTTGTATCGGAAATACGTTTACTCAAGCATAAAATTATAATATACGAAAATCGTGATTAAAAAGGTTATCTAAATTATAATAAATAATAGAATATTATAGATTTAAAAAACTATTAATAAGAGTACGATTATTTTTTATGTTAATAATTGTATCTCATTACTGTACAACAATAATAATAATAAAATAATTACATAATACATTCTTAAATAGAATTTCACAAGGCATTTTTATCACAGTAATCCAACTATATATTATTCCCATGTAGATGTCGCATGTAATCAATTAAAATTAACATCGTTTATAAATTATAGAGAAAGAATAGAAAAAACTCCTGAAAAGGAGACGTCGGTTACAATCAGTGGCTTACAACCTGGCACAACTTATCTTTTCCGAGCTGTTGCAAATATCTCGAACGTGTTCAGTGCTTCCAGTAAAGTGTTGCAATTAACTACCGAGCCCGAGGTAAAAATAATGTTCTTTCTATTTTAATTTTATTTCAACATCTTCATAGTTTTAATAATTTTTATCTTTTGGTTCTGTTGCATTAATTTAATTAGAATGCGCAATGAGTAAATCAGTCTTTTAGCAAGCATGACAAATCAAACATAAAAATTTTATAAGTCTTTACGTTTGAAGGCGAATTATACAAAGAGGGTAAATTCGTTAAATATAATACGTAAAATTTTGAAAACCAAGATAAAAACTATGAATTTTTTTGAAAATATCATAAAGCAATTATCAGTTTCCTAATAAAAAAAAAAATATTACTTTAGCCAAACGTCCCGAGTCAGCCACAGAACTTAAAAGGGTGGCCAACAAGTAGCGAAAGTATAGCAGTGACTTGGGCGGAACCATCGGTGATAAATGGACGGATTTCTAGTTATCTCATCACGTATGCCGAGGTGCGTTAGCTATGGCTTAATCCTTATAAATTACCAGCTCAATTGGCCTGCAAATATCATTCATTTGTATAATTAATTCAAATTAATCGTTGCAACCAAATGAATTTTTATGCAGGGAGATAACGAGGAGACAAAAAAGAATACGACCAAGATGAGTATTGAGCTGCTCGGGCTCCAACCCTACAAAGAGTACAATGTTTGGGTACAGGCAGTCAACGACAATGGACCCGGGGCGTCTACCGGGGAAATCAGAGTCCGGACTTATGGTGCCGCTCCGACAAGTCCACCGAATGTCACGGTGGAAGCTGCAAGCTCTACGGTAATTTATATCTGTCTGTTTTTTAACGATCCTAAAAACCTGTCAATCGACATTGCCTATTATTATTGGTATAATCAATTACAAGTTTATGAAACTGCATAAAAAGCAATAAATAATTCCTTGGAAGACTCACACGTTAAATAAAATTACTGTGCTACTAATAAATGGGCTAACTTAGCATGCGCTGCAACACGAGCACCTCGCAAATTTCAATCAGTTTAATCCTTAAACTTCATTTCAGAGTGTTATAATACGTTGGGAGCCACCGAGCGAAGGTCAAAATGGTATCATAACCGGTTACAAGATTCGCTATAGACCCACGGACCGGCGAACTCACCCCACCGTAATTACCACGGAGGGCAATCAACGTATGCACGTTCTCTCTAGACTGGAGAAAAATGTTAGTTATCAAGTGAGAGTTTGCGCATTTAACGTGAACGGGACCGGGCCCTGCTCCGACTGGCTGGACATCGAGACTTACGCAAACGATTCCTCCGAAACCGAAGTACCAAGTGCACCCACTAATCTACGAAGTGAGTATAACAAAATGTATACAACTACATTATTCACCCCTCCCCCCCCTCTTCTTTATTTTGTTTTTTTCTTTTTCTGGTGCATTGCGAATATTGCGTTCTCTATATTCCTCCATTAAGTTGTTTTTTATGTTTATTTTCAGTGTATTTTATTTATTGATATAATATGATTTTCAAAATATATAAACTATAATCTTCACCTTCATTTTTAGCAGTTTTTTTTTCTCGAAACCACGTAAATACATGTATATGGTGTTTGAATAAACAAAAATGCCCTGGACTCCTAAAATAATTAAATTATTTTACAACTACACAGACGTCAGACATTAATCGTTAATAAATCTTATGTAAAGTTTGACTATACAGTCTATAACTATAATACCTCACATATAATACAACAATTTCAATCAAATTTATATAAACATACATTCAATTGCAACTAATTACATTTAAAATTAATTTTTATAATATTTCGTTCATTTAGATTCAAAATGTTATTTATGTAAATCAGATTCAGTTTTTAAAATGATTAATTTACTATGAATCGCAAATTTATAATATAAATTTTAATATTGTGGACATCATTATTTTTTTTTATCTATATTTTATGTACAAGATCGTGTTAAAAGAACCGTTCATCCGTTGTATTGACATTTTTTTTTGACTAAAAAAATCTTGTGTTTGAAATTATTTTCAATTATCTAAATAAAATAGGCAATTTTTAATAACATTTTTTATCTAATAATATTCCTTTTAAAATCATTATTCTGAAAAATCATATACTTTTATTTAAAAAAAAAAAAAAAAAGATAAAAATATTGTTGTTGTTGTTTTGTGTAAAGTTTTATAAGAAATTTTATTATTTATATTAGCCAAAGCAATGTCAGATTCAATATCTGTATGGTGGGGACCACCAAAAGATCAAAGTATCAAAATCAGGGGTTATGTTCTTACTTGGGGAAAAGGAATTCCCGATGAATATAAGAAAGTCTTGGATGGTAAACAACGTTATTACCTGATCGATAATTTAGGTAAATCTATATTAAATGTTCTAGTTATCGTACATTAGCTGAAAACGTATTAAATATATGTTGTTTTCCATGTCATTAATAAGTACTCTCCTAACTTATATTACATTATTTTTTTTTTCTTTTACAGATCCGAATTCCGATTACGTATTAACATTAAGAGCAAAAAATGAAGCCGGAGAAGGTTTGCAAGTGTATGAAAATGTTAAAACAATTGAAAAACCAACAGCTGAAAGTGCTGCTCCATTGACACCTCCAGTGGGATTAAAAGCTATTGTCTTGTCATTTAGTACCGTAGTATTGTATTGGACTGATACGACACTCTCGAAAAATCAAGTATGTGTGTTTGTTTTACATTCAATCGATATTTACTAATTATTGTATTAATCAATAATCAAAGTTTTTACTTATATATTCTGATACTCATGCGCGAGTAAAGTAAATAATATTTATTTTTAAATATTTCAGTATGTAACGGATAATCGATATTACATTGTACGATATACATCGTACCATACCAGCAGTAATCAACGGTATAAATATTACAATGCATCCGATTTAAATTGTATGATTCATGATTTGAAACCAAACACAGAATATGAATTCACTGTGAAGGTTGTGAAGGTAAGCAAATAAAATTTATTTTTCAATTAAGATTTTATAAATATACATATTTTTTTATGATAAATAAAAAAAAAAATGATATTCAGGGTCGACGAGAATCACCTTGGAGCATGGTTGTTCTGAATAAGACGATGGAGGTAAAGCCAGCCTCGTCGCCACGAGATTTGACCGTTCAGAGCATTGATGAATATCCAAAATCGGTATTATTGCGTTGGTTGCCTCCTAAACAATCTAACGGTGAAATAAACGGATATATTATATCGTATACTACTGATAATACTAAAAATGATAGAGATTGGAAAGCTGAAGCTGTGGTTGGTGACAAGACAGAATATGTTTTATCAACAGAACTGCAACCTAGTACCACTTATTATTTTAAGATTCAAGCTAGAAATACTAAGGGCTATGGTCCGTTTTCAGTGACTGTCTCGTACAAAACTTTAGAAAGTGTGTATTTATTACTATTTTATACTTTTTAAATTGATAAAAAAAAACATAGTAGTCCATACATTATCTAAATTTTGAATAAAATTGTTATAGTTGTGTTATTTTATTCAGTATTATTAAATTATTTTTTATACTTTGCTATTATTACTTTCATAAACTTTAATTTTACTTATATATTAAAAACATAAAATAATATTGTATTTATGGACTGTACATTTACAAAAACTTTTATTTCTAGATTCTCGTGGATTATCGTACATGTTAATTTATCTCATAGTTGGATGTTCTATTTTAGTCTTAACTGGAATCTCAGTTGTTTTTGTATTTGTTTGTTGTCGACGTAGCGCTGATTCACCAGATGGAAAAAAGGGGTAAAAATTTCTTTAAGTATTTATATTTTAAAATTACCTTTCATAATTAACTCAATTTTGTTATATATAATAAATTTTAGATACTTAAAAGATACAAACATAAAAACAAATATTAAACCACCTGATTTATGGATACACCATGATCAAATGGAACTGAAAGCTTTAGAAAAAACTTTAGGAAATGGTGAAACGCTAAATAGCACAGCTACAAGTAATACGTTGCCTAGATCAAGCAATTCTGAGTATGGCCAAGATAATGTCCATGCAAATTCTAGTTCATTGGATAAACGTACTTATATACCAAGTTATATGGGTGTGTAAATAAAATATAAAATTAAAAATAATATTACCATAACTGAATAATATACATCAATGGATTCAACGATGATTAAAAAATAATGGCAATAGGAAAAATAATTAAATTTTTTATTTATAATTTATGTGAAAATATAAATATTTATTTGTTAAAAATAAATTTAATTTTTATGATAACGATTTTCGATATATCCATAAATAATTAACCCATAAATGAAAGAAATGATTAAAATTAATTTATTTAAATACTATTTGTTTAAAATTTGCAAAAGAAATATTCAGTATAACATATTCAGTTTTGGTATTAACTTTTACAATTTAAAATATGAGATTCAAAAAAATCACCAATACAACATTAAAACAACATATATCATTTTTTTTATTACTTTATATTAAAAACTTTTATTTCTTATATTGATTTATTATTTTTATATCCTTGGTTTCTTTATTTACAATATACTAGATAAGAGTGAAGAGAAATGCTCTACATTGAACAGACAACACAGTCGGGGAAGTCACAAACCTAAACTTATTACACTTCCAGTTGACAGTGCACCAATGCACCAGCGTGAGTAATCAAATCCTATTGTATAGCTTGGGCAATAAAATAAAATTGACTCACCTAATTCATCAAAATATTATTATACAATTTTGAATTTCAATTAAATTAAAATTTAATTTTGAATCAAATTAATTTTATCCTTATTTATTTTGTTCACACATATATCTATGCAGTACTTTAATATATATACATAGAAGCAGTTTCATGTAAAAATGTTAAAATAAATTTTTTTTTTTTCAGCAATCGCTACTGCAACACCAATTGTCAATAATAGTATATCACAACAAACAATTCATAGTTCATGTTCTGATGTTCCATCAATTCGTCAGAACTATCCGCGAACGGTGGCTCAATACAGTTTAAGTAGAGCACACATTACATTAGAACCAACACCAGAATCAAATCCAGATTCATGTAACTTAAGTAGTACATATGAACCACTTCAAAGTCAAGTATGTATTTTAGAACATTTTTATTAATTCTTTTATATAAATATTTAATGATAAAAAATTTTTTTACAAAATTATTGTGGTGGTGATGATGATGATACATGTATTAGTCGAATGAAAATAATATATTTATTTACTAATATGTATTTAAAATTCCTATTATTTTCTTAAATTTATTAAATTACTTTTTTCAAAAAATTTTGATTAAAATCAATTTTTATAAACTATTTTAGAAATAAAATATGATTTATTTGAACATAATAAAAATCTAAATAAATTAATAGTAATACGTATTTAATGTAATTGTACACAATTGTAATTTAAAAAAATTAAATTTTCATAAATCTATCGATAATAAAAGTTTGTATAATAATTATTCATAATACTTACTCATACAATCTTTATGTACAGTTATATAGTTCAGGCGGACCACAGTCATACAATGCAACTTCACAATATGCTCCAAGTTCTTATGGAGAAAGTGTTCAATCGACAAATAGTGGTACAACTAGTTCTGAAAGTAATGGTGGACCTAAACGACTTCAAGGCCATCCGCTCAAAAGCTTCAGTGTACCTGCTCCACCTCCACAGTCGGCGCCATCAACGCCAGCTCAACAAAAACACGGAGGTACATTAAATTTTTACCATTTATAGCACTTGTGTCTTGAGTCCCTTTTTAAACTCCTTATGTAAAAGTTCTATACAACAAATTTAAAATCCATTAATATTCATTATTCAAATAAAGTGTGTATTTTTAAATTTTTAATTGAGAAATAAATTAAATAGTCGATGAATAATAAGTTCAGAAATATATAGTTTTTATGTTCTTTTCATTATAATTGTAGATCGTATGTTTTTATGAATGATCGGATTTATAATTTTGTCAATTTAATTTAAATTTCTTTGCAATTTTCAAATATATTTTTAATTTATATAAATGAAGTTTTTGAATAAATATAATAATGTCAATATTATTTTACTTTTAGTTTCTCAGGTTACAGTCAGACCAACCATTTCTGGAAGTCCTTATAAAAAAGGGGTAAACTCAAGTCAACTTATAAAGAATAGACTTGCTTCCGTAACAAACGCAAATCACACTCCAGAAGAAATTGAAAGGTTAAAGGTAAATTTATATTATTTTAATTTTCATACAATTGGTACGATTTTTTAAGCTTTTTTAACAGTGGTTGTATTTGCAAGAGTTCTTGTCTTTTATTGGTTTACCTAAGTATAAACTATATTGAAATTATAATTTGTAATGATTGTAGTTGTGATGGTTAAATTATTTTTTACGTGAAGGTACGACGGAAATATAATACCAAATAATTCTTCTTTTAAAAAGAAGCCATTTTTAAGATTCAAATTCCATCTTCGGAATGAAATTGATTATCAATTTCAATATTAATTATTTTTTTAACATTACTAAATAAAAATAAAATAATAAAAACTTCAACTAGTTTTATTTTTCAAAAGTAACTATGTAAAAGTAAAAGTAAAAAGAAATTTGTCGATTGTGGTAAATTTCAGTATAGTGCATTTTCACATTGGAATATAATTTTGAATAACATTTATCTAACACATAAGTACGAACTGATTTGCTTTAACAATAACATTTTGCGTGATCCCTTTTTTTCACAGCCATCGTACAGCACTGAAGAATTAAATCAGGAAATGGCAAACCTAGAAGGACTAATGAAAGACTTGAACGCCATAACTGCATCCGAATTTGAATGCTAAAAGTGAATTCTTATAAAGCACGTGCCATTCCCATAAATCGGATAGACCATATGCCTTCGAGTTGTTCATTTTTTGAATGACGGTCGAAGTATTTGAGAGACCGAACGAGCAGCTTGTAAAAGACCGAATTTTGCTTCTCCTTTTAAGCATCTTGCACGAAATATACTGTCGCTATAATCAGTGTCTGTACTCCGCTAGCATGATTAAGAAGCATTGATATTGACTTTGCAACAAGTCTGCTTGTCTCGCAAGTAAATTGAATAACCAAGCGTTACTCTGTGTACTTTGTATACCTTCAGAGAATTGAGGCGTGATATTTTATCTAAAAGCTTATGCTTGGTTTCTTCATTTAAAAAAAATCAATTATATAATATAAACGTGATGTTGTTACAGTTAAGCACGAACTTGCATTGATGTGAACCAGTTTTCAGAGGATGCGAACACATTTCTTCCTCCTAGTCTCGAGACCTTATGACATAATAAAAAGAGGAAATGCACCATCATTTTGAACAAAAATAAAACGCGAAGAAAATATGAAAAATAGGCGGTAGGACCTAATTTTTCAAGAACAAATGTGTAAATGTATAAGAATTCAATATTGTATTTACGAATTCCACACAGTCTCGTAAACTGAAAGACTATTTTGTAGCCAATCTACAAACTGCCATATTTAAGAAGTTTCAAGAGTAAAATTTCATCTAGACACAAAAAAATGAGCATCTTTCTTGACAAATAAAAATTCTTTTACATTACATTATTTCTTTTGTATAAGTGCGTTTATTTTTTTACAAAAAAATAATATAAGAATGTACAAGGCTATTGTTATAGTATAATTAAAGAAATTTAAATTTTTAATGTCTCCTTTATGTAATTTATATCTACGAAAATAAAAAGAGAACAGAGTGGAAAAGAGACATAATGAAATCTAAATATTTAACGGCCTTAAAAGTTACGATACGTATTGTTAAGTTGCTCGTTTTTTTTAAAATATGTTTGAAGCAATTCGGTCGAAAAATTCCGTTATAATATTTAATATACTTCTCTCATTATAAAGTTAGCATCTAGTATTATGATCTCATTGGATAAAAAAAAATAATTGTTTCTTAGAAAAATAATATCATTATTATCGTCGATCATCAAGTATGAATGTAAAAAAATTAGGCCATTTGAATGTATGAAAGAGCGAATGTAGATTTGAGTTAAAAAGTTTGGTTTTCTTGTATAATAATTGTGTATCATAAACGAATGATAAATAAGCCAGACTTTAGCTAAGAGTTGAGTATTATTAATAAATAATAGCGCATAATTTTTTCTATATCATATATATATATATATATGTATATATATATATGTATATGTATATAACAATTAATAATATTAAAAAATTACCCAAATATATACTATAGATTTGAATCCATGTACCACATATGTTTATAAAATTTTAATTAAAATAATGTGGTACAAGGTTCCAAATCTATAATACTCGCATTTTTGTTAGTCAGAGATTTTAGTTGTTAGTCTCTATCACTACCTCTTGTAAAAATCCTGGACCAATTTCTTCATTTTTCAAAAAATTTAGAGTTTGGATATCAGCTTTATTTAACTTTTGCGTGAAATCTGCATCTCCTATGATTTTTTTTGACGAACGTATTATTTTGCACTTGCTTATTTTGATCTTATGAGTAATAGGGATTTGTTATGATCAGGAATCAATAACCATTGAATTTTAACCATTGAAGTGTACTTTTTATCATTAAGAAAAATGAATTCAAATCGCAAAATAATGAACAGAAATTAAATCAATTTTGTTCTTAATCTTAAATTTTATTTTATTAGATAACAAGCTATTATTAAAATTTATTAGCTATTTTTTCTAAATTATATAATTTTATTTATTTAAAGTGCAAAAAAATATTTTAAAATTTTAATTGGCAAAACAACAATGACTATAGCAAAAACTATAATATCGAACACAAACAGGATAGTATATTGCTTTGTTAATAAAATAAACACTATTTGTAGAAGCTTCAAAACTCCAACCAGTTTTATGTCTTGAAATGTAAGATTATTAGTTGACTTTATTATGAAGATAATCTTTATTATAAAGTAATATAGTTATATTGGAAATATTAAATCGTTAAAATCGTATTGGTATAAATATTTTTCATAAAATAATATTCTTGATAAAATAACATTGTTCCATTTAAATTATCTCACATAAACCTTAAATATCTTTTAAAATTAAAAACTCTAGTAATTAAAAATAGGAATTTTGACACCATATAGTCAATTAAAATTATTATAATGTTTTGAAAGCTTACTAAATTATGTAAAAAATTCTCACTGAGTTGATAAACCACTATAAGATATTTTTCAAATCATTTTTCTGCTACAACTTAACCAATAATTAACGTATATTCTATTGATTATTTAAATATACTTAAAGTAAAAATATCTAAAGAAGGATTCATCCGTGTTTCGAGTTTATAATTGAAGCATAAATGAAAATTGTTAATCCATTTCTAACGAATTTAATTAAGAATATCAGAGGTAGAAAAAAAATCTAAGAATCAAATCAAAATAAGAATGATAGACATCTGATTTTGAGGTAGCAATAGGACTTTATTACAACTGGACATTAGCTCACTTAGCTGAGTCTAAGTAGAGTTAACATTGACTAATAATAGAAACGAATAAGTCCAGTCTTCTCTGTACAATTTTTGTAAAAAAAACTCTACTGGTGCTACTATTAGGAGCTTTGGTAGAGGTTTTTAGCATTTAGACTGTTCAAACCTCAAAACTAATCAGGTCTGTAACTATCAGGTAAGCCTGGAGATACATCTTGTATTTCAAATAAAAAAAAGAAAAAAAAATGAAATCTAAAATACGACTGATAGGTATTAACGCCAGGATGGTTAAACTATGCTAATATATCATCAAGGTGGCTTGTCAATGTGATTTATAGCGCACGCATGGACTCGTATACACACACAATAGGTGCAGTTTTTATACTCTAAACATCTGTTGCTACCAAGAATATTTATAATTCAATACAATTTTGAAATTTTACACAAATTTGTATTTAAACATATATGACCATGATAAAAGTTTATATAATTATACGGAATTTATTTGTACAAAGTTTATTTATTTAACGTAATTGTATTGTTTTTTCTTTTTTTACATACTTTATATATCATACAAATTATTGCCGTATTAATAATAATTATAATTCAATTATTTTTAATGAATTTTATGCTTGTATTTAAAAAATATACCAATTTAGTGTAAATTCCATAATTATCTTTGACTTTTAAGTATTATTTATGAAACTATATATATAAATGCATTTGAAATATATGTATAATTATATATGATATTTTTTCTCGAGGTTTTTAATAATAATAGTGAAAGAGGTATGTTTTATGTGATTAAAACGATTTATTATTATGAATGTATTTATAGAGAACAATAAGCGCACAAGTATACTCTTTTTTTATAAATAAATTAGAAAACGAAAATTAAAACATCGTTATAAGATAGTAATGTTATTAATACATTTTTTAAATTCTAATTTTTTTTTTATTCTATTAAGCATTTTTAATTCGATAGATAAACTTGTATATATTTACAGTAATAAGTACGGTAATGCATAATTAGAAATATAAAAAATATTCCCGATTAGCTTAAATCACATCGACACGTACACGAATACAAACGAGCAGTACACCATAGCGTATACTCGTGCCTATAAAAAGACTGTTCATCTTTTTTGTCATAAACATTAGTGTCATCAATTGCACCGTACAAATTATCAAAAAAGTAAAACATGAAAATAAAAATTTTGCCTAACTGATATAGTTTGTTGAAATTACAAACAAATATTATTAAAAATATAAATATTAATTTAATAAAATTTTATCCCTTTTATTCGTATATATATTGTAAAGTGAAAAATTATGAACATGTTCATAAATTATATAAGTAAAGAATTTAACGAAAAAATTTCATAATGATTTGTAAAACATTATTTTTTTAATTAGTATATTAACTTAATAAGCAAATACTCATTTTAAAATCATAAAGATATAAAAAACGATGTAATTAAAAAGCTTTAATATTTTCTACGAACTGCGGCAAAGGCACAGAATAATTTTAAAATACAAATTTAATTAGCACATACAAAAAAAGAAGCAAAAGTAACAAGGTGTTATACTATTTAAATAAAAAAATAAGTGAAAAGTTTTGCATTTCTTATAAAAAGCCGACAAAATGCACAGGCTCATATTTTACCACAAAAGTATAATTAATGTAGTTATTTACCTATTTACGATTTAAACTATTTACTGACTAAATAAATATGGAGGAAGCAACTAATATTCTAGAATTTTAATAAAATTTTAAAGAGAATACATGCTTGAAGAGTAACTTTGCTATGTGAAATAAAAAAAAAAAAAAAATAAAAAAAAAAAACGAGAATATATACGAGGAAAATTATTCGCATCAACGAATAACTTACACTTTTTTCTTCGACACGATTTCATGATTAAAAAAAACAAAACAAAAAAAAATTTGAAATAAATCGTGATTTATACTGAGATGTAAATAAAATGAGACGCACCATTTTATAAGTAACCGATTATTTATATACGTATATTTAGTCACTTAATATAATTATTATATTTGTACAATATGCAATACGGCCATCTTCCAAGAACATTCATTAAAAAAAACGTGTGTGATAATATTTGTAAACTTGATATATATAATAAACGATCTTAAATGCAGTATAAGCTTCATCATATTTATTGTACATTATTTTCTTACAATTCAATATATTCATTAAATCTTTATCTTTAAGTTTTATTCATTTAGTAAATATTTATATATATATAGCCTACGTAATTAAAGTAATAAAAAACTTTCATAATATTTTTTAATAATATTTCAATAAATTCATTTGATCAAATAATTATAGTTTAAAAATTTTTAATTAGACTTTTAATAACGAAATAGACTACACTATATTATTGTAAATAAGATTTACTCTGCAGTTTTAAAAGTTAAAAAATATATATTTATTTAGACTAATAATTTTATGAAGATGTAAATTTTAAAAAGATTTTTAAAATAAGCAAAGATATAGAATATAATAAATAAAATAAATTAGAATAAATTTTTGAAAAAACACCTTTAATACTAAAAATTTATGTACTATTTTAATTTTAAATTAAGATTTACCTTTTTTAAATACATCATTTTACTTCCTGAAATAATATATATTTTTCATCAAAAGAAAAATTAAAAAAAAAAAAGTCAATAATCAAATAAATATAATTTATAAAATTTGATTAAAATAGGTATACCACGGTGATTCTGAGATTATATATCAGAAAAAAGAAAACATTTTATAAAGATAAATTGGTTTCAGTGGAGTTTAGAGATGTTCGAGAAAGTAAGACCTGTGTAAATTTATTCTAAAGTGAAGGAAAGTATATGGTGTAATAAAGCCTTATTCCGTTTTTATTTTTTTTTTTTTTTTTTTTGTATTTACAACTATTTTTCCATGTACGGTCTTTTTATAATACAAAAGAGTGTACTAATATTATATATAATATACAATACAGAATTTGCAAGAGAATAAATAATAGCAATACTCCATGCAATAAAGATGTAAAGGAACGGAAAATATATTATTGTTTGCTTACATATTTTGTTTAAAATAATTCTACAGGACGACTCTACAAGAGTCACGCTTTAGTGCTACGATCATTTCAGTACAACGAATTATTTTTAAAAATTTACAATTGTCATTTACTTTGTAAGCATTCAAGAGGATGTTTACAAAGTTTACATTTTATTAGCTATTTATTATTTATTTATCCATTAAATCACTTAGAGTTAATTACAATAAATTGCTAAAAAAGTTTCTTTGATTCCTTATTTTTCTAATTATACTGTTCTTGTTGCTGATAATATAAAGACAAGGATATCTCGCAATAAAATAAATGATGTTGAGAAAAATTTAATATAATTATTTTAAAAATTATATTTATACATACTCTTGTAAAAGTACTTGTTTAAATTTATAAAAATTTTTTTTTGGAAAATATTTAAAGTGTCATAACGAATCTAATAAATAAATAATTTTTATAACATGTGTATACTTGACTTTTTCTCGTATAAGAAGGCATAGATTGTCACAAATTATTTTTATAAAACTACAGTATATAACAGTTTTTTTTATTAAAAATTCATTAAGAAATACTTGTTAAATAGATAAAAAATAATAGATAAATTGATCTTTATAAAAGTCAGAGTACACTTTAACAGACTAATATTTTATTTTTACTGTCCAGAAAAATAGGGAACTTTAGTAAAAAAATTTATTTTTTCGAAGAAACTTTTCTATTAACAATTATCTGAGAGATAATAATCTTAATTATTCTCTTGTTTGTCATACTTCATAATAAGCATATAATGAAAATTTACAAATGTTTTCAATTCTAATTTACAAATTTAAACGCAGAAATAAACAACGGCCTAAATCTAAACGTGTGCTATAAACTAATCATCGCCACCAAAATATTCACAGTCAGTTTAAATTTCAGATTTCTTTAAATTAGCAGTCTCTTAGCACGCAAGAACATAATTGTCAGACATGTTATAAGAGCTTAGCTATTAACGCAATAATAAAATCAACTTATTCAATGATTATTAAATAAAACATAGTCTTGGGTCAAAAGAGTTTTTTGTTTATTCTAGTTTTTGTAGTGAAAAACCATTATAATTAATCTCTACATGGCTACTGAAACGTCCGGTGAAAGCTCTCTAAATTTCTTAAAAATTTCAATTTTACTTTTTATACTACAGTGGCTTAATTTTTTGTTCACTTTTTAATAGTACAAACGATTACTATTTCTTTCAATTAATTATAAAATTGTACTTACATAATTATGAAAATTATTTACAAATAATACGTACTTAAATTTAATTAATAATGGTGATTTTAATGAAGACGTTGATGAACACAGCATTGTTTTGTTATTTAGACATTCTTGTAAATTCACGCAAGTAGAGACCATTTTTACAGTCGTTTTTAAAAAATAATTAGTACGTAGAAAATCTACACACTTTTGATCTTTATTATTATCATTATTATTTTTTTTGTGTTAAATTAGTGATTATTTATTTATATCAATTTATTTAATATTCATAAATTTATAAAAATTAAAAAGATTATTGTTCCTTGTTCTTAGATTGTACGGTATTCTCTTAAAAGTGATACAGACATTATAAAACAAAAATCATCATAAATAAGCAAAACTATATGAATATGATTGGTTAAAAGCTAAGCCACTTAAACGCAGATAAATGATATTTTTTATTCAAAGTAAATTTAGAGAGTTGACAGCAAATCTCTACATATTCCGCAGCTTTTAGCAGTTACGCACGCTCAACAATTTTTTAATACCTGCTCATTAACGTACTTATCTCATTTTCTAGTATTTTATTTTCATTGTAATCTAATTGAGCTACAGTGCTCGCAAGTAAGTATTTATTTGATATGTCCAATAAAGTAATCACTATGATATGATAATGATATAATACCCCACATGTATACGATGAGGAATTCTACATATTCTAAGCTGCTTGTGCTAGCATAAAAGATTAATTCTCAACAGCCGTTTCATTAAGTACAGGAACTATTAACTTTTTTGTTACCATAAATGAGTTTCTTTGTTCTACCATTTGAATGCAAATTTTGTACAAATGATCGAATTATGTAAAACTTTGAAAATGAAAAAAAAAGAAATTTGAAATAAATGAAATATGTTATGAGTAGCTGATAAACTACCATTTTTTTTTTACTCCATAATGATAGGATGGTATTTTTCTTTTTATTTCACCTTTTTATAACGTTCAACAAGAAATAAGACTTATTTATTTAATAACAATAAAAGAGTGGGGTATGTTGCCTGTATTATTTTTCTTTTTCTTTAACAATTAAAATCAAATGAAAAAAATTAAAGAGTATTTTATGTATAAAAAAATATTTTCTTAAGTAATTATTATATAAATACAAATATGTACACAAATTATTTAATTATTTATTTTATAAATTGTTGAGTATTTACGAATATCAGATCATTTGAAGTAAATAAAAAAAAACTCTACAGTACTTTTTTATATTGTCAATAAAACAACATTATATTATTACACAATATATTAACTGATTTAAAAAAAAAAAAATTAAAAAAAAATCGAAAATTAAAAATAGAAACAAAAATTGAGTCAATAGTTAAAATTAATATTTCATGAGCGTGATAAAACATTAATTACATTTGATACAAAGAGCTTAGTCGAAAATTAAAAAATAAAATAATATAAAAATTTCATCATTGTAACAAATCAAGTTTATAAAACATTAAAATCAATTTATAAATAAATGAAAGTTGTGCATATTTTAAAAAAATTTTAAAATAATGAAATGAGAAGTATATGAGGCTAACTTTAGTTATTTCATGGGTTAAAAGCAAGCACAAGCGAGCTTTAATTGTGAGTCAAGAACAAATCGAAAGCAAAAATTTTTTTAATACATTAAGTATAATTCCCCTGATACATAAACATTTAAATTCATTAAAATATTTTAGATTTATAAAAATAAAGTATAAAATTTTAATACATAAAATTATCGTCATTTATTTCATTTGGAAGCGAAGACTTGAAATTGCTTAATCAGTTCAGATTACCTTGTAAAAAGGTTTAAGTCAAATACCATAAATTTAAAAGTATACAATTGCAGTACTAAAATTACATAAAATATACCACATGAAAATTCGGCAAATAATGCACTAACCTTTAACTATCTAATATTAATAAACTTTTAACAAGAGAAAGTTAATATTAAATTCGAACTTATTTAGTTCTGAATTTTATTTTATTTTATTAATGTAGTATGTATATTTGGAATGCTTGCGAAGCTAAATAAATCCTATAAATTGATAAAATAATTTTTTTTGTTAATAAATATATGACAGAAAAAATTTGATTCATTGATAAAACTCAATTGATAAAACTCATTTTTCTAATTATTCAGAATTTTATGAGAAAAAAAATTATTTTCTCTTTCGACTTGCTCTTGGTAAAAAACTCGTGCATGGATACATTTTTGTATACGTACAATAGTTTTATGAGTCCAAATTCATAAATCATTATGAGACATGAGTTTTTCTATTGTTATAAACATTTAATAATATTTTGGTAATTACTGATTTGATTTTCCATCATCTTTTCTGAGACTGTAGGATAAAT
Organism: Eupristina koningsbergeri; assembly: GCA_018907245.1. Classification (NCBI taxonomy): domain Eukaryota; kingdom Metazoa; phylum Arthropoda; class Insecta; order Hymenoptera; family Agaonidae; genus Eupristina; species Eupristina koningsbergeri. The sequence continues at coordinate 212,958 of JACCHV010002877.1, read as the reverse complement.
CTTGCTACTCTGTTATTGCAGATTATAATCATTGCATAATTGATACTACATGAGAGAATAAAGATATGAACTTATTGTTCTCAAAAACTTTTTCGTCTTATATTTTTTTTAATTTGAGCATTTATCAGTTTAAATATTATTAGATAATTATTAGATAAAATGAGATATAATATATATTTATGAATACATGATCGAGAAATTAACAGTTTAGTGTAAGCTACACGTGTACTGCAATGGTATTTATTCCTTTGATGATTTCGACACTAGAATCGTATAATTGATAATATAAATGTCAAGAGTTAAAAATATTTTGAATATGAATGTACACAAAAAAATTTACTTGTACACAGATAAAATTGTCCAAAAAAAAGGAAAGATATCAATTTCAAAATATTTAAAATTCAAAATTTTATTACTTCAAAATAACCATTACTTTTATCTCATAAATATATGAAATATATTAAATCTAAATGGTTTAAAAACATGTTTAAATATTATTGTTATTGGAGGTAGTAAACTTATAAATATTTGATATTTTAATTTATAAATTTCGGATTTTTAAAAACATGATTCATCCATTATTTTTTAAACATAATGCTGTTTATTTTTTGTTATTCCAAAATATACTTGTACTTATTAATAATTTACTAATAATACGTTTTAACTAAATAATACTAAAAACCTAGTTTATATTTTATTAGTTTTAAATAAAAAATAAATCATCAGAAAATTTAAATTGAGTATAATTTTTCTACTAAATTTTACAATCGCTTGAAATGTTTACAGAAAAATTTTCTATTAAAAAAAAATATGTAAAATATCGAAGTGAACATTAAGAATATTTTATTTTTAAACAATTTTTTATGTAATTGTATTATCTAATTATTTCAATTGATAAAATATTGTAACATTTACAATGAAAATTAACTATAATGGCTTTTATTATCACTCAAGCGTTTTGTATTTAAAATTTAACAAAGTAATGTAAGGTTTGTTTATCATACCAATTTTATCGCTTTTATTAAAAACAATAATTTTAAAAATCTTTGGAAGAAAAACCATGACGTGCTTGTAAGTATAAACTTAAGGTCTGTATAAAAATTTATTACTTTACAAAGAAAATATATATACTTATTTATAATTTAATTTATGACACAATTTTCTTTTAAAACTTTACTTAATATTCTTGTACTGTCATTTATTTGTGTACATCGATAAACTTATTTTGCAAATTCAGTTTGTAAATTTTTTTGTTGAATTATTTACAAAGTAATTATCAAGTAAACAATATTTAATTTAATGTTTAAAACAATTTTGTAGTCAAAAGAAATACTAGTTTTAAACAAATTCGTGTTTCACTGTAATTTATATATTCATAAATAAAATTTAATCCACTGATGAAGGAAAAGCTGTTATTACATCTATTTTATAAATAATCTATAGTTATACCAACTATTTATGATTAATTTACCAGATAACATGAATATTTCATACAACCTTCATTCAATATTATGATATTAAAATAGTCTTTTATTTTTGTTTCAAAACGAGCTTTGGATTAGAAGCTGCTTATTTAAATGCAACATTCACTAGAAGTATTTACTTAAAACTCCTAAATCCGTTTTAGATTCTTAAAGTATAATCTTAATGTGAAGACAACTTGACTCATATTAAAAATTGATAATTTTGGTTAGAAAATTGTAATGATGTCAACTAAAAAATTATATAACTAATTGTATTCTTAAAATTCCAAAAAATTTAAAAAGGATATAAAAATTATTAACTTCATAGATTTACTTTTTAAAGTAGATTAATTAAAGATTTTTAATTATTTAAATTTTTTTTCGTTTTGATTCAGTTCATTTTTATTTTCTAACCAGTAAAAATCTATCATTATAAATGATGTAACAAATTTTTAAATTGATGCACCTTTCAAGTTTAACACACACAGAATATTGTTATTTTATAAAATTAAACTATACATAAAATACAACTTATAATTTCGTTTGGCTTACTCAATGATTATTTTCAAATTTTAGATCATTCTGTGCACTTTTTTTTAATCAAGCCATAATGCTTTAATTTATCTTTATTTTTTTCTTGAGTTCAATTACATCGTGTATTCTTTCCAAATAAAAATACTACAATTATAATATATTGTAAAATAAAATTGAAAACAATTAAAATGTATATTTTAATCTATTTCTTATAAATGTTTGTCATTCCTTGCAGTACATAAATAACTTTCTACAATTACATAATTGACATTTTTTTACTGCAAAACGTTATTTACTTGTGAAACACCAATTATATATTAACAATATAAAAAAACAGATTAAAATATCACCCATATCATTCTCAATCTCATTTTTTTAAACATAGAGGTTAAAAAGTATACAACAGTCTCTTTTCAACTCTATTTTAGTCATCATAGTTGTAAAGAATATAAAAGAAATAAATTTGCTTGTTTGCTCTCTAATATTCTCGGGACTCACCATTCTCTCGAAGATCCATCATGAAATGGGGCTTATGCATGTTCATTCATGCGGATTAGCCTCAACGATTTCGAGTGTCGAACTTTCTTTGGATATGAATCTCATATTGTTCCTTTACGTGTATTTTTCTTTCTGTACGCTTATAAAAAAACTGTATGAGTTTGAGGCAATTTTAATGTAGCAATACTGGCTATGAGTAATGCCGCTGCAGTCAGTAATGCAGGAGCGATTAGAGGTGCACCTACGAGCGTCTGGTAAGTTGCTGTTCCTATTAAACCAGATATTCGAATACCAGCAGCCATTAATCCAAAACCAGTACATCTATAAGAAAAATCAATGATTGAATCAATCAATTATCATTCAATTGTTCTAATATATTTGAATTAAAAAAAAAATAATTTTAAAATATATATATATGTTTAATTCTACTAGAAAAACATTTTTTTTTTATAAAATTTGAATTTTTTAGATTAATTTTAGATTAAATTAATAAGAATTGATAATCATTATCTGAAGTCGCAAATTTATTAATAAAATATTGAAAATCTATACCAATAATGATTTTAAAATATCAAAATTAATCATTCAACAAATTATAATTGGTTGAACATTTTCAAAACTATTTTTAATTTTTTATCATTTATTTCATTCACATATATTATAATAAAATATATGGTGATAAAAAAAAAACTATTAATCATTATTGTGTACAAAAAATAATAATTTTATATTATGTAGGTATTTATAATTAAGGTAAAAACAATTTACCTCAAATGTGTAGGATAACATTCGACTGTTACCAATGCTAAAGTAGTCCAAGCAATAGCAAAAACTGCAATAAAGCAACCTTCAAAACTAAGAACAGCTATACTATTTGTTTTAACCAGTAAGAGGCAAAGTGCAGCGATACAAGAAAGGTATAATGAAACACCTATAACAATAGGATATTATTTTTCTTGAAATTTTATGGTAACAAAGTATAGTTCTACTACTAATAATATTAATAGTAAACATTTTAAAAATCTGTAATAAATAGTTAGATAATAAATTTTATTTTTAATAAAAAATAAGACACATATTCATACATATAATTATATTTAACTAATTTTAAATTTAATTAACTAAGTTTAACTTATATTGTTACTAATATAATATAAATTAAAATAAATTAACAAAACTTTGGAATTAAATAGCTTTAGCGATAAACGTCCATTTTTTAAAATATTTACTCATGTGACAATAAAATGGTTTATTATAGAAAGTAATAAATAAAAACAAACCAATCATTTTTGGTCGCTGAAGAACTGTGAGTGCTAATCCAGCTAATGCAGCTGCTGGTATGAAAGCAAGTTGAGCTGCAAGATGACCATACAGAGCTTCTTCAATATAGATATTGTAATCCAAATCAAGAGTTGGACATGGACCACTCAGACTGAGCTCTGTATTATTTTTTAATTTGCATCTAGTAAAAACTTGTGCAGACAAATCTGTGTCAATAAATCTGTGAAAAGAAAAAATTAATACTATTATATTAAATTCAAATTTTAATTTAATGTTACTAGTGAAAATTATCTCAGCATCACATATACATTATACTATAATTATCTTATCCAAATACTCACTTAGAATCGACAATTATACTATCAGTAAAATGTGTCTTACTAGACTTTATGCTACTAAATTCCACTGATTGAAACGTACAATTATTAAAGTCTACATGACTGAATATCATTTTAGAAAATCTAAAGTAAACATTGTTATATTATGTTATTTTATCAGATCATATATTATGTAAAATTATTTAATTAAAATACAATAATCTCTTACTTGCAATTTTGAAACTTTGAATTTTTATATTGAAGATTTTCCAATGAACCACTGAATACATGATCCACATATTCTTTGTCAACCAGCTTTTTGGTTTCAGATTCATATTCTAGTGATTTTAAAAGTTTAAGATATTCAGGACACCAAACCATCAAGCCATACAAGCTGAAAACCATAAAATTAAATATAACTTAGTCATTATGTATTTAATTTGTAAAATACTTTATTAGCTTAAACATACCCAAATGCTGTAGCTGACCAAATGACTAGAAGTATTATTGTTACATTTAAGTGAGGAGTAGAAAATAATTCCAAGAAAGAACTCCAAAACTTAAAAAAAAAAGAAAATGATTATTCTAATTTTTATATCAATATATATTTTACAATAATTGACTTTATAATTAACATAATTACCATTTCAATAGAACACATGATATCTGCTAAAACACTTGTATTACGAGTAGCTGGAGAAGGTGGAGGTAAGCCACGTGGCCTTTTATTTGGAAGCTCTAGTTCAGAAAGCTGATATTGTGCTCCTACAGCACTCTTTTGTGAATTGTTTTTCTTATAAATTCTCTAAAAATTTATAAATTCTATTTAAAAAATGTAATTAAGTGTGAAAAAAATGAATTTTAAGTACAAATATGTTAAAATATTTCTAAATTTAAAAAATATTTTTTAATCAATGCTTGAAGACAATGTGTGGTAATAATTTACTTTTTTGTTTTAAATTAAATTCAAATAACTGACCTGATACACCATCATAGCCTCGACGTCCCGCCCAACTTCGACGAGGTATCGTGGACTTTCGGGTAAAAATATAAGACCAACAGTGGCGCATAGTGCAGGTAGGCAGCATAACAGAAGAAACCGGTGCCAGGCACTAAAATGTTCCTTATTTTCTAAGACGACCATTTCGCCTGTCGTCGGTACCACTGCCCAAGCAAGCAGTGCTGCATAGACGCCTCCAAGGGCGCCCGCGCCGACCAACATACCAATCCATTTGCCCCGACTTGAGCGTGGACAGCACTCCGCAAGATAGGCGAATGCCAGCGGTAGAGATCCACCAACTCTGTGAATTATCATTGTGATTATTACTAAGTTTTTGATTTATTTTATAATAATCTAATACACTTTACAATATTAAATTTATATTAATATTAAAAACGTTCTTTTAACATTATAAATAATTAATGCATCCTTTAAAATATTTTATATTTAATTTTAATAACTTCAATGCCTTTGAAATTACTTGAAAGATTCTTATAAATTTTTCAATAAGTACTTACAATATAAATTTATAAATTCAATCATTGTGTAAAATATTAAGAATACTTTTAATTGATAGGATTTTTAATTTATAAAGGTATTAAATTGAATTATATCAAAACATAAGTATTCAAAATAAATAAATCATCAACAATTACCAGATAAAACAGATTGCTCAAAATATAACTATGTAATTATAAATAACAAAAAGTAGTTTCTCTTAATTAAATATCATAAACTGAATACACATTGATAATAATATATTTAATAATCATAAATATGAAATAATCATTACCCAACAGCAGAGCAAAATCTAGCTGTCATAAAAGTTCCATAAGTAGGCATAAAAGTAGCAACACCACTAAACAGGGCATGGACAGACATTGACGATAATAATGATCTTCTGCGTCCTAATCGATCACCTAATCCTCCCCAACAGATACCTCCAAGAGCAAGACCCATCAGTGTGATATTACCTTTAAGCAAACAATTTGGTTTAATAAATTAATTCAAATAAAAATTATAATTATATTTAGAATAATTATTTTATTATATTTCAAATGAAATTTTTCTATTTTTATAATTATTAACATAAATTTAATTATTCTAATTAATCATAATACTAAATAGATCAAATTTATAAACAGAAAGTAGATCAAAATAATTACCAAGCCATCCTTTTTCATTGTCTTCAATACATAATTCAACTTCTGCACTGGGAAGAATATATGGTACTACAAAAAATTCTACTGTATCAGCAGCAAGGCACAGACCAACATACAATGCTGCCAAGGCTTGAAAATATCCAACTCCAGCCTAAATTAATAAAGTCAATATAATAAATTAGATTCAAAACATTAATTTTTATATTAATAAAAGATAATTTAATTGATTTTTTAAATTCTACAGTATAATGTAATATCTAAATAGTAATATGAATATTTTATAAAATTGACTATAAAGGAATATTAACAAAAAATAATTTATCATTATTGTAATATTCTGATAATTGCAAAATTATTAAATATTTTAATTTCTTAAAATATTTGAAAATAAAATTTGCAATTCATATTTAATATATATATTTATCATTAATTTAAAAATAATACTTTATTGAAATATATTTATAAGTCATTGTTAAAACTTTTTTAGAAACCCTTTGTTTTAAACAGAAATAATGATGAATTTTCTGAATTAAAATTTTTTAAGGAATAAAAAGTACTTATAGTTCAAAATAAAAGTTCTTTATGACATTAATATGTAATTATTACTTATTAATTCACAAAAGATCTAATCATTGAAAATAACAAAGAAATATTTATTTAAAAAAAATTTATATAATAATTTTAAAATTTTTGAAGACAAAATATTGATGATTTATTCTTATAAATTATATTTTTTTTTTTTAAAGTCCAATATATCTGTCATCAAATATTCTAATACAAAAGCTTTGATCAAACTTCTATACTTATTGTAAGTAAACCTTTGTTTAAAAATATAATCCACAATGTATCATCATTGCATTTCAAATGAAATAAAAATTATTTACAATTTTTAATGTTAAAGTAAAGGTCTAGATATAGATTAAAATATTTAAATTGAAAAATATAATAGGGTGGGATTAGATTTTAAAAATAATAAAAAAAACTGTCGAATGTCTAAATCATTGGTACAATATCCATAACCTCAATAAATACCGAATATAAAAAATGAAAAAATGTACGTATCCAAGTACGTGTGAAAGAAAGAGATAGAAGAGTTTGTAGACGCTGGGTACAAGTGAACTTTATAATTACTGGAAAGTCTTGCAGGTAGCCAGGTAGATCTCTCGGATAAAATTTGGATTTGATAAACGAGTTATCGAGGATCTCCTCCATAGTAGATCGGATGCTGAGGATTAAAAACCGCTCCCGAGGATGAGGACGGTGGAGAAAAACAAACGCACGCGAGTGCGAATCGACGCCAGTCACTCCCGAGGAAAAAAATTCGCGTGCGCTCCTCTACCTCCAAAATCCCCTCGACAATAAAAGCTCTAATCGCGGGTGAAGGAACCGAGCCAGTGACACGATCGAGTGGAAATGGCGTCGTCTTCAAAATCCCAGGATGAATATTTAGACATTTTCCACGAAATGCGTCACGCGCGAACAACAATTGAAGGAATTCCAAGTGGCAATTGCGTGCGAGTTGTAAGCCATCCAGTGGTTTTCCTTTCAAGACACTTTGTCCATTGTTCACCCGGATACCCACGCGTTATACCTCTCTCTCTCTCTCTCTCTCTCTCTCTTTCTCTCTGTCTGCCTTTGTATGTTTTTTACTTTACTTGGGTGCGTTTAAAACCCTATATTAACACAAATGCATACCCAGTAGCCTCTTCCAAGGCGCTCCAACTCCCATTACTAATGTCAATCGAGCGAAATAATAAGCAAAAAACTAACCATTTTTTTCGATTTCCTCGACATTGTAAGGTCAAATGTCAATTGCATAATCGTAACGTCAAAATAAAATAAAATAAATATGTCAAAGGGAGTTCTTCTACTGACTCTTGAATTTACGATGTTAATATTTATTAATAATTACATTGTAAACATTAAGAATAAGTTTTGATGAAAAAATCCCCTGATTCCATAATGATTATTTGCATTTGTTTTTGTTGAAAAAAATAATAAAAATCATAGCTTTTTGAATTGTTCGATGAAACGGTTAAATAAATATGTTTATCTATAACGGTATCAAGGCTAGAGTATAAATGTCAAATTGTTCAATGAGTATATTTTTTTCGTAATGTTATCGAGGAAACCCCGATTAAATCAATAATTTGATCAGCCGTGAATAATCTGCAGAAGCGCAAGCGATATTTTTATTATCTGAGAGCACTTCGAAATGACTATTAAAAGAATTCACACGTAAAGCACAAATTACGCCGAGCTATAAATTGCATTTATGTAAGATACAGGGGATGGAGATGGTGAGAATGGCGAGGGGAATAGGGAAAGTGAAAAATAGAGGAAAAGTCGGTGATGGTGGCGATCGGGATGGCAAAAACACTGGAGTCAATGAACAAGACAAGCAACGGACAAGTGTCAAGGCCAAGGGGATAACCCCGAGCCGAGTCACGCCGCCGTCCGTCGCCATGACACGGCCCTCGGCCGTGACACTGGCCGGTGCTCGCAGCCACGTTTGAGGTTATGTCACATACAAACCTGTTTCATGGCGTCCTCGTGGAACTGCCCGAGGAGGTCGGTGCTGGTCGCGCCGTCGATGAGGTCGTGCTCGGCCGAGTCCGCGGCGGAGCTGCCAATGCCCCCGGATCCTAGCTGCCCCGTGGCCGCCGCGGCCCCGTTAATGGGCGAGCCTCCCGTCGACTGGGCCTGCATCTCCTCCGTGTAGAGGTGGCCCCCGAGCCTAGCACTCGAGGCCAGGGCCCGATGCTCGCCTCGCTGGTGCTGCTGACCCGGATACTGCTGGTTCTGCTGCTGCTGGGGGTGGTGATGTTGGGCGCTGGCACCTTGGCCGCGGACCTCGCTGCCCACGAGCCACAGGCTTTCCTCCTCCGACGAGGGCATCACTGCCACAAACCATCTGAAACGACGCACACGACGCTGGTGAGTCGGGAAGGCACCTGGGCGAGGCTCGCGTTCCCTAATCGTCGGGGGCACCGCTTTTTTCGTCCGGTCGATCCGGGTGTGAGTCCGAGGGAAACGAGCGCGCGCCTCGACGCTCAGTCCGACGCCTGTAGTTCGGGGTGACACTTTTACAGGGGTACTACACGCTACTCACTGCCACACATTCGGTACTTTTCGGAGCTGAAAGTCTGCTACTCCGTTTCTCCCTCCCCTGCGGTGCGATAATTATCCCCCTTTGTAATTTCGGCTGCTGCCCGAGGTTTGAGGCTTTCTCACTTTTTTTCTTCTTTTTTTCTTTTTTTTTCTTTTTTTTTTCTTTTTTTTTTTTTTTTTTTCGTGGCAAAATATCATAAGGACGCGAGCAATATTTCAAAAGTGACAAAATTGCTTGGGGCAGTGAGACTCGCCGTGCCCGTTTTGGAAACGCAGAAATACGGATTATTTTAGAGTAAATAATTACCTCTGGCTTTATTATCGGTTGAACAATTTTATCTCTATACCATTACTCATGATTATTAAAATAATTGTTTTTTTTTTTTTGTTAAAAAAAATCTACCGAGGAAAAAGAGAGAAAAGGGAAAATTGAGAAATATTTGCTTTTCTATTGAATTGCGTCTTGCATTGAAAGCTTCTGTCGATTTATATACATGTACATTGTACATTTTATATGTGAACTAGAAAAGTAATTATAAAAATGCAATTCTGTGGGATGAATATTTTTCAACAAAATCACTTCAATTTCGACCATTATTTAGAGTAGAAACTTATTTTAGATTAAAAAGAATTCAATGTCTTTGTTAAAAAGTAATGTTGAATGAACATTTATAGATTTGAATCTTATTAAAAGTATGTTGTTGTACATGTACAACGAATTAAATTAATTAAACGCAACGTTATTATTGGAAATTCGATTCATTTTTTAAGTTATAATCTGATTATTGATAAATGCCGTTTGATTGTTGTCATGAAATTAAAAAATTTCCTTAAAATTATTTTATTTTTAGCTTAAGCGATACAATTTATTTTAACTTTCAAACTAAATATATTTTACACGTATTATTTTAAAAATGTAATTAAATGAAAATAATGAAAAACATGTAATAAAATAATTTTTGAAATTTTTGTTTCTTGAATAATTTGTATTAATTAAATACATCGTACCGAATCTGTACCAATAAAATTAAATACATTCGTATTTTTTAACTTTTTTTTTTAAATAATATGTTTGAATTTCATGATACATTCCTGAAAATCGAATGTATTCAACAAATTATAATTATGCAATTGTATTATTACAGTTATTAATACTAAACTAAAATTCGTTGTGAAAATACCATATGAAAATGTCGTATAAAAATACTTTTTTATTTGTCACACATTTGTGCACTTGTAAAACTTGTAGACTTACTAAGTAACGGCTTCGAAAGTATATGCAAAAGAGCTTATGACATAAGTATCACCAGAAAGTTTCAGTGCATAAGATGAGAAAAGTAACTACCATACAAATACCTATATATATGTATATATAAAAGTGTTGTAGTTTATCGACTATTTATAAAATATTAAAGTTTTATTAGAAACAAATATTTATTAATAATAAAAGTATAATTTAAAAATTTAATCTTAAAGAATCTGCTCTTAAAAAATCAATGATACTGAGAAAAATGATATGTCAAAATAATATGATAATAAATAATAACCTTCTTTTATTATCAAGAAAAATATTCTTTTGTATATTATTATATTAATATAATCATTATTTTTGTATTTATTAAATACAATAAATGTTCTAGCAGTATTGGAGATTCATGTATCATTTAAAGCCGATATGCTATTTTATGCCAAATTAAAATTTCAGGACCTATATATTCATTAATTATTACCTTTCTAAACATTTCAGTAAAAATATCAAGTAATAACTGAAACACTATTAATATTTTAAAGAATTTAATAATATTTAATAGAATTTAGTTAGTATATTTATATCTAAAATCACAAATTATACACTGAAACTGTATTATCGAAATAAAATAATTATCGTTTATAATGTGGAATAAAATAATGATATCTTTTTTATATATATATTTTTTATTTTCGTGTTAATTAAAAAATTTATTTTTGTAATATATCAATTGTTCAAGTTAAAAAGTAATTTTGTTTTATAATTAAGTGCGCCCACACCTCAGAAATCTTATAAATAGACTTCGTATTCTTCTAAATTTAATACATTTTTTATTATGCTTATTAACTATTAAAATCAATTTATAGTGAAACTTTAATTTATTACTATTTTGCAATTTACTGATAAACAAACTAATCTAATTAATTTTGGGATTTAACGAATGTCCACATCGTCAAATCCATATCAACTCTCTGAATGAGATTTGTACTCATAAGGCGTAACAATGAAACAGTTATTAAGTATATTTCAATGAATACAATCACAGCTCGTTCAAGTTGAAAATAATTTGTTAAATGTGTAGGTAATGGATAAAGAAAAAGTAATTAAAAGTAATTAATTGTTTATATTTGTATTCATTTTTTGTAATTCTACCAGATTTATGTATTTCAAGAAAATTACGGCTAAAAATACATAATATCGTACAAAAAAAAAATAGAAATTTTATAAATTATATCAGAATTATATTATTAATTTATTTTATAAAAGTACGTAAAAAATAAATTGTACATTTAATAATTCACGACTGTAGATAATATCTTACAAATTATACGTGATGTATGCACAATTAAATTAAAAAACAATTAAACATTAATAATATACTCGATGCAATAAAATTAATTATGCATAAAAAATAATAATAAAGTTTAATATAAATAGTAAAAAATAATAAGAATTTATAGCATTAATTAAAATTTATATGTTTTTTATATTGAAACATATTATTATTTTATTGGGATGAAATTAAAAAAAAAAAAAAACAACAATTTAAAACACGAGAAAATTTTTATAAAAAAATTTTTTTTCCAATTATCTTTTGAAATTAAATTCTGTAAAAAATTGTGCTGCCGTTCACTCGTGCTTCACATCGTTGATGAACCAAAAGAAAAATCAGCGTTCGTAATATAAAAAAATCAAAAACTAATTGTTGGTAAATAATCGTTAACCACCAACGTTTGCATTCACGTACAAGGACTCCTTTGTATTGTCGGGCTGCAGCCGAGGTAAAGCGAGCTTATCAAACCAGTTATTCACCCCTCGAGCATACCTCTATGCAAATATAATTACAGAAGGTAAAAAGGAGGAAAGTAATAAAGACCGACGAGACTCAACGAGCCGTGAACTCCTCATCGGCGACAAAGGAGTGCACGGTGAAATTGCAATAATACGTAATGACTCCAGGAACACATCACGAGGAGTCGTAGCTTTTGCATCGGGTGCGAGTATGCAGAACCTGATCTTTGCCGAGGCTCGGTGCAGGTGCGGGGGTGGCCGAGGGAAAACTCGGGTATTTATAGGCGAAGGCCGTGGGTGGTTTTCCCCGGGCCAGATTGGAAAAGCGAACCGCGTGTTTTTCCCTGGACCAACCCCCTGGACGACGAGGTTTCCTGGCTTGAGCGTAATTGCGCAGGTGTTTGCTGCCCTTTTCTTTTTGTTCGTGTGAGTATACAGCTCGCATGATACCTAATTTCCAACGTAATTTAGAAAGTGTTTGCGAGTCTTTGATCTCCTTTCTCCCCTTTACAACAAGCCATCGTTCTGCAAATGCGCTTTCAACAGTTATCGATGAAAGTTGTTCATAGAGAAATTATTAACTAATTAACCGAAGTTTACAGGACTTTCCTCCAGGTGTTTTTTATTCCCTTATATACTTTATTATATCAAATGTTTAAAACTCCAGAGATTCAACTAACTTACTTTGATAATTTATTAATGCTTAATTTGATATGAATTAGCGTGATCTAGGTTAAATTTTATTTAAAAATTTTTTATTTCGGTCTCAATTGCTGCGTGGATTTCAAGGAATTGAATTAACTGAAATTGCCTGTTTACGATTTTCAATAAGTTAATTCCTCGAGCACCAATGCTTTATAATACGACGAGTTTGCAGCTAACTTTTATTTAAGTTATCGAGAAATCCTTTGTGGTTTCAATAAAATTTAAACTACAGAAATTAATATTTAAATGTCAGTTGTAGATAACATCCAGTAGGGATTGATGAAATTGTAATTTAAATTCAATCAAATATAAAAGTTAGATATATACACTAATTTTTTCTAAAGAAACCTTATTTTTAAATTAATAAAACATTCATTTAAAATTTTTTTTAATTCATCTTGACTGATAATACCGTGATTGATTCAATTATTTGAAATATAAATATACGTGTTACATGCGTAACAAATGAAGAATCAACTAGAATTTCATTAAAATTTACTCGCCTTTGCAATTAGTTGGTATTCTCAATATATATTTGTTCATTACAATGTTTCTCTTTGACTATTAAAATACAATTTTCATTATATTTTTCATTTTTGAAATACAATGTAGCTTTGTAAATATTTAATAAAAATTTAATTATAAATGTTGACAATAAAGATATATTTCATATGATACAACAATATTCAATTTATTTTGTTCATTTATTTTCACATGATTTGATTAAAAAGTAACTATTTCAAATATTTTTATTTATTTATCAATATTAGTAAATTTATAAAATTTATAGTAAAGTAAATTTATAGTGTATTAATAAATCCTTTGTGAAACACCATATAATATTAGACATAATCAATATTTCTTAAATGAATGGAAGGTTATAATTACAAAATTTTGTGTCATTAATATCAAGACTTTATCGGTTCCAAATCTTTTCTACTTTTGAAAAAAGAAAACTGTAATGCATTGTGTATAACAAATGCGATCATTATAATACTACTATCACATTATTGTTATTCTTATTAAGAATGTATGAGTTAAATTTCTAGAAAACAAAAGCTGAAACTGAACACGAAATAAAATCCAGAAATTATTTACTGTATTCTGACTGTTACTTTTGAAAAACTATGCCACTAACTCTCTGAAATCTGAAGTTGAAATTTCATATTGAACATACGGTTGGTTGTCAGTAAACTTTTTACTCCAATCTATATCGATGTAATTAAAGTGAACAATGCAGAAATTATTGACGTTTGATCAAACTCCAAATGTTTCTTCATTTTAATTCTTCAAGAAAATTGTTTTGTTTTAATGTTATAGTCTCGAATCCAATTATTTAAATATTATTAACTTTATTACTTTATTGATTTTTCTACTAATGAAAGATATTTTAACTACTTTGGTTGAAAATTCAACAAAAAATTTTTATTTTGTACATGAAAATATTTTTTTTTTGAAACAAATAAAGTATGATACCTTGTTTTTATACAGAATAATAAATAAAGATTATGTACGAATTCTTTATATATTAAATTTATTGACTATCCCCCTTTTTCCTCATTTAAGTTTGCAAAGTGTAATAATTTTCAAGTTTTTATATATTTGCTGAACTATCATTATGAAACTGTTTTCTCATTTAATTAATTTAAGTCCTTGTCGATCGGTTTCTTCATATACCTTTTCTATTGATATATAATTATTTTTTAATCATTTATACTTATTATTTAGCCAAAGTTGATTTATTGTTTCTTTTACAAATCTTTGAATTTTATACATTAATTTTAAAATAAATAACAACTATAAGACTTTGTAAAATTTTAAGAATATTTGTCGACAAAATACAAAAATACATACTAGCTATTTAAAGAAAATTTTGAATAATTTATATAAATAAAAATTTTCAGAAAAATAGAAAATATATATAAATTAAAAATTTTTATTATTAAATTTATCATTAAGAAATGGTATATCAATATTGTATATTTTTTATGTAACGATCCTTTTACATATAAATATGATCAAAGATGTACTGCGAATATTTAGTTCTTTTTTTAAATGTCATATATTCTTTAAATACAAAACTTTTCTATGGTTGATCATTA
Source organism: Eupristina koningsbergeri (assembly GCA_018907245.1). Classification (NCBI taxonomy): domain Eukaryota; kingdom Metazoa; phylum Arthropoda; class Insecta; order Hymenoptera; family Agaonidae; genus Eupristina; species Eupristina koningsbergeri. The sequence goes on along the minus strand of JACCHV010002877.1, from coordinate 197,744 downwards.
ATATAATTCTATATTAATGGTATAAAATAATTTATTATATAAGAATAATAAAAAATTTAAATAATTTCAAAGTAATTTTAGGAATAAATATGATATTATTACATGATAAATATTCACATGTTTTAAGTTTTATTAAAATTAAAAAATATTTATAATAACTTATGTCATTCAGATGATTTGTGAAAAGAAGTAATGTTTCAATAAATATAAATGTATATCTACAATTATTTTCCAATTCATAAATAATATATTTTTTTGTTTTTCAATTTTGAATATTTTGTCCATTTAATAATAATAAACCTTGTGTATATATTATGAAATTCATTATTATTAACACCAATTTCCGATATGTTAATAAACATTTATAATTCATATTTTTATCAATACATTACAGATATGCTTCAGTATTAACATTTATTTTTAATGAAACGCAATATTTTATGAAGATGAAATTAATAGATATTTTATGCATAGGAGAGCACAACATGTAAAATTTTATTATTGGTATATGTTGTATATAAATGCTTCGTACTAGTTTATAATATGGAAGTATGAATAAAATAAATATGAAAAAAAGTAATACATGAAATTATCATAAGTTTAAGTGATTTACAAATTTTAAAGGTAACAATATTAAATATTAAAATGAAGATTTGCTTGAGTATCAAATTTATTTATGATAACTCAAAAAAATTTAGCATGTTTTATTATTAAATTTTAGTCCCTTATTTTATCATTGAGTTTCCTAACATAGTTTGAAATTAGTGTATACTTATATTTATTAAATCTAAAAAGTAGCTTAAAACATCAGTTAGTGTAAGTTTGAAATTTATAGGAAAAAAAATATTCTACATTATATTAATTATTAATATAATTGTAGAAAAATAATAAACATTAATAAATAATTAAAAGTAAAGCGTATTATGTTAATAGGTATAAAATAATCGTATATGTTAAATGTATATTGATAAATCAGAACGAAGTTTTTAAGTTTTATGCACCGATTTTCGTTTAATTCATCTAAATGCATTTGCTGAACAATTGGCGAGACTGACGAAAATTATTTTTCAGTATCAAAATGTTCTGTTCAAAATGTTTTGTTTCAAACCTTTTAAATAACTGTCGTCTATATGTAAACGAAGCATCCACTAATATTAAATATAATACATCAGAAAAATTACATAAATAAGTGAAATACTATTATGTTTCTGTTATTAAGTTTAATAAGAAATATTTTAGAAAGTATATCAATCGTATTAATTTTAATATTTAATTAAATAGTTGGATAAAAAAAGTTTTGCAACTCTCTACAAATTAATTTAATAAAGTAAAGATATAATATCCAATTTTGATTATACCTATATTTCTCTTCATTGTGTAATATGAATTAGTACTTTTTCCTTTGAAAAAGTTATGAATAATCAATATTTTTATCTAAAAGATATTTATTTTTTACGATCATTAAAAAGTAGTATTGTTACAACAACACAAAAGGTATAAATCAGCTTCTTTTTATATAAGAGGAGAGATTTGATATTCTTTTGTAGAAGTATACATGCACAGTTAGAAATTGATGTCCGTACACAAGAATATTGGATTACGAATAATATTACTATATTTTAAACATCATAAAACTTTCGATTTGTTATTCAAACGAATGGACCTTAATCAAGATCGAAATATGATTTTATATGCGAAGTTAGGCGATACAAAATAAATCCGTTTGCCTTCCTTCACGATGGATGAATTTGAGTAATCTTTCTAATTAATTAGATAAAATGAAAATAGATAACGCGATTCAGGGTCCAATCTAATTTTGGAGAGCTAAATCGAGTGAAAGGCAACAATGGATTAATCGCGTGATTGGATATCGGATCCGAGTAATCAATGGCAACGTCACTTTCCTTGGCGGAAAACAGCATCCGTGAAGGATCTTTCGAGCCGACGGTCAGGATGCGTCGGCATTGCGAGTGTAATCACCAGTTCCTCTAACATGGAAAGGGTAAGGGGGTGACGGGGGGGGAAGAGCGATTCTACCCTTTTTCTAACTTTGTCATTTTCATGGCTATTATTTTTAGCGATCGTGTGCGTATCCAAGGTTGCCAATGAAGGTCGCTGATGATGAGGGTGAGAGTTTAAACTGCAATGGTTATTCTTTGGAAAATAGTATTTTTCGGTGAATCTCACCTCGGTCTTGCAATCAAAAACTTATTTTTTTTTTTTAATAACCGACAAAAGGCCGAGCTTTTAAACTCGATTGAATAATGAATAACACCTTAGACCTATTTTTGGTGCTAAAGACTTCATCACGAACACGAGGAATCATTTTCAAAATAAATTATCATTTTATAACATACACGTGGAGATTTGAAATTGTAATCGATTTCATTACCGTTCAATTATGGCGGAATAGGTTCAGTAAACGCAATAAAGCATAAAATGAAATTAGCTTCAACATGGTATTGCTTTTAATACATTTAAATGAATTTAAATAATATTGATTTAAATTTGATTATTGAAAATTGTACTAATTATCTTGAAGCGAACTTTATTAACTTTTATTAACATGAAATGTTGCATTCATGATAATTAACGAAATAGTTTCACAAGGTGCACAATTAAACGAAATTTATTTCCGTGCTTGATCAATTTATCTTTGTAACATTGTATAAAATGATAAATGGTTCTTAAAAATAGCACGATTTATTATTCTTCGTGCTGCTTCATGAACTGAAAAAACATTTGCACCCCCCTCCCCCGATTTGAGATTATAATTAAAAGTTGGTGTGACCGTTGGTTCGATTTCTGATTTTTCTCTAGAAATAAAAGGGAAAAAGTCGGCAAGTAATGGACTTATGTACTTGATTACGTACTTAAGCCTCGGATGGCATATATTTGCTCATTGTACTTACAAAACGACGTATCAATTAGAGTTTCCAGTTGGCCAGCACGTACTCGAAGACACTCACCCCTCTCTTTTCCCTCTCAACCTCTTTTTACGATTCTACGATCCACGGCAATAGACGTTAAGTACACGGATTTTCACCCGCGAGACCGAGTGAGCTATAGTAAACCATTCACTCGTCCATTATTCTCGGATAAAATTTTATTTCAGTGAAAGTGTAAAGCATTGCTCGTAATAATCCGAATCATGGTCTGTTAATTCGACGGTTCGCAAAAAAATGAAATTCCGTGCGTTTTTCCCTTTGCGCCGAGTCAGTTCCGCGATTCCTTGGCTGGGTTTTTATCATCTGTTATCGAGAATAAACTTTTCTCCGAAACGCGCAATTGTTAAATGGTGCGGCAAACGAGCAATTAATTCGTCGGTTGGAGCAATATACTCCGTCCGAGGGCCGGCGGTTAATGCCAAGCTGCTAAAATTGGACCATCGAAATTGCGAATATAGAAAGGAAAACCGGTCGAAAACATTTAAAGATATTCTCGGAATAATGAATCTTTTGAAACTGTATTCGGAACATTTTCACTCGGGACAGCGTCAAAGACAAAAAAACTTATCCTCTCTTACGATTCGCTCGAGTGAACAATGCACTGTTTACCGTATATCGCTCGGGAAAGAAAAATGAATGGGAAGCTGAGAGATTTAACGCTTATTCTTCAAAGACCTCAAAAAACTCCTCCGAGAGCAAAAAAATGTCTTTCTAATTGACGGTCATTGCTAATTCTCGTGTCTGTCGAAATTAATATCTGAATTATTTAGTCCACGTTGCGTAAGAAGTTGTACTGAGGCGGCGCACGTGTTTCAATTATTCGAAGTAAAACAGTCGCAGCCTCCTTGAAAATCAGCGAGTGCGGATGGCGCGCGAGCAGATCAAAGGATACGACCGCACAAAGGGATCAAAGGAGTGCACGTGCATTATTCCGAAGGTGGGATATAGACGCACATCCCCGACCTCCCCTCAAATAAACGCCATCGCCCGGAGGAGGAGGAGGAGGAGGAGGGCCTCTGGGGGTGGGACTGGGACGTGGTGCCGAGGGTGACCAAGACTGCACGAGCCTCGGGGGTGGCTTTGGCGGTTCGCGCGGTTTCCTCGTCGTCTGACCGACCCCGAACGACTGCATCATACTCGGCGCTTCCGATTGATCTCTATACCGCGAACGAGAGAGAGAGACACTGCAATCGTGCGTCTGCGCAACTAATTAGTTTGCGACGTCGCGAAACCGCGCATTCAAAGGTAATCGGATGCATTACTTGGCGCATACGTCGGGGATTCTTTGGGGCGAAGTCGCCGCCCCCGCTGACGACGCACATCTTGACTCCCGGGGGGGATTTCCGGGCTGAAGATCAGGGACGTCAAATATAATGTGCCGGCGAAAGATTTAATGCGTAATGGCTCGAGTTGGGAGTTTGGATCTTTTCCCGTTGCTTCGCGGCGAGCCTTTGTCAAAATAGTTTTTAAAAGCACTTTTGTCTGGCTTTTAACCTCCTCCCCCCCCACTTATCGCGTATACTTTGCTATTGTCTTATTTACAGAGAACCATAAAGTATTTAAGGTTCTTCATAATATCTAGCTAATCTACGATCAAGACATTCGTCAAAATTAAACTGTATGAACTGACTTGTGAATGTTCTTGAAAAAAAAAGAAAAAGAGATTCATTTTTCATGAAGAATAATTAATTATCATTGTTTAGTAAAACTTTTTCAATATTTATACGCATAAATGTGAAAATTAGAAACAATTAAAATTTGTTGAATTAATATAAATATGTAGTTAAAATATATATATATATATATATTTATTATTGTATATATAAATTTGGTTCATCAATACATTTATATGATTTAAAATTATTTGTTTATAAATTTTTTTATAGTTTATTTGATGATTTGTTAAATTCATATTCTATCCTTTCTATTAAAAAATATTTGAGCATTTTTATGAAAATATTTCTTTCCACATTAATATTTTTATTTCAAATTAAAAATAAACTTTTAGACAATGTTATTCGCACTAAACTTTTAAATTTTATTTTTTTATCCAAGTATCCGTATATGCGATGTTTTTGAAAATCATATTTCAATTATTAAATATTTATTGTAAAGTTGTATTATTATTTCAATTATATTCTTCGAGTTCATCAAGTTTAGAATACAAATAAAGATATTCTTCCACATAATTTAATTATTTTTATAATTTCAACAAAGTTTTAAATTTGATTGCTATGTTTGTACAGCCACTTATATTAAATTGATAATTAAATTTATTACAAATTATTGTAATATTAAAGGATCCATATTAGTGAAATAATAATATAATGATGCAATAAATTTATATATTTATAATAGTTAATGAAATTTTTTTTTAATCGTTATTTTAAAAATATACACCTTACGAAGCGATATGTGATAACTAATTATGAAAAAATTGAATGAAATTTAGATACAAGGAGAAATATCTAGTGGACATAAAAAAAAATAATTCACAAAATTTTGAATATTTTAAATAAGAAAAAAATTAATTGAAGATTAATGTCAGGTATATATTATAATATTATTTTTATAAAAACTTAAGTATCCAAAATTACATTTTTTCATTATTATAGTACAATTTAAAGTATAAAATTCACAGTAAATTTTTAATTGTAAAGGAATTTTAATAACATTATAATATAAATAATGTTTCAAAATTTTGAACGTGTAAACGAGACTGATAATATGTTAATGAGCGTTTCAAGAGTTATTAAAATTTTATATAAAAGTTACGATTTTTTATTAATAACCATTTACCCTTTTTATAATTAATCATAAAAATATATGTATATAATATATATTAATTCAATAATACTATTATCTCTATAAAAACAATACTTTAAAATAAAATTTATAAAAGTTACAAAATTTATAAAAACCCTAAGTTTGAAAGATATTTGAAAATTTTTAATGTTCAACAAAAGCAGCATACGAGAGTAATTTTGACTTGAATTCATAAATTAAATAAATCAGAAAGATTACGATACTGATAATAAAAAAATTGTAATTTTATTTACTTTAGTCTATCTAGAAAAATGACTTGTCAACTACTGCGTGTAATAAAATTCAAAGAATATCTAGTCAATCTTTTTTCAATCAATTAGCTACCATTAAGTCCTAATTATTTTTTTTATATCCCACGTAGCTGTACACATGTTTTCATAAATTTTCACACTATCTACATTGACTATTTCCTTTATGATGAAGATATATAAAATCTGTAATTACTGTTACAATCCGAAAACGCTTGTATAAAACACACTCGACAGAAAACAGAACGAAATATCTTTTAGAATTACACTCGATGTAATTTCAAGTACTACATTTGAAACATCAGTCTCACATACTTGTATTGTTCATCCACAATTGTTTTACCTCTTCTTTCATTCCGTTTCGAACTTCATCTCTCTCTCTCTCTCTCATTCTGTCTACACATTTTTTTATTCTCACTCACTCTTTTATCTTTCAGTACTACCAACGCTCAAGTACTGTACCGTCACTCCTCGTTATCCTGTACATAAGATTGTCAGAGAAGAGAAAAGAAGCCATAAAAGCTGTACTCGACATCCCTCCATCTTTCAAGCATTTTTATTCTCTTGTAAAATTTATCACAACCTCGTCTTTGGCGACTTTGCATTCAAAGAGTTGGTTGACAAAGATTTTTCGCGTTCATTTAAATTTCTTTTTTACTTGCATCATTATTTTTATTCATGCAAATTAATAAATTATTTAGTCTTTTTCTTTCAAATGTTTTTATTATATTAATCTGACATTTTATTTTAATTATTTATGCAATAAAATAGAAGCCTTTGAAACAACCTATGTGGATTGATGTAATCAACTTTGAAACTTTGCTGATGTACCTCTATATTTTATTATCGTAAAAATTAAAATTTATTTCTTTAATGGAACATTAATGAATTTTTAATCTTTTCAATTTCCGGTTTTTAAATTTATTATTCAAATTTTATTCTACATTAATTTAACTTAATTCTTCATACATTTACTCTACATTTTTTTCTACGTTATATTTTATTTTTTTTTTAATTTTATCTATTTTGAGTGTTACAATAAATATTAATTTTTATAAACCAAATATCAATATTTATATAGTGAACATGGTATATTTTGATTTATAATATACGTGATTAAAATCATATTTTTTTATAAGCACTTAAAGTATTCAAGTAAAATACGTTTTTTTTGGAATTTTACAAAAAGACAATAAATTGAATCTTAAAAAACATTTTATAAACATAATAAAAAAAAAATAATAATGTAGAACTCATTGTTCACATAAAGCCATTTAAGTATATCAGACTTTAAAAATGGTATTCAGAAGAAAGCAAAATCAATAAACATGATTGAAGTTCTAATAAAAAATATTTATGTTCAATAAATTTTATGATAATTTACACATTACAGTAATACACAAAATTCTAGGACAAAGTTTTATTTTACTTAAACTTTTATTTGAGAGAAATAATATAAAATATATAAAGTAATGAAATTCCAATGCTTCACTTTTATTGTATAAAGCAAATTAAATAATGAATATTAAATACAATACAATAAAAAATATTAATCAAACAATAAAAAGTATTTTTTAAATAATTTTCCAGAATAATGTATTTATAATTAAAATTTAATTCATAATGAATTAATAAATTAAAATTGAAAGTATATAAAATTTTTAAAACAGTTTCTGATAAAAATATCAGGAAAGCAGAATAGATTAAAATATTTCGATTCTAATCATATTCTTGAAAGATTGTGATAAATATATATTTTTAAAACATAAAGAGTCAAGATGATTGTTCGTAAATAGTATGGAAGTTTAAAAAGTCTGATAAAGTTTTCGAGCTAATATAAACAATACATATCTCTACACTTTACGTTTCCATTATATTCGTAATTTGATTGTACGGCACATGTCTAAATTATATTTGAATTTTAATCTTCCTTCATATTTAAGATATTTCATTCTAAATACTAAAAATATTTTTTAAATTATTTATATTTTAATATCATACGTTTTTAAAATAGCTAAAATTATTAATAATCTAAATTACATTTTTCAGTTATTTAATAAATAAAATTTTTCATAAATATAAATGAAATTAAAATAGATCAAAGTTGCTAAAAAAAAAAAATTTATATTTTGTGAAAACGTATTGCATGTATATATTACTTATAAATTATAATAAATTGGTCTTTAATTAAAGCAAATGAATTATTTTATTTTTAAATTTTCAATCGTTAAAATAATATTCAACATTTAGTTTTATAAAACAATACCCAAATATATAATAATGGAAGGATATTATTTATTAGTGTTTTTATATAATTTATTGCATGGTAATAAATTATTTAATTTTTTGTTTTAAGTGAGTCCTTGAAACCTCACTCCTCCTTTTAAACACTATTGTACTACATTATTTTAACAATAATAATGACAATGCCATACATGTCTATATAATAAATGTGTGTATTATATATAATCAACATTAGTAAATATATAAAGTCTGTATTTACTAATCATAAAATTAATGAATACATTGATAGACTGAAAAGTTAACGTGCCCGTAATAAAATATTTCATAAAGTTACTATGTTCCAAATTGTATGATAGTATTTTTTTTTGTACGTGTACATTTTTTATAGTAAAAAAATTATTGCTTCATATTATTTTATTTTTTCTTAGAACTTTTTCAAAAAATGATAAAAACCTTTTAAAAATAAACAATTTAATTATACACTTATTGTAATATAATTATTATGAATATTTGGAATTAGACAATATTTAAGAAATTTCATTACGGTATTTTAGTATTGATAAATAATTTAGTCGTAGCAGTATGCAATAATATTATTTATAATGATCAGCTAAACTGTAAATAGTACAAATAAATTAAATAATTTTCCTTTTCTTCAATTATTTGAATATTCATACAATATTCTATTGTGTATATTTTTAATAAAAATTATCTGTTGTAAGATGTCAAAAATGATCTTTTTATTTTAATTGGCTTTCTAATTTGAATTATTTTTGCATTGGATATATTTGTTTTTGGTTTCCTTTGAAAATTGTATTTTGAATTTTTTCTTCTAATAGTTTATTGTAGTACAAAAATTATTAAAGATGACAAAAAAAGAATAGGTTATTATTGTATTAATATTTAGTATAAATTAATATGAAAATAAAATAAAAATTTATTTTTAACATTCATCTTTTTCAAATGAATTATAAATTTATTGTTTAAATCAATATTAGTGTTTGTATATTGAAATACTACATAATCCAGCGTGATTGTCTATTTAAAGCGTAATAACGTGTTCTTATTTAGGTAAAAGCTTTGTCGAAGACAATTTAATGGAGTTCTTTGTATACATTTCTCATAAAATTGATAAAGAAAATAGAATAATCAGGAATGAAGAACATTTTCCATAATTGCAAGTATTGCACTAAAGATCGTTCAACTTCATCTTTATTTGTGTTTGATCAAATTGTGTCAAAAAATAAAAAAAGTGTTTTAAATTTAATCTCACGTATTTTTTGTTTGTTACGGTGATTAGAGCAAAATTAATGTTATAATCGACACGATTATACAATATACTGGAATGAAAAACTAAGAAACTTATTATTGCTGAACAATAATGTATGTTGATTTGAAATATCTGTATAATAAACACGAGTGATAGCTGCTTGGTCTACTTGGAAGTAAAAATTCAAAATTATGTGTATAGAGTGCATTCAAATAAACCGAATAGACAGACGGAAATTTTTTGACATAAATGCATTTGAGATTTATAATGGAATACTGGGAAAAGTTGAATTTTCCAAAAATTGAGTGAAACGAAGAGTTGTATTTGGTTTGGGCTAAAAGAGGCTAGAATTCGTGGTGAGTCACTTCCTCGTAAATTACATGTTAAATAAATAAGACGATGAAAAAGCGATTTGTTGGATGTATTGATTTTTGGTGGTCTGTGCCCTTGTTTTAAAAAGTGATTCCTTGTGTGTTTATTTTGCAAATGCCAATTTAATGAAATTGGGAGTAGGGAGTAGCATCAGCATCACGAACGAGGCTAAGGGTAAATGCAACGAAGTTAAGGTCAATAATACGCCAGCCGCCAAACCACATTACATCCATCAGTGCCAGATACCGGAGAATATTAACTCGGTAATTCCAATGGCAATCGCGTGCGATCGTGCGATGACCGATAAACCATATCGGCCTACATTTTGCAAAAATGCCTCCCCTCGGCCGGGGCACGCGCGGCGACTCGGGTGGCGCACCACCTCCTGGGGGCCAACTTACTTCTTCAGCGCCTCGAGGAAGTGCATCCTGAAACGTGATAGACCAATGGTACCGGGGGGAGGGGGGCTCTTTTTTGTCACTCGCACTCACTCCGACCCGTACTCGCACTCGGATTCAAGTGCGTCGAGACGCGCACGCCAAGTACTGGCGCAATACTGGCGGCCAGGCTAAGCACGATCCCACATTTTTCTCGGTTTTTCTAAGCTCTGACGCGTCACCGCGTCACTCGAGATAGGACAAATATTTGAGGAACGCCTGCGCCGCGATAAAACCTGCACGATTTTCGCGTAAGAGCCGCGCGATCAATTGTATTACGCCAACCAGGTGCTATCGGCGAACACTCTCTCCTTCTCCTGGAGTGCTCTCTAGGACCTAGTGCAGACCTCCAGCCCGGAAGTCACACGCTCGTGAATCCAACACCTGGAGAGAGAGAAAGAGAGAGAGATATGCACAGATAAATTTTTGTTTGCACACGCAAGATTGTACAGTTGGTTTGGTTTACCTGCACAAGATAATGCAAATGTAAATAATTAAAATAGCGTATCAGCTTCCAGAAATAAAGAACTCTTCGGAATCAATACTTCAAAGATCAGTGGTTCCGGTTCGCGCTAATCGCGTTTCGAGCACCGATGGTCATTCCCCTCCCCTCCCCCCTTCCCTATTAATAATCCACGCCAATATTTTCTTCGTAAATAACCGCGTAATATCCACTCTAGTGGTGCTGTCGGTAATTTAAGTTCTTGTTTGTGTTTATTGCAATGAATAATGAAAATCTCCATAATCCGATGAGCGCTTCAATGGGATTTTTGATGTTTCTACTGATAATCACTAAAAAATCATTCAAGAAATCAAGTCCATTAATTTTACACGAGCTCTTCATATACTTTTCGAATTTCAACTTATTAATAATTACCTTCCCAAAATTTGTAATTTTACATTTTGTACCATGAATCTCAAATTATTGGATTCACATCACGATTGAATGAGAGGTGATATTAGCAATATCGATTATTGGTAATTTCCAATGGTTCAAGATTTAATTTAAAAATCAAGTTTTCCTTATAATGGAATAGTAAATATAAAATTTAAATTTTCTTTTGATTTATGGTAATTTTATTAAAAAATTTATAAAAATTACAATTATTCTTCCGGTGTATATCATGGACCATCGAGTTTAATGCAAAAAATTAATTTACATAGTTTCAAAATTCAACAAAACATGAAAAATCATTATTATCCGCTTTAGCTATGTTTAATCCAATATTATCCGCGCATGAATAGTTTAAAGCCATCTGAACATAATTTTGAATAATCCTATTTTTTAAAAGCATTTTTTTCTGAATAATATTATAAGATATTATAAATTTTATTAATCAATATGTAACTAAATTAATCTCTTTCGTCGCATAAAATGCTACATTAATCTTTAATTCTAAATTTAACATATTATAATAGTGTAGATATTGGATGTGCATAATATTCAAACGTATTTAGCCATGCGAATTAATTCACACATTACATCATTATCGTAAACAAATTCCTAACTAAATTTTACAAGATTCATTAAATAATATATGCAATTTAATTATAACATTTCATTACATTCATTACTTATACAATATTTATACAAATTAATTATAATTTAATACTTTAAATAATATCTATTAAAAAGATATTATACAAATAACTTCATGGGATAATATTTTATTAACATTTATTAATATTTTTTATAATAGCACTTAATTTTATAAAAAAATTAAAATATGTTATTTATATCATAACTTATTCGTTGTATTTTTTATATCTATGAATTGCTAATTAAGATTTGTACTCTAATATTTATTAATTGTTGAAAAATAATGATATATCAAGTATTATTTATAACGAAAGTGTTACTTATTCAAATTATTGTTTTAATCTTTTACTTGTTTAATTTTAATTATCATACTCTGAAAATTAAATGTATATTTGAATTAATTCATTGTCAGCTATTAATTGCAGTTTCAGTTTTTATAATATTTGCTAACATAACATAGATGTGACAATGCATTGAAATTTACAAATAAAAATTTTTTTTTATTTTAGTACTTTGTATGTTTTTTTTGCAAAATCTTTTATTTAACAAGTAATTAAACATAACCATATTACAAATATGAAAAACACAAAACTAGAGTATTTTTCTCATGACTTCTTAAGTGTGTATATTTCTTGTACAAATACACATATTGATACATGTGAAATATTTTAAAAATGGATGTAATAAAATTAATTATATTTTATTTTTGGAATTTCATAGAACTTTCATTAAATATATGTGTGCGTTTTCATGTTCGTACACATGTACATGTGTGTGATTCTATATGTATTTATATGCATGTATAAATAGTATAAATGAAAATGATTCATCTAGCTTTTATAGTTTAAGTAAAATTTTATACAATTTGATAGCATTATAAATTTGTATTAAGATATTTTTATTGAAATACTGAATCTATTCAAAATATTAATATTTGATGTTAAATTAAAATATGCAATTAAAGTAACTATCTTAAATAATTTTTAAATTATCATTGTCTTCAATGGAACATGTTTTAAATACTAAACTGTTTACACTCTAAATAAATATTAGGTTAATAATAATAATTAATTTAGTAATATCAGTAATTTAATTACAAAACAATGTATTTTGTATGTTTTCATTCCGGAAAAAATATTAATATGAAAGGAACACGTATAATAAATTCAATTATAAATGAGTCATAATTAAATATGTAAATAGTATGAAAGAGAATTGAATGATTCATTGATTGATTGATAGATCATTATAATATTATTTGCAAATTCAATATTTATTAAGGTTGAAGTTCTCATTACATTTTTAAATTAATATTTAGACGTATTACAAATTGTTATTCGATGTAAGCACGTTAATCAATTAGTATAAATTAAAAATTACTCAAAAACAAAAGAATAGTATAATCTATATATACATAAAGTATTTATATAATTAAATATCGGATTATTATATAAATTTTGTACTTTATGCATACTTTATTTTGGAATATAGTTTAAATTTAATCGTTTTGTTATCTATATAAATCCTGAATCATACAAACATTGATAATATTTAATGTAGGATATTAAAAAAATATGCTATATAAATGCAGAATACATTAAATTTATAAAATGAAATTATTTATCTTTTCCAATCCACGCTATACAATGAATATGCAACAAAAGCTTTTTCTTAATTTTCCTATTGTAATTCAAATCAAAAACTTAGTAACAAAGTTCGTGAGTAAAAATGCATATGTAAAAAGTCATATAAAACGTAATTGAGATTTAGTAGTGTTGGTCAATTATAAATCGTGGCGCTATCTAATTCGTTTAGAGCGCATTATTTTTGAAAAATTGATCAATAAAAAATATGAATGGCCCGCACTTGAAGAATCGGCGAGCTTACTCAATTCAGTTTAAACATTAAAATCAAGAGAAGATTCGCGTCAAATAAATTGCAGCCTTGAAATGTTGTTAAAAAGTCGGCTATTAAATTTAGCGACTTCAAGCAAAATAAAGAAGACACAATACGGAAAAATAAGCCGAAAGTCAATAGCAGAATGCTCATCATTTTATTATTGTCTGGTGAAACTCTGCGTAAGGAAGTTATTCGTTGCTAAAAATTAAACACTAGATGTAGATGTAGGCGTTGCAAACCATTTGCTAGGCAAAATTAGCTGGATTCGCGCACAATATTGAGGGCAAGGCTATCGCCTCCCGCCCAGTTATATCTTTCACGATAACATTCTATTGGTTCTGATATTTGCGAGCGTATCCACGTCTAGGAGTTTATCGTGTCCGCTCGAGGAGAAGAGGATCCGGATCCTTGAACGCTGCCCTTCTGTTTGCAAACTCGAAATCTCCCTTCGTGCCCGACCCTTTTGCTCTTGCTCTCCAGTTGACGAGTATTGAATTTTGCCAACCCGAATCGATAGTTTAACAAATTGAGTTATTGTCTGCGTATCAAAAACTATTTCGCTTTCAATTGCCTCAAGATTAATATGAATATCATTTCACCGCGATACAATACAAAATTAATTAATCCAAATATTGATGTAGTGTTAGAATTGTATATGTGATTTTTATTTCAGCTTCTTGAATCTTTTCTCGCGTCGACAATACAATATTATGCTTAAAATTATGCTATACTTGTGCTTATAATTTTCAGTGCAACATTTTTATTACACAGCTAACATTGCTGCATACAAATTTATTCAAAATGTATTCAGAATCACGTAATATTTCAAAAAAATCAATGTGCTGAAGTATTTGCAGTAAATACTTTTCTCAATATATCATTCGCTCTAAATGTAACAAAATTTCCGATAAATAACTTTTAATATCTTACACAATTTTACACAATTTAAGAATGATAAAAACAACAATGACAATGATAAAGTAACGTTTGTAAATGATTGATTTTAATTTTTTAAATTATTAAATAAGCTAACCCGTATTTTAAATTAAACAAAAAAAAAAAAAAAAATTATAAATAGATCGTCTTTGAGACTATGTGCACAGTGAAAAAATAAATTTATTAATATATTTAGTTGATACATTGTGAAACAGGTTAATGTATAATATATAATGGTTGGATGGAAGGTCAAAGTGCAAAATTTTAAATAATAGTTAAGGTCTGAGAAAGAGTTGTATTTCTTTTTCAGCTACTCTCGGTTTACTGCAATTTTTCTTTGCGAGCTAGACATTCGCGGTCCGGTAAAAGATTATTCAATTTTTTTTGTATTATTAGCCTCAACAATGATTGCCTAAAGTTATATTAGTTCGGACAGTTTTTAAAGCGCATCCATTGTATTTTACGCGTAAGATCTATCGTTTTGCTAGGTTGACTTAATAAGGAGAAGCCTAATCGAATCAATACCGAGCGATGAGAAGATGAGGAAGTTTGAGAAGAAGAACGAGAGCCGAAACGAATTACGCAAGAGCGTCTGCATTTCCCGTAGTGACGTGTCTGGTGCTGTGCGGATGCACGCAGCATCCGAACCAGATGAATTCGCGAATAACGTCTTGTTGAAGAGGCATCGCAATGCCTGCCAACAAGCGAAAAGCGGAAGGTCAAGGCTCTTGCGAGATTTCTCGATTCTTTGCCAAAGATGAGACGTTGGTTTTGACTCGATTTGACGTTAGTTATCAGACAGAGACAAGTTGATGATTGGAAATCCCTCTTCTACCCTCCGTTTTATCATTTTTTTCATTTCCCGAGGGAAATTGACGATTCCAGAGAAGCGCATCATGCGATTTCTTCATCCGAGGCACTGGATTTAAGCTAAATTTACTAGTCACGTCATTTAAATATGAGAAATATTTAATGCCAGACGACTTTTCTTTAAGATGATAAATTCGCAGGAAAAAGAAAAAGGAATATCTAATGTAACAGAATAAATTTAAATCTCTGCTTTCATTTTATAGCTATAAATAATGAGTGATACATTAAATCTTTTGTATTTTTAATAAGAAACACTTTTAGTATTGAAAATGTTATTTATCTGTTGGGTTGACCTCAGAATTTTAAAGAGTTTAAATTAAATTCAGTCTCTATTCTGCTTCAGTGCAAAGCTTTGTATTTCATGATACATTATTGCTCCTATCTAAATAATGAAATTATTGACCGAATTTCAAATATGGAAAAATCAATAAAGTATATCAAATAGCTTGAAATGCTAGTAAATGTTTCATTTTGGGAAAATAAGTCTCTACCAAAAATAGTCTTTATTATTACTTGATTTATTAAATAGGTTTAGCGCGTTAAATCTTCAGTCATATTGTTATAAACATTGAATCCATCCACTATATCATTCTTTAAAATATATATAAATAAATGTATACTACATAAATAATTTATCCAACAAAATCTTTATAGCGTCTAATACAACTACAAAAACAGTTCTCTAAATGATTTAGATATCGTGCTTTATAGTCATTACTTTCCTCCGTTGAATAAAGATTAAAATAGTTTCAATTTTTCAATTTCCTAAATTTTATTTGTTTCCGAACATTTTTTTTAAAGAAAAATTTTCACAGTAAAGATAATAGTCAATTTTAATTTACAATTAAATCTGAATAGCGATTTAATAGCTAATAGATTTATTTATGCACAACTAAACAATTTTTTTTATTTACACAATCATACGTATTCGTTTACATATATGTATGTATATTTCTATTTTTTTTTAACGATAAGAAATGGCTACCAATTATTTAAAACTATATATTTATTATTCATTTTTTAGTAATGATTTTTATAAAATATTTTTACTTGAAGATAAATACATGATTTGTCTGAAAAATATCAAGTTTTTATTTATTTTTTTCCTTTTAAGCCACTATTTGTCATATTGATTTCGGGAAAGTCAGAAAATGCTCAGGGGAGTTTTTCCATTTGTCCTTTTTTTTCGATTATTAGGAGAAGCAGGATTTATCTTTTGTTTTTCGTGTTTTTCAATATTGTAACACGTCACGATGGAACCATTGGTGAAATAGCGCTAAAGTTTTATTTACAATTTCGTAAAAACACTGTGCAGATTTTTAAAAAAGGCTAAATGTTAAAAAAGATTTTATAGGGTAAGTATATGAAAATTTCGATAAATGTCATCAATCACCCTATGATAAATAATACTTATTTTTAAGGACTTTTTTTTAACATTTAATAATGTCTATAGCATTTTATCAAGCAGCAAGTAAATTTTTGCTATATGTTTGTTCCAACAATCACTCTATCGAATTGTGTTACGAAATTCAAAAACAGACTTCGAACAAAGAAAAATTCTGTCGCTTTGAATGATGGAAAAAAAGAGACAAATAAAGACAAACTCCCCCGCGTATTTTTCGACCTCACCGAATTCGTTACGACAAGTAGTCGCGCCAAAAAAAATCTCAATATTTTATAGATACACCATGTATATACATGTACGCATACAATATTTGTCTGAAAAAGAATTATTAAATTTTCATCCAATTTTTGTATGACTTATACGAAATAATAATTTAAATAAAAGCTATATAAATACATTTTATGTATAAAATTAATATCCTCAAAAAATAAAGTAAAATAAACAAAAAATTGTATTAATTATTGACGTAGCTTTCAAAAATTACAACATTATTGTAAATGAAATAAAAGCTAAATTTTTAGTTTTAATGTATAAAATTTATAGTCGATAAACGTAAATCAAATAAATTATCGATGACACTGACATTTATTATTATGGACAAAAATATCGAAAAATTGTAGATATTTATATCTTTATTATAGTTTAGTATATAAATTCAGAAATCTTACTTTATTATATAATTTTTATAAAGTATATTTCATATTTATAATAAAAATATATTCACAAAATAAGTTTTTTTCCATTTTAATTACATTGTAAATATTTTTAATTTTCTTGAATTTTCATATATTTTTAAAAACTATTTAATCATTTTTATACAATATTAATACAAAATTCCTCATATTTCTCATATATATGTATAGATATTAATTAATTTAATCCATGTTTAGATAAAGGTTAAAGGAAATTATAAAAAAATTTTATATGAGTTTTCTCTTATTAAATATTTTATTAAATTTTTAATACTTTTAATGATTAGTATTAAATTTTAGCAATAATTTTAGTAGCAATAATTATAAAAATTCGAATTATTTTTACTATAATAATTTTCACCAACAAAATATTATAAATATTAAAATAAACTTCTTGACAAGTAACATTATTTACTTTTATAAGTTTTTGTAATCTTAAAATTTAATTAAAAATACTATTCATAAATATATATTTATCAACAAATTTCTCATTATAAAATTTTGATTTCTTATGTTATAATAATTCAATATTTGTATATGATTAGTTCAATGGTAATAATGTAGGTTTAATATACTAATTTGTATTAGTTATTTACAAATAATATCTTAATTATTAAATAATGTTGACAAAAATAAATAAATTTATCACAACTTCAGAAATATCCTTTTTTAAATAAAGTATTAGTATATGTATTTCATAAATGTGTTGCAATAATTATAATATACATAATAATAAAGGATTTTTTATCAAATTCCTTTTGTACGAAATAATACTTTTTAAATATAGTTTATTTAAAGTAAATCATTGAAAAAAAGATGTATAATTTTATTACTAAGATATGTAAGATAATTCTAATAAATATAGTATTGTTTTCTTTAATTTTTGTTTATTTATATTTCATAATAATTACAATTTTAAATGAACTTAAGGTAATTTAGAATAAGAACAGCATGCATGTTTTAAATAAAGTATTAATAAAAAATTTCCTTTTTAGGATGTAGATAATTTCGGAAGGATGTGAATATTAAGCTAAGTAATATTAAATTGAATTATATTAACTGTAAAACAACTAAAATTGTTTTAATTAATCGTAAAAAAAAGAATTTGAAAAAAATTTTTAAATAAATTAAAAAAGATATTTAAAAATTAATACATATTTTCTTTAATGTTTATGAGAACTTCCTTACGTTAAAATATATATTTTTTTATATAAAAAATTTAATTATAAAGTTAATTAAATAGATTTAATTCAGAAAGTAACATAACTTTTTTTTTATATAAAAATTAATTATACTTTTCGAAAACTAGAGTTCATTAAAAATAATATTACAATTTATGCTTGTCTCGTTCTCATGTTAAATTCTAAAAATATTATAAGCTTTCAATTTTTTAATAATTATTAACTAAAAATATAAGTGCACAATGCTTGGTAATAATTAGTTATATACATAAATATATAGATTTTTCTTGGGTTTTATAAATATTTAAGAACAATATTTTATCTTTAAAATATCTTTTAATTAAAATTATTTGAATAATTTGTTAACTTGCAACTTATTATGTGAATTATTAAGTTAAGGCACTTTGATTAAACAAATAAATTGAAAATAGATTCTCAAATTTTAAAAGGACATTTAAAATTTTTCTCGTAAACATTATGGAATTAATAATATTACTTAAAATATTGGAAGTTATCCTCAGAGAACTTGTGATACCAACGTTACGCACCTAACCTACTGTATCGACTACGAATCAATAAATAGATGTGTGAAAATAAGTCTTTTTATTTGTACAATACTTAATTTTGTTAGTCATTATGTATTTTTGTATACAATTTACAGTATAATATGTATATGCTACTTTTTGCAAACTTATTAGAGGAAAAATTGTTGGCTCAGTTACATGTTAAATATTTTACCTTGCGTGTTTTTGCTTGTAACTATGTACAATAATTAGGGAAATTATTAAAATATATATATATATATATACATATAATGTAATAGAATAATATATAATTTTCAGTTAAGTTTGATATAAATATTTAAAATATCAAAAATGCTCCTAGTAATTGCAGGTAAATTAAGTATTGAGGACACGTGACTACAGGAAGTTTTAATGTTTGATTGAATTAATTAAGAAATTTATAAATGAATTATTATTAGATTAATTAATTATTTATATCTTGGTTATTGAAAGCCGTCGGAGAAGAATCTCTCTCGAAAATGCATGAAAACATCCACGATAGAGATTGAATCGAGAAAGATGTGGTGGTAAATTAGGGAAAGATAGCATTAATATCACTTTATTCTTTATTTAAACATTCTATAGTAATTCAAGTATTTCAAAGTAATTTAAAAATATTTTTTAATCAAAATCGAAAGTTGTTACAAGCTCTAAATGCATTTGTTTAAAGCAAATTTATTAGATGCTTATTCACGAATACAAAGAAACTTATTTTAATATTAAAATTAATATTTATTACGAAGTTGGGCTAGTTATCAGTTATTATTAGTTTAGCTATCAAATCAAGGCGTCTTCTATTAAAATGTTGATTTATTAAAAATAAACTTTTGTGCCATCACAATAGAAGAACATAACCTATTATGTTTATGAATGAAAATATAAGCGCATCATTCATCTTGTTTTGAATTGATCTGATTCCAGTAAGAGTGGGAGAAGTTTAAACCTGAATGGATATACATAATGAGCGCAGAACGAATATTAGATTGTTCAATTTAAAATTGTTTTGCAAGGGAAATATTGAAGATCGGGTTTGGAATGCTAATCTAACTTCTCCGAGATAAACGAGCTCTGTTCTATAGACGATTGAATAAAATTCGGCTCGAGGAGTCGAGTCTACTGCGCCCGCGACTTTAATTATTATTGTTCAAGATTCAAGAGTTTTCCCTATACTTGCAGAGCTCATTCGAGAGTCAAAAGCGACACGAATAATTAGGTTTTCCGTTTGGATTTCGCGAGAGAAAAGCCGAGGAAGGGCGCGAGGATCCGTCGTTAAGTATCGCCTCCGGATTCTGAATTCAACCATATAACCTCGTAATTTATCTTACCTGGTTGCTCGTTGATTTTCGCGTACCTGCAGTGTCACGAAATACGTAATACAGACGCGCTCGTCCTCTCAGACATTCGTTCACTCATACTCTCTCTTTCTCTTTCTTTCTGTTGCGCCCGCGCACACAGGTTCTTGATCCCTTTCCTTTTTCGCCCTTAACATGATGCGCCGGAGCGAACGCTGGGATTTTCACTTGACTGCCGTGCAAAGAGTGATTCTCGTCATCCCTTAGATTATAACTCATTCGACATCTCCAGGACAAACAAGAATAAATGCATCCTCATCTCCTAAACTAGCTTTCCCTCGCTTTTAATTTAGCAACTCGAAAATTTTTGTCGCAAACTAACTTGTTTTCTCGATTTTACTTAGTTTGACTCAGCAAACACTTACTACACTGCAATATATTATTGCATTCGAATTTTTATATAAATTTATTTAATAAAATTTTTCGTTTATCAATGAAATTTCTATACTTATAAAAAAAAAAAAAAGAAAAAAAATGATAAGGTAATAGGACTACACTTGGCATGAAATAGATAATTTTATTAAGTGTATTTTTGTTCAATCAATAAAATGCGAAACTAAATGTTAAATTATACCGAATATTAATTGTCATCCTATATCCAGAATATCAATATTTTATTTGAGAAGCTGTAAAATGATATCTGGTTTATTTTAAATTCCGTAGGAGTCATTTGATATAGTGTAATACTCAAGTTCTTTTGAATAAAATAACAGTTCATTGAATTCAGTCCGTATATTTGATGAGTATGTTTAATGCAAAAAAAAAAAAATTTTGTTCAATTCAAAAAAGCCTTAATAGTCAATATTGCCATGAATTATTTATGCCTTCTTATTTTAATCAATTAAAATGTCTGAAAGTATTAAATTATTTTGCCCTGCGTATTTTAAAAAAGTTATAAAGATGGTTTGTTAAATATTACTGACTTACAATATAAAGGATATTTGATATAAGTAATTTAAAAAATATGATTAATTTACATTATAATTGTATCAAAACAATGTAAGAAAAAATCTAATAGATGCTTCTACAATATAAAAACTTTAACTGCTATTTACAAGTTATATCTTTTTTGTTTACACTACTATAAATAACTGTCTAAATAAGATCAATATTTACCATTTCATAAAATTAATTAATTAATAATTCTATTAATAATTAAAAAGATTATGTAATCTTTATGAATAAATAACTAATCGATAATTCTAAACTATTGTTTTAACTAGTTCATGAAGTAAACTCTAAACAAATGTTATTCAAAAAAGTGATATTACCTTTAATACTGAGATAAAATATTTGCTATTAAATTTTAAATCAGTAATAAAATCATTTATTCATGTTTCATATAATTTTTAATATTTTTTAAATAATACCACGTTACTTTGAATAATGTTTAATTATAGTTTGTCTTCGTTTTCAATTTTGTAGATGCAAAATTTAATTTTTTCTAGTATGAGTAAAAAGGTAAATTTTCTAAAATGTAATATTTTGTGCGAGATAAGAAAAAAATGCGAATTATAAACAACTATTATAATGAAGAGCAGGTGACGTGTGAGAAAAGCTCGAGGCAATATGCATTAATTTTTGTGAAAATGCAACGTACCAAAAGTAATTGCGAATTTTCCCGTTGATTATTGCTTTATCGAGGTCGATTTACATTATTATATAAGCAAACTATGCCAGTCAATATGCTACTTGTTATAATTTTCCCAACAGAATTCCCAATTAAATTAAATTCGTTATCATTGAGAAATGTAGAGTGGTTAATGAGTGATAAAGTGTAAGAAGCATTTTGTTTTGTTTTCAAAGTTGTATCGGAAGCATGCATCAGGGAGGAAATTGGGAAAATGGAGTGGAAATCCAGAGTTGTGGTATCTAATAATAGTTTAAAATTATGATTAAAATTAATTTAGTGGTAGGCAAACGATACTACCGCCTGTGCAATTATTTAACTTTTGATTATAAAAATTTATAAAAAATTTGTAAAAAAGAGCCAGATCTACGAGACACAAGCGCAAAACGAGTGTGCGCCAGTAAATATTGTAAAGTCCAAAAAGCAAGAAGTCAAAAAAGGCCGTGGGCCCGACTAGTGTAATCTACAATATAAGAAGACGGGCGACTAAAAAAATAGACTAGATAAAAATGTTAAAACTGCCAAAACTGACGTTCCACTTTCGCAGACAATGAAACTGAACTTGAAAGTGCAGCAAAGCGCAGACTACGGGCCGGCGACTCTCTCCTGCTAAACAAGAAAAGCCTTGAGATACCGAGGGCCCAACCTCGTGGAGGAGCTCCTGAGCGGCATCCGGGACTGCGGTACACCCACGCGCGCACCGGAGTACCTGCACTCGGTCGGGGGTCGAGCACCACTGAGCGCGGGGGGCGTCCGCGCTATCAGATGCGGCGCACGATGCGCATGCACTGGTTGCGCTTGCGGCGCAGCTTCGCCAGCTGCTGGGCCTTGCGTTCCTGGGCCGGGCGTCGCATCGCCGCTACCACGTACAGGAAGATGCGCACCAGGAGTCCAAAGAAGCGGGCCAGCGGTTTCACGCTGCAGGTCGACGACTGTCAGACCGGCTGCCGTCGCTCGGGCCTCAACTGACCGCCTCGACGCCCCCGGACGCTCAAGCTTAACCCTTGGTCCTCGGGCATCGGGTTGCACGGAAAGGTGAGCCTTTGGTCTCGTCCCTTGTCGTTCCTCGACGATGATGGCGACGAGGATGAGGACGATCGAAGCGCCACCGCGCGTCCGACCTCCTAGGTGTCTAGGTGTGTTCGCGAGGTATGGTTCTTGCACCTGACCATTGTTACATCGCGCAATTTTTTCCCTTCGGTTAATTCGCTGATCGAGGAACCGTGGCAATTGTAATTCACAAGTCGAAAAATATCGATGGCCAGTGCTATTATGTTATCATTAAAAAATAAAGGAATATTTGTATCTTTAGCTTAAATGAGAATTCGAAATTCAAATATTCATAATTAGTTGGATTTAAAATTTACTTGAGCACCTCGCTCAGCATCCATATGAGCACCTCGTGCAATTGTTATCACAATATTTCTCTAAATTAGATTATTTTCTAGACATCGATTCTACATTATTCACTATAAAATATTCTGATGTTACATGTCGATATTTCTACATTAGCTAATTGAAAGATCTTCGTGGCACATTTTAAATTTAATAAAACAGTAGTAGGCCGCTTTTGCTTAATAATTGCAGCAATGAATTATTGTATAAAATTTCAATAAATTTTTATAAATCTAAAACCATTATTGCTAACCTTGTAATTTCAACAAAGTCCATTAAATACACACACACACACACACATATATATATATATTAATGTAAAATTTAATAACGGAATAATTTAATTAAAACATTATATTGTGTAGTTCAAATTTGAGAGGCAGACAATTAAACTTTTTATGCTTTACGTATGCTTTTTGAAAATTTAATTTATAATTAAAAAACAAATTCTCAAGAATTTAAATAAAAATAAATGTTTTTAAATTATATTTAAATATTTAAAGCATATAAAATTATTTATTTAATACATACACGTCAGTCAAAATCATAAATGTTTTTTTAAGTATATTTCTCTTTGTACAAGATTTGTATGTTCTGTTGACGTATTCATTATTTAAATTGAATCAATTATGATATTTAACAATCTTGTTTACAAAATAAATAAATTATTGTTTATAAAGAATATTTAAATTTAATCATTATCAAAGGAACAAATCATACAAATACATATTTTGCAATGTTTTAAATATTTATTATTTATCTCAACTTGACTTTTGATACTTATCCGCAAATTTACAATAATGAATTATATCCTAAAATACAATGTACCATTGAATACGCTATCTGAGTACTTGAAAGCTTTTACCGTTTGAATGGCATTTCAATGAAAAGTATCTAAAAATCAAAATGGAACAAATATCTTGTCTGCGAAACATAATACCACGTATAGGTACAATAAATATTTTTCTAATTATTTTTTACTATTTCAACATAATAAATTGCAATCACAGATCTTTCCTAAAATCGTAGATATTTTCATATATAAATATTTATTATTAAAGATTATACTGAGAAGAAAAAGATACGCATGTTTGGGCATCCGAAGCGATCGAAGCGAGCCAGAGTCAGTGACGCCTGTTTCGCGCATTTTTGCAATAGTGAACAGACCTTCATCCCGCACCCCTACCTCCAGGGTGAAGAGAACCATATCGATCCGGACTGTGTGTAGCCTCGAGAAATCTATATTATGCTTTTGACACGCGTGTTTGTACAAAGCAACCGGATGGCCAACCCCAGCACGCATTCCTGAAAACGCTGCCGCAACTCCTTCCACGACGAACCCCTTTCACCAGGTACCTGAAGAATAGGCGAGGACAATTGAAATTCCTCATTTTTCATGAATCTGCCTGTGATATATCCAACGAAGATTTATTTCATGCCCGATTAATTTATTTTTCAACTGTGCATTCAATATCTTATGGATCTCTCTTATCTGTTTAAGCGAGATGTTTTTATTTTAATTTTCTCTGGTTTAAGATAAAGATATTTTTGTCATTCTACTGCTTCTTTTTATAAAAATGTTTAATTGTACAAATCAGTATTAAAAGATATTGTCTAATAAAATTATAACGGAATATTAATTTAAAATTTATAGTACACTTGCTTATCTAACTATAAACTGAACACGAATACATTATCTAGTTTATAAGATTTACTTAATTTTAATATGGACTTTAAAATTACATGCTAACATAATATAATCAGTAATTTATGCTGACATTTTACCTATAATTTTATGCTATATTTATTGGTTCTTATTAAAATTTAAATTAAAATACATCATCATTTGAAGTACTTTCAATGTTCAAATTAAAGTACAATGTTTGTTAAATTTAGAATTATGTGTATAATAAAAAATAAATATTATAATTAAAACTATGAACATCTCAAGTTACTTATAAGTACACATTATTAAATAAACTTTGTATGAGAAAAATTTAATTCCTGATACTTAATTAAAAAGTTCTTTATATCCTTGTATTCCTTTAGCTAACATTCTCTGAGTATTTTATCGTTTTATACAGAATGCATATCCATCTTTAAATTAAACCTTATCATTATTTAAAAATTATTTATTGAATCATTTGTATAATTCTTTTTAGTACAATACATTCTTTTGCAATAGAATATGTAAGAATTACTGTACAGGAAATATTAAAACATTGTTAACTTTAATAAAATACAAGAAGTGCATTGGCTACATCTCGAACCCTGAAGAACTCACAAAAACTAGTTCCGTTGTAAGGAAAATTAATTATTAATGATAATAAAAATTTTTAAAACAACTAATTAAAATTACACATAAAAAAGTAATCTAATAAAATAATGTTTATAAAAATTTTCAAAGTAAAACAACGTTCAATTTTCTTTTGAAGCGTGGTTGGTCATTTTTGTAGGATAACTTTTTTTTCTACGCATTGAGCTTTTAATGAGGAAAAGCAATGTTGGCGAAGTCGCAAACGAGCGGAGCTCATCTGGTAATTCTTTCAAGGAAATCCCCTCCAGTTGCTCCCGGTTAACTAAAAATTCAAAGCAATTTCTGCTGGGAAAGCTCGTTTAATGTCTAGGCACGTGGAGAAGAAAATATTACACAGGGGGTTAAGGAATAAGAGCCAAGCACTCGTGCATAACGACTGAGAGGAGGAAGTGTACAATCGATAAAAGCATTTCCTCGACGTTTGCGATCTTTTCTTTCTCTACACTACTTTCTATCTTTATTCCCATTCATCTTCAGTTCATAACTTTAATTTACAACCCAGAGCAATTATCGTTTTTAATGAGTTTTTACATTAATAATCTGATTATCTGATTATATTCGTGTCGTTATTTTCATATTTTTTTTTTTTTTTTTTTTTTGGTGTTCAAAACATTCAACTCATTGTTTTTTTAAACTTCTCATCGATTAAAATTATCAACAATTGTTTGAAGATTTATTATTAATTATAACAATGAAAAATAATTGTATTACTTATTTCACATTTAAATGCTTGTAAGTAGTCATAATCAGACTAATGTTTTGTATTTACATTGTTTTATTAATTATAGGACATTGTTGTATCGAATATTTAAATATTTATGAATTAAAAAATTTTATTTGGGGATGAAACAATTTGTTTATTCATTTTAAAAAATAAATTATTCGCGTAGAACAATTTTAAAATAAATAGTAAAACATTTGTATACATAATATTTGAAAAGAAATAATGAATACAAGTAAGAAATAATAATTAACAATGTGATTAAAGGTTATTAAGCTTCAGAATAAGTAGATGCAGCATAATTAAAAGAATATTTGATATTGTAAAGTGTTTATATTAATTAAATATGTATTAATAATATATTTATTAAAATTTTTTATTTTAATTGAGCTGAAAGACATACTTGTATTGCGAAGAAAGGTTTTTAATTTTTAATCTCAATAATAATAATGGCAATGTATTTCTTTTTTATCTTGAACAAAAGCCTAATAAGCAGTTTGCTTTTAATAAAAATTTAGTTCAATAAATTATGCAATTAAGAACACATTATACTTAAAAAAGAAACCATTAAAAAATAAAATATTAATTAACCGAAATAGAAAATCTTTGCACAAAAGATACAAATAACAGATATTTTTGTTAATTTATTAATTATTAGAATGACTATTAGTATAAATTTTCTCTAAAAAGTTTTAAAAAAGTAAATAAACTAAATTGTAAATAAAGGTATATCTCGATATAATAATAATAAATAAATAAAGAAGACATCAAATTAAATGAATGTAAATTAAAAAGTTTTTTCAACAAATGTAAACACCTTTTTAGTATTAATTTAAGTAAATTGTTTAGATACTTTTTCTTTTTTATTTATTAAATTGATTATGTTAAGTTTTAAAAATATTCTTGCAAAACAATCTATCATAAATTAGCAATGTTTTTTTATATTTATTAATATTAAATGTATTTTATTAAATGAAATACAAAATATATCTCAATATGTACATCCAATAATTGATACATTTCATAATATTTAAATACAGAGCATTTTTCTATAATTCTTATGAAATTTAAAATATTTTTAAAAAAATTATATTAATACTGTATAATAATTAAAATTTAAAAAAAAAATTAATTTAGTAAGTTTTTGTTATAATAAACAATATATTTTTGATATTAAATATTTAAAGACATTTTGTTTTTATTCCTTATTAAAACATTATGAATAAATTTTTAATAATATCTGTTTTAATTTTTCCATAAATAACTATTATTTCAATTGTATAATTTATCATTTTAATTATAACTTATATTATATTTATTAATCATTATTGATCAAAGAAATATTTATAAATTATTAAATGATTGAGTAAAATTGTATTTAAATTTACAGAATTGAAAAAGTCAATAAACAAAAAACATTTTTTTAATTTGATTATGTACAATATGTTATTTATAAAATCATTGTCAATATAATTATTCTTGGTGTATTTATTTATTTATTTTTATGTATTTATATGTATTTAAATATATGTACATATAAAAATTGTATAATGATTAAAATAAAAAGTTTTGATTCGTAATTGAAAATTATAATAAAATTTAAAATTATATGAAATAGTCAATTTTTCTAATTATTTTGTACAAAAGTATTTGTCATCTTCACTTCTATTCACTGTCTGATACGGCTTTATCACTTTCTGCCATTTTCTTTATAATTTCCTTAGCAGGATTAAATACTCCGTTGGTTTGGGTATTACAAATAAAACATCTGGTACTTTTTTTGTATTGGGCCAAAGCACATTTTTCACAAAAATAATGTTTACACCTAAATTTAATACCACAGTTAAATGTCAATTTTAAATTTAATATTTGTTAAAAAATTAATTTTATTTACTTTGTTACAACAGGATCTTGAAACCTTTTCCTGCAAATAAAACATTTGAATGGGAGATGTTCCTCATCACTGTCAATTTCATATTTTGTATCATCTTCATCGCCACTAAGATCTTGTGTACCCGTTGCTGCTTCACGTTCCAATTGCCAGCCCAATTTATAATCAGAACGATCATGAAGAAATTTACAACTATCTAAAAGTATATTAAATAAATATTAAAATAATTTTTTATATAAATTAGTAATTATTAATATTAATATAACAAAATTATAAATAATTGATCAAATAAAAACAGTAATTTTATTTAATACTATTTATACCTCCAAAACCACAAAATCCAGTTTCCTTATAATCTTTACAAATATCTGGTTGATAATCCCACCGAACAGTAGCTCTCAAATTAGCAGGTGCTCTAATTGGACCCTTACGTACTAAGCCACTCGATGCATTCCCTGCTGCTGTGTCTTTTTTTTTATAGTATTGTGCATAATTGTTCATGCCTCGGTAAATTTTATCATCTTCTTTTCCTTCAAGTTCCTTAAAAGATGAATTAAAAAACAATTATAAATTGAAAGTTTTTTACAATCTACGAGGAATAAGTAATACATACTTGATTTATCTTTTGAGCTTTTTCAAATATAGCCTGTGCATCTCTGTCAATTTCTGTTTCTGTTTCTAAAATTGCTGTAGCTCCTTGGTCACTTGGACCAGCTGGTAATGGAGTTTTTTTGCTTTTATATGATACCATAATTGACTCATCTTCACTAGTGTCGCTCTCATTAGGCTTTCCTTGTCTTCTAGAATTTGTCTATAAAATGCTATATATTATGAAATCCATAATTTTTAATTGCACTTCAAATTTTAGATATTTTTCATTGTATATAGAAAAACTTACGCTTTGTCTCAAAGGATTCAGCTTGTCTATTTTTTTCTCCTTTCTCACAACACTGGTATCATCATCACTGCTTTCTAAAAATGGTTAAAAATAAATTTTTAGATGGCTTGCTTAATTGTTTATTTATACATAAATTTAATTACACGATAGAAATGAAAAATATAAAGATATATGTGACAAAATGTTGGTTGAACATTCAAATGTATTTCAAAAAAAATTTACTGTATTAAATTAAAATTGAAGAGCTGTAAAATTTCTTTATTCGCAATACTTTGGGCAATAAGATATAAGATTTTTGATTTAAAAATGACGAATGATCAAACTCGTTACATGGAATAAATTATGAAAAACATTATACATTACATATTTTTATATATTATTTGTATTTACTTGATTGAATGTGCCAACCAGTGTTTGTGTTAAAAAAGTTAATTTAAAAGTTAATTACACGTACACAGGCCAAAATGACAAATAAATAAATTAAGGAAATATTCCAAATATAGTATAACCTACAAAGTCATGCAATAGAGGAGGATTGAAAATTCCAGTGAAAATTAGTTAGACTAATGTTTGTTAATTGACTTGCCGTCGCTGCTTTTCTTTTGGCGTTTCCTCGACACTTGACTTCGTATCGTGCGTTTTTTAAAGAGAAATTTGTTGGGGTTGGCATCGTCGGTGCTGACTTTGCTGCTTCCGACCGACGTGTCCTCCATGTTTGTTTTGTAAACATCTGATTTTTCCTGGCGCTTTGAAACTTGGAATAGCAACGGAGCGACTGAACCCTCAACCCTCAACTCGCCATGCGCGAGTTCGTGGTGGACTTGTGTGTTGTCTTGTTATCTTGACGCTTTCGCAGTCGCTCGTCGCCTTTATAACGAAATTTTTTATATTTTCTGTAACCTGAGCTTTGTATTTACTCCGGTCGTTCAGTGGTAAACAAGTAGGTAAGTATTCCAGGGGGCGGAATCCGATGAATTGTCGTTAACGGTCTTAGCCCTTCTATTATTCGAGTGGAAAATCGAACGCTCATGCGGAGGCTCACTTGTCAAAGTACTTATAAACGATATTTAATTTCCCTTTCTTACTTCTCAATTAGCCTTTTGGCCAAGGCTATTATTTATTAATCTTTAATAAATAATTTTTGCTAATGGTTTCCATTGAAAAAGAGGTGTTTTTTAAAGCGCAGTTTATTTTATTGTTTGTAATCCTTTTCATCGCGTGCACATGAATATAAAGGATACGTGGGATGCGAGCATACACATACACATGCACGTAACAGTCGATAATTCATAAAAAAAGTTTTGAAAATAAATTTAAAACTATTTCTATTTCAATTAACATTTTTTTTTTAACTATATAATGCTTATACTCTCTTGTTAAAATTAATTTTTCAATAATAAATTAAATTAATAAATCATTGTAAAAGTCTATCATTTTTTAATACATGGAATGTTTAAATTTTAATTATTGTAATTAGATTTTGGTTTTAAATGTTTTTAAATTAATTAGCATATTATATATAATACAGGAAAATAATACAAGAAAAATGAGTAAAAAGAATATGGCAATTTCTTTTCACAATCATGATAATATGGTAATGTTAATAAGGAAATACTTGAAGAGAAAAATTATGTGTCCAGAAACAAAATTTAGAAATCATCTACCAGAAAGACTGCATGTTCTTGAATTAGTAAAACGTACTGTCGATACAGGTGAAAGTAATTCAGTGCTCATAATTGGACCCAGAGGCAGTGGAAAAACTACTGTACGCTTTTATAAATCTATAATTCTAGGAAAAAAATGTAGTTATGTAAAGTTACAAATAGTCATATTTACTGCCTATTGTTCAGATTGATAATATTTATTTATTAAATTGAAATTTGTTAGTGTAAACATGCTATTTCATTTTCTAGATAACTATATTTTTTTCAGTGATTTTACACGTTAATAATTAATTAAAAATTAATATATAATTACAATTTTCAGCTGATTAATAGTATATTAAAAGAATTGTCATGTTCGAAAACTTTTCAAGATAATGCACTTATAGTAAATCTTCATGGTTTAGTTCATACTGATGATCGATTGGCTTTAAAAGATGCAACGAGACAAATGCAATTAGAAAATGTTGTTGGAGATAAAGTTTTTGGATCATTTGCTGAAAATTTGAATTTTTTATTAGAATGTTTAAAATCTGGTGACAAAAAACGTTCCAAACCAATAATTTTTATTTTGGATGAATTTGATTTATTTTGTATTCATCATAACCAGACTTTGCTGTATAATCTTTTTGATGTAGCCCAATCAGCCCAAGTATGTTTGTTTTTATTCATCATTTATTATTCCTTTGTTTATTATTAAATTTGCTTTTTAATTTAATTTTAGTTTATTTTAATTAAATCAATTTTAGTCTTAATAAAATTTTCTTTGGTTCTTTTTTTTATATTCAGCTATAATATATTTCTTAATTTTAGGCACCAGTTTGTGTAATTGGAATAACTTGTCGATTAGATGTCATAGAACTACTAGAAAAACGAGTTAAATCTAGATTTTCTCATCGTCAAATATTTTTATATCCAGGAGATACATCAGGTTCTGATATACCTATTTCTGCATTTGAAGATCGTTTAGAACTTTTTGAGCGTCTGCTTAGTCTACCTGATGATGAAAATGTTAATAAAATAGATCTAGAAAATATGGAATGTAATATAGATGAAAAGTTTCGAGCAATTTGGAATGATCAGATTAGAAGCTTAAAGGAAAATCCAACAATTGTTAATGTATTAAAACAAATGCATAAAACTGATAAAACAGAAAGAAAATTCAGAAATTTTTTAGCTGTTGCAATTTCGTCTTTGTGTACAAATCATCAGCAATTAGAAGTTGATGATTTTGTTCATGCAAGTAAAATTTTTTCTCAAAATGATAAAGTTTTAATGATGGAAGGCTTATCAATTTTAGAAATGTGCCTAGTAAGAATTTGTAATTATTTTCACAAAAACATAAATATTTAAATTTAATTAATCATTAAATAAACGTTTTCTTTAGATAATAGCTATGAAACATGAAACAGAAATTTATGACGGTGAACCTTTGAATTTTGAGAAAGTGTTAAGTCGTTACTTGAAATTTGCAAATCAGAATTCTTCAATTGTGTCAGTCCAAAAACCTGTAATCATGAAAGCATTTGAACATATTAAAGTGTGTTTCGTTATAAGTATTGTTTTCATATTTTTTGGATATTTGATCTAAATAAAATTATTGTTTTTTTTTAGAATTTAGAATTAATTATACCAGCTGGAACAAATCAAAGAATTGAAAAGGAATATCAACCTTATAAATTTACAGTAACATCTGAGCAGGTAATGGAAGCTGTTAAATGTTACCAAGGCTTACCAACTGATGTTTCTCAATGGGCTGATAGCAGTATTATTTAAGGAAAATAAAATCTTATTAATATTTATTTTATTTTTTAAACGACTAAATTATCTAAGAGATAATTTAGTAAAACACGCTTTTGTGTTATATGTATGTATTTTAGAGTTATACATCTTTAATTTTAATTATATAAATATTAAGTGCATAAAAAATAATACATGTCTTTGCTATACAAAAGACTTTAAAATTTTTATCTAAGTAAAGTTAAAAAATAGGACTATATTCCAGTATAATATGTCTTTTACCAGTGCCATTTTGACTTATTTAAAATTATAGGAATAACTGAATTTGAATGTGTGTGTCAATTTTATAATAAAAATAGTGAATTTCAAGAATTATTGTTAGGTGATGCACTGAAAAAATGAAGTAAATATGAAAAAGTATGTGTTCATTTTGTACATAAATGACTTCTTACACTATATAATTGTTAATATGCTTCAATAAAGTTTGGTTGATTATTTATAAAATGAGAAATTAAAAGTTTTTAATATTATATTACGTAAAAAAATAAAAAAAAATCAGTTATTAATCAGTTAAATGTTTTGAAAATTGTATATTTATTTGCAAAAATATGTATGGTTATATTTAAAAATTATTGATCAGATTTTTAATATTAAGTCAAGTAATTATTAAATTAAGAAGTCATGTTTTTCTAAGGGAAAAATTCAGTGTGATACGATTTTATGAACAATTAATTATATTTTTTAATTTTTCAAATATATTATATACGTGTATATCACCATTATTTACACGCCAAATTGTACATTTGTTTAAGATGTTAAATTATTACTCATTATAAAGTTTTTAAAGATGTTATTAATATAATTAATTAAATATTTGGTAAATGAACATATACCATATTATCAAGTGACATTAATTTTAATTATTAAAAAAAAATTTCATTGATAATTTATTAATATGAAAATAATTAAGTTTTGCTAAAATTTCAATTAGAATAATTGAGTTTATGTGCTAGAATTTATTGGTATTGACATTAAAATAATTGTAGTTAAACGAATTTTTCCCGTACAAGGTGGAAATGATATGCCTGTAAATAATGAGTTATCAAACCTGCCAAAAACTGTAGTTCGATAAATAATATACAATAATTTGTGAATGTGTGAGTAACAGTATGTCCGTGTATTAGCAGTTAGTAGAAATTGCACGGACAAGTTCCTTCAGTAGGATACAATTGTAATTGAAAACTTTTTAACGAAGTTTCCAAACCAATTTTTGTAGTACTTATAAATTAGTATCTATATAAGATTCAGAGTTAAATAATCTACGATTTATGAAATTTATTTTATGACTTATTTAGATAGTAAATTTTAATATTGAATTCGTTATATTTTGTTTAAAGTATTCTGTGAATTTTTAGGAATCTAGTAATATAAGTTAATAATGTAGTGGAAAAAAAATGAAGCATTTTATTATCCATGGACTTAATCATTATTTATACATTATAATTAATTTATTTTCATCAAACAGAATTAAGAAAATTAAATAATTTTAAAAGAATAAACTTAGAATAGATAAAAATATTACTATAATTATATAATAAATGTTAATACTTAGGCTAAAAAATTACTGATTTGTCAAAAATGAAGTTAAAAAAATTTAATCAATCCACGCTACTTTTAATGTATTAAATTTATTTGAATTGGCCGTAGAAACAGATAATTTTTCTTCAAAAGCTGTTTTCTTTTTAACAAGCGGTAGATGTTGAAAAATTCTTAATCCTTTGTCCAAACGTTTTGAGCGAATGTATTTCGATATAAAGAAGTCGTGTCCTTTAATATTAATGATGTATTAACATATTGTAATTTAAATTGCGCTTTAAAGCAAAAAAATCTATAGTTATGTTAAAGATTATCATTTCATATAAATTTTAGAAAGTGTTATTGTTTCTTTCGTATCATAATTTATTAGAAAAACTTAGTATGTATTGAAAGAATATTAATTTAACTTTTTAATAATGTATTAAATTATTGAAAATGAAGATTTAAAGTTAATTTTGTAAATTTTGCACAATAAAATTTTTATAGTGAAATAAATATCTTCGATGATTTTGTTTACAATGTTCATTATTGTCATTTTACACACAGTGTCGTAAACAATAAATATTTAATTGAAGTATGTAAACAGGATCATTTTTAACTAGAGATTTTTCTGATGGATCTTGCCTGGATTGGTTCCCATGGACGGGAGATTATATAAACTATTTCTTTTGCTAGGTAAAGAATCAACCGCAGATAAAGCTCGACTTACGCCAATCTGATAGGATAAATTAAACATTAATTGATATCACATTGCATTAGAAAATTAAGTCACTGTAATCGTAATAATTATATAATGTAAAATGTAAGCATGTAAATAGATGATAACGTACTTGCGTATGGTGTATTCGATGCTCCACTAAATCGGCACCAAGTAACTCTTCATACTCATCCATTCTGATCGGTATGATTTTATTTATTAACTGATATCGAAATATTATTATAAGAATAATAAACATCATTATTTATCATATGTATCTGACATTTTTTAATTTAAATTTCATTGATTACCCATAAAAGGATGATAGATGATGTAAAACTCCATGTAGCAAGGCATAGGCTTGTTAATGCTTGAATTCCTAATAAATACCAACCTCCACCTATATAATTATTAATATCTATAATTAATTATTTAAATTTGTAAATTTATAAAAATTTGCATATGTTAAAAAAAAGCTGATTTAAACTCAATTTTGCAGATAATAATAACAACTTTTATACATTATATCTAATACAAATTATTTTAGTGCACATAAAAATATTTCATCCTTTTTAATAAGATTAACACCATATGAATATACTTGGAGATTTATTTACATTCTGATATTAAATACATAAACCTTTGAATAAACCTTTACGTCCACTGGTTGTATTAAGAGGAAATGGATTATCAGCAAAAAACCCTATAGCCAATACACCCCAAAATCCAGATATACCTATATGTAAATATTCTCTTTTATTTTAATGATTCAATTTTTTGAAAATTTAAAGAATATTGAAAAAAGAAACCATGAGTAGCGGATGCTCCAACTGGATCGTCAATTCCTATTTTATCTAATAATGGCATTGAAAAACATGTCAAAAGACCTCCAATAGTTCCTACTAGTATTGACTCCCAAGCACGATATAAAAAACAGCCCCCTATTAAATCAAATATATTTTAATTATATTTCATTATGTTTTATTGAATATTGAAAGTTTATAATCCTTTAAAATTTGATCGTGTTAATATTAGCCTGTACGGCAATTCAATAAACATAACATTTTATTAATTATAACATTTATTTTATTTAATTTATCATAAAGTTGAGGGTTCATTATACTTTTGTGGTATAAATATATATGAGTATCATATTTGCTGCGTGCAAATCAAGGACTAAAATATTAGAAGAATTAAAAAAAAAAAAAAATATGAGAGACTATTCTTTCTTGTAGTAGTCAACTATAAGAAAATGTAAAATTTAGTTTTAGTTTTCTGTCTCCGCACGCAAACTACTTCTCTGTACAGGAAATCACGAATAAGCAGATGTTAATTTTAAATAATTATATTTCACATTATTTTTATATTGTCCTTGAATTCGATTAAAAATTACATCTTTTGCAATAATATTTTTGCTAAATCAATGGAATTGCAAAAAAAGAAAGAAAAAAGTTTTATAATTTTTCAATAATTTAATAATTTGAAGGCTGGGGGATGTTGTACCGGTAATGGCAACCAAAGACCCCAGGATGCCGTTAATTTGGCTGAGAATGTCGATGCCTTTGGGATGGGCAAGGCTGAACCCAAGGCCAACGATGCCACCCCCTATGCTGGCGAGCACTGTGGAAACAGCCGCCCTTGCCGCATATTTCCACCGAAGGCCACTCACCCCATATGTGCTACCGCTGTTGAAGGCCAGCCAACCCCACCTGTGACAAACCCCAACGCGGTTAGCGGGTTCATCAATTTTGCCTAATTATGCCTAGACCATAAACGTCACTCTCGTGTTATTAGCACCCCATAAATACGAAAATGATAATTAGTTTAGTCAATAAAATATTTTTTTTATTGGCTAATTAACAGCACTACTATTCAATAAAACTTCTATTACATTGTAGCCATTCTTAAATAAAAACTGCATTTTTTAAAACTTTGAATAATCTATAAATAATTAAAAATAATAATACCAATTAATAATTTTAATTTTTACAAATACATTTATTGTAGAAGTATATGCCATATTATTTTACAAAATATACATATTTAGCTTTTGTCATTGGTATAAAAAAATTGAATTCAATCCATTGCAACAGCATTGGCATGTGTAACTTCAATTACAATTGTAATAATATAATTTGTTTACACTTGAAAATTATTAAATTTACCTAGCATTTGCATTAATTTTCACTTATACTCATATATAAGTGTTTTTCTTGGTAAATTTTTTAATTTAATTGTTAATTTTGTTAATTTTTGCACTTTCGAGATTCTTACCAGAGGACGAAAAGACCCAGAAGGGCATTGACTGGACTGCCCAAGGGCAGAGGATCCGTCCCGTTGTTATATCGGCCCAGTCTCGGGCCCAGCATCATTGCTGATGTCAGTGCTTCCATATTCATTTCCAAATTATTTATTCTATTTATGATTTTACTTCTACTTCTACTTTTACTAATCTAATGTCTAGTTGTGTACAATGAAATAATGAGTAAATGATCCAATTACGATTTCATTGCTTATTGGAATTTTTTATCAATTATATTAATTTTTTAACTTTTTTTTATACTCAATTATGTCAAAGTACTAAAAAATTGCCATTAATATTATTGATGATATTTATTCAAACTACTTAAATGAATTTTATAAATTACAAATAAGATGGAACTTTTAACGCGTACACATTTTTGATAAAAAATAATCTTTCTTAATTAATTACAAAATTTTATATAACTGAAATTTAATGTAGTTATTTATGAAAAAGTTTTATATTAATTACAAGATTGATAATAAAAATTAATATCACTAATGATTAAATACAAAAGCAAATTAAAATTAGTTTTCAATGTATACCAAACGTATCTTTTTATTTATGTACATTTTTTATTATTATTTATTTTTTATTTCTTAAAAATTTAGAAATATGAATAAAAATTTTAATAAAATAACAATATTTTGTTGTATCATTTTTCTATTAAAAATAAACAATGAATTTTCAATCAAATAAATAATAGACAAATATTTCTTATAAATGATTCATAGTTAATAGTAATTATCTTTTTATAATGAATTACAACAAATTGTATATGAGTTATGTATATTCATTTAAAATAAATTTTGATTATCATTGTAATAAATGTAGATTTTTTAATTTGATTTAAAATTCTTTTAATTAATATATTATATTAGAAGAGAAGATCAAACCAATTATAACTATCTAGAAAAAATTTTATAAAATATTAGAGTTAATTTACTTAAATTTAAAATTTAGAATTTTTATATATAAAATAAAATATTCACGGTTTAGGTTAGAGCATATGTGATTATCCTGAATATAATTAAAAAATATTTAAGTTAAAATACGTAGGAACACTATTATACGATATTTATATATATTATTTCAGTTCAATTAAATGTATTCAGTAATAATCAACTTACAATTTATATATTTGTCACGCAAAAAATAAGATTTATATATCTTATCTGTTATCTACATCTACCTTATCCGAATCCAAATATTAAAGAAATGTAAAAATTTTAATAAAACAATATTGGAAATAGTTTTATATAGCATTAATTGATTGAAATATTAAATATTTTTTTAGATAATAAAAAAAATAAATATAAATAATAATATAAAACTTAATTATAAAAATATTATCTGTGGATATAAACTTCAAAGTTTGTATTATCTAAAAGCAATATATAAATAGTATTATGCTTAAATAAAATTTTTAAATATAATTGTTTATATAAAACAAATATTTAATTCATTGGACTTTCGTTTAAAATTTTTATCATATATTTTTTTCTACATACATACTATTATTTAAAAATGCTATTAATTTTTATTAATAATATTAGAATTAGAATTTTTTGTTTAAACTTCTTTATTCCACAAATTCAAATTTTAGTCGACATTAAAATGAAAATAATAATAATGCTGGTAATAATCAGTTACATACAGAAAAATTAATTTAAAAATTACTAACAAAATATAAATTATACGTAGTTTAATTATATTTACATATTATTTTATTTATTAAATCATTTAGATTTATAATAATCAACTATTTATTTTAAGATTTATTAATTATCATACAATAGATGAAAAATTAAATGCTAAAAATGGCATATAATAATTATTTATTTACTGATTACATATAATATCAAAAAATATATAAACTTGTTAGATATGATATTTATTACTATTTTGAAAATATACTGTAATTTTTATGTAAAATTATTTACCTAATATTTTTGTTTTAAATTATAGAAACTATTTAATTTTAAGCAAATTTCAAAGGATATCATGTATACAGCTTAATATAAATATCATATTTTCAATTTAATTTTATGTAAAATCAAAGCGAATAATATTTACAATTAGTAAGTAGAACAAATATAATAATATTTACGATTTCGTTTTTATATTTTTGTATTTCAATGTAAAGTGATGGTAATGTTTTATTCAATGTATAAGTTTTTTTTTAAATTTGCGATCGATAACTTTAATATATTGTTAAAATTTATGTATAAATTATACGAATCGTAAAAATTTGATATTTTAAGAAAAATATAATAAAGTGTACTTTACAAAATTATTTATCGTTTTACTAAAAAAAGTATTTGACAGTGTCTAAAACCACAGTATTTATTTTTGATATTTTCATAATTTTTAATTATTATTAGTTTTTGTAATTTATGTCAATAATTTAATTTATTGAAAAAAATTTGTCTTCGTGTATCTTTAAAAAATAATTTATAATATTTTCGTAGTTCTAATATAAAATCGATTGATTAGATACAATCCTTTTTTTTATATAATTCTTTGCATTCTGATTTTATTATTGTTTGCACAAAGTATTTATTGAAATTTTTAGTGAAATATAATTTGAAGATAAATAATTATTATAAAATAATATCAAAGGAATTATAATGTTTTTATGTGTAACCTATAAAATTAAGTTAAGCACACCGACTCTATCTCAAATGTAATTATAGATTTTTCCCTATATTTTAATAGAATGCAAATTATTTTTTAAGTAATAAAGTATTTTCTTTAATTTACATTATACTTTAACAATCGTCGCATTTCTCAAAATCAGTATTTTAAAGATTGAAAAATTATAAAGAAAAATATTTTCAACAATAATTATAGTTGGCTACCGCATTTCATTTCTTACAATCATACATATTATGAAATTAATAATAAATCTTTAATCTTGTTTTCTTATTTGTAGTCAAAAAATATATTTACCGACTTTTTATAACTATTGGCCTTTACAGAAAAACACTAGTGAATATAAAAAAGAAAAATACCGATTAGATGTCAAATTTGAAATTAAATTACTATCTTTATTTACTGTTTTAACAAATATACAATGTATCAAGAATATTTAATGTAATCTAGCGTAGGCGGAAAATAATGAATCAGCTAAAAGATACTAAGAGATAAGTAAATATTAAATCACTTTATAAACTATTCTTTTAGTACTTTTATTTAATTTTTTTTTTTTAATTTCATTTTTTTGAAAACTGAAAAATGATTAAAAAGTAAACATTGTATGGCAAGTTTTTATTTGACAGGAGATCACGGTGAAAGGAAATGAAAGTTTGAAATCATAAAGAGTTAATATTATTTATGATAGTTGTCAATTGCGCGAGTTTGCAATAATTTCGATTATTAATATATTCTCGTATCGATACTGATTTACCAGATATTCCACCGACTAGATGAACAGTTCCAGAACCAGCAATGTCGACGGCTCCCATACTTTTTAAAAATCCATGATCTCCCCAAACCCATCCTGCCGGCATGCAGTACACGATAGTATTTAGTAGCGAAAAAAGGCAATAAGCTTTAAAGTTACATCTGTAAATATACAATTTTATAAACATTGTTAATTGCGATATTATCAATTTTTTTCAAGCAGGCCATTTTAAACGTATTGAATATTTCGGTATTTTATATACAATTTTGAACATTTAAGTCATTAGGCAAACATACATGTATATATTTCTATTATTTTCATCTTAACTCTTCAATAAACTTTATAATTGAGTAAAAATATTTAAAAATAAGAATTTTAAATATGTTGACATTTGTAACAATTATTTTTTCATGATATTTTTTGTACATTTATACAATACATATACAATATTGCCTTTACGATATTTTACGCATCATTTAATAAATATCGAAATACAAAATTGTTTAGAGTTTGTGTATATTATGTAAAAGTTAAAAATAGAATTAAGCGAGTTAATGATTGACTTAGAAGGATCAAATTTAAGATAAAATTATTTTTTCTATTTTTTCTAATTTTTTTTTTTTTTATAGACTATATTTATGATTTCTTAAAATTTTTTAATAAATTGAAATATGATAAATTTAGTCATTATTTTAAAAAGTCATATCGATCTTATTGTATAAAGGAATAAAATAAAATAAAAATAGTATTGGAAAAACTTATAAAGATTCATTTTAATGCAATTTTTTATTTATTAATTTGAAAAAGATTTTTTCAGTATTATTAATACACAATTATATTACACTGTTAATAAAAGTAATGTTTGTATATGTTTACATAACTATTTTCTTAAATTTAAATGTTTTAACATTTTTAATAAAATAATGTATTAATTTATTTTTTAATTTTCCAACACTTGAAAATGTCTATTTTCAATATTATTTATGTTACTCATCCAAACTTTCGAATAAATACATTCAGAAACGATTTGAATAATTGTTCAAAGTTTCAAATAAATTCAATATTTTTTAAGCTGTATCAATTAATATACTACACGTTTTATGTATACCTTATTTTTCATTTAATATTTCACTAAAATAGTACTTTAATCTAATATATTATAATTTTATTTTATTTTAAACGCAACAATAAATTAATAATAAATTAATAAAATAACCGTTCAGCCATTGCCCCACTGACGATAGTAGTTGAAGTAGTGGCAAAGCTTAATTGGAATAAAAACGCAGCAGAAATTGGACCAAATAATTCATTGTCTACCTCGGGGTCGACTAGGTATCCACCAACACCAACTATTGAGTTAGTGGGCTCATATAATCCAAAACTCATTCCAAAACCAAAAAGCCAATATGTTAAACCACCAAGAACTATATCGACCACATTTTTCATCATAATATTCACTTCGTTCTTTAAAGACACGCAACCAGATTCTAGCATTCCAAAACCTATTCGCATTTAATTATATTTAATTAATTAATTGTATAATAAAAAACTAAAAAATAAATTTGTTTATTAGAATAAGATTATGAAACCAGCAACGTGCCGGTTGAACAAAATAAGTCATTCTTAAATTATTTCATTGACGTTTCGACTAGGTATCCCTTGTTCTTGTCAAGGCTAATATTATTTTACGACATGTTGATAGTAACGTTACGATTTAAAATTTGAGGGATACATTGTGGAATCATGAGTGAAATTAATTAAGAATAACTTGTTTTATTCAATCTGCACCTCACTGGATCCATGATCTTATTTTAATAAACAATATGGAAGGTACTTCACATAAAATTTTACAATAAAAAATAAATTGATTAAAAAATGAACCACGATATATTTCGTAGATTTGTACAAAAAATATATTAATCAAGGCATTTTTAATTTATTTATGAGCAATTTTATGAAATAAAACTTCCTACCCGTTTGCATTGTAAATATAATAAAAGCGTTTGATATAATCCATAAAGTGTCTTCTTGAGTGATCTTATAAGGCGAACCAATGTAAATAATTACATTAGATGCATTATTTGTATTATTTGATTCAGAGATAATTAAATCCATTATTCACAATGTAACAGATTATCGTATTTTATCTTGGACGTGAAACACTACTTGTCTGATGGCTAAGTAGAAAAAAACTGATACGATGTAGAAATAGTAAATATCGTGACTCTTAAAGAAAACAAATTAATTATTAAGAAACTTGGCATTTCGTGCAAGTACAATACAAGGAGAAAATGTTTATAATAAAATCTCAAGTAGTAAATAAAGTAAAAGGTGATTAGTTTTTTAATTTTTTTTATTGGCCCACAATCAGCCTTTACATTAATTTTCTTATCGTGTCGTTTGTAAGTGTTTCCTTTTCATTTTAAAACTGCGATCAATTTTTTAATTTAAAAATAAAACAAGCTGTAGAGTAAAATAAGGAAACAACAGTATCACAAGAATATCTCTATCAGTAGCTTTTATGTCATTAGAGAATAGTAAATAGTAAAAGAATATAACATGAAGATTCGAATATGTAACGCAAATACAAACCTATTCAGTATATAATATTATGATAATGACAGCATTCGCTAATTATTCAATCAATAGTCACATTTTTTTCTATTTTGACACATTTCTAATTTTTTATGATGTCAATAGATCATTGAAGACAATTACAATGTATTTCCTCATATTGTTTTGTCTTTTTATCTCATACTTCATTATTTTTTATTTTTCCAAAACGTGATTAAATCAAAGATTGAAGCTATACACGTCGATTAAAAATAATAATAATAATAATTACTAAAACGCTTATTTTTATAAACAAGCGAAATTAATACGTAATGTTGAAATTTCGAACGCTTAAGCCGATTTAAATTTTTAATTTCATCTGAAGCGTTCATAAAGACTACGGTGTAAATAGTAGATCTTTCTTTGTATTAGTTGCTGTCAATCGTTTTTATCGGAGAAATTTGTTTTTATCGATTACTAATGCCCGTATACGTTTTCGTCGCTGTATGCAATGTACAGGAAGAAGTCTTCTTCGTGATGCTCCTGAAAAATAAAAAGAATATTTTATCATCATAATCATCATCGTCGTCATCATGATTATTATTATTATTATTATCGTTATTATTATATCATTGTTATTGTTGTTTTATCAATATGTCAGTTATTTTATTAATAATTTCAAAAACGAAATAGATTAAATGAAATTTAAAATTAATTTAAATTTATTTTTTATAATACTTTCAGACGTAATGAATAAATATTGATTATATCAATCTTGTTGTTTTCTTTATAAAATAAACATTTATCAAATCTATTTTGTAATTGATCTTTCTTTAATTATAAATATATCAGTGAATTATTAAATAATGTCAAAGTTTCAT
Source organism: Eupristina koningsbergeri (assembly GCA_018907245.1). Lineage (NCBI taxonomy): Eukaryota > Metazoa > Arthropoda > Insecta > Hymenoptera > Agaonidae > Eupristina > Eupristina koningsbergeri. The sequence continues at coordinate 153,273 of JACCHV010002877.1, read as the reverse complement.
TCACAGGTAAGGTGAATTACTAAAATTTTTATCTGTCAAACAATATCTTTTCCGCCTCAACTTCTACGAATCAGAATTTTTCTTCAAAATTTTTTGCATTCTAATCGAATTGACATAACATCCATTTTTATGCGTTTTACAATGATGCTCATCATTGTTCTTGAATTATGATAAGATATATAAAAGTATTAACGAAACAAGTGAAAAAGTCGTTTAATAAGATCATTTAATTTCTTCACTCAATTTGAATGAAGCTAAAAGGGTGCATTATAAATGTAATTTCATCGCCAAACATTCGGAGTTTGAAAATTTAATTGTGCAAGCCAATAATTTTTTGCAAAATTCTAAAAGAAGAGCAAGATGCAAGAACACCTCAAGTGAATGAATTTTGCATTGTTTTGAAATTGCATTTAGATCGACCTCGGCAAGGTTATTGTATAATTGTCACGCCAATTGATGGCACGGAGCCCAAGCTTTGGTATCGTGAAATTTGAATGCATAAAATATATGAAGCACAAATGTAAACAAAAGCATTTGATTCAAGTATTGATGAACGGTTTCTTATTTATACATTTTTCATTCAATTAAGAAATCGAGAGCAATTGTCAATCGATATATATATACCTACATACATGTGTATATCTATCTATATATATATACATATACATATATATATATATATCCTTATATATAGATATAATTACCTGGTAAAGTGATCCCATTGTCGCGCTGGTTGGCGGGATAATGTTATTGACGAAGAAGAACAGCGCGTCTTCTGGGCGAAGATGAATCCGTTTACGAATCAAGAAATAGAATTGACCAACGGTGAGGTCGGAAGGTACCAGGAACTTTTGCTTGTCCAAGTCGCTGATTTTCGCCTTGGGCGCCTTCTCAACTATTACCTGCAGTAAAATCATAATATTGACCTGTAATAACTCCAAACAATCGTTCGCAATTCAAAATATTTATTGGGTCTTTTTTTAAAATTTTTGGTACTTTCAATTTCATGTTTAATCTATTTAATATTATTTAAAGCTTTCGAGAATTAATTTTACATGCCTCCTACATTTATTATTCAGGCATCCATTTAAAATTTCTTCAGAATAGTATTGTACATTTGTAGTATCTAGTACATCTAGAAATGATTAATGCGAATTCTTGAAACTAAAATGTCGATTATACCTATTAAAGTTTGTTAAAAATAAATCTTATTTGTTTACACAAGTAGATATCGTATTTTTAGTTGTAAATGTTCCCACATCCATCTCAGAAATTGAATTACATCCTACATACATAAATGTTTCCAATTAAAATCGTGAATGACTGAATGATTAAACAAAAGTAATAAACATTTAATAAAAAAATATATATAAAAAAAAAACGATACAAAGTTGATCAAAAATGTAAACAGGACAGTGTAGATAGAGGCGGAAGTAGATACGAAGTGAAATCGTTATATGCGCATCTTTACATGATTTAAGTATTAAATTGAAAAAAAAAAAAAATATGTAATGATATTTGCATTCAAACATTCAGACTTCGACTGGAGTTTTGTATTATGAAAAATTCTTTTTAAATAATAATACGTATTACGAAGTTCTTAATATGTGCTCAATGCAACTACTTATTTTTAGAAAAATTTGTCACTTTCAAATCAAGTTAATCAATATTTATTTATTTACTTAAATATTACCAGAGACGTGAAACAACTTCAAAAATTAATTATAAATCAATCGAGGGTAATACAAATAAATACTCTTTCAAAGTATTAAAGAATGAATATATTTAAAAAATATTACTCTATTATTTAATTTTTAATTGGCTTTTTCAAACGAATTCAATAGTTTCGCTAAATATTATTCAAATTAATGTATTTTCTAGAAAATATTGTTTATCTCACGAAGCAAGTATTTTAAAACAAAGTAATAAAATATGTAAAAATAATGATATTTTATAAATAAAATTCATAAACTTGCTAGTATTTGGATTCATTTCATATACACGATAAAGATAGATTAAAAAATTAAAGAATTTTTAATATTAGCTAAAAGTACAGCAGATATGTCAAAAAATTTCAGCATATAATGAATAAGGTTGAAGATAAATGTCATTAATTTAGAATTCAATTTCAAAGCGCATTCAATGTAGCCAAAGTTCCAGTCGATGACTATGCAAGTACACAATATAATTTGTCGTACAGCTTAACAAAAAAAGAAGTAAAACAAAAGCGTAATCTCGGCATTTTAAAAACTCATCTTTTTAAATAAATATTTACGACGAAGGTTCCAATGAAGTTATAATTATATATTATATTGCGATTTTCCAAAGAAAGAACATGAAACCGTAAAAAAGAGTTTGTAATTTGTTCCAAAGATCAATAATCTTATCAAACTGGATAAAAATATTTCCATTAAATATTATACATATTGTTGTTTTCTTTAAAACTCGCTCGATCGTCGTGTGAACCTTCTCCTCTTTCATCCAGTCATGAATTTTCACGCTTTGCAAATGGACATTAACATCGATTACATGGTCGATTATTTTTGTCATTTCCCTTTTAGGCAAACTGAGATAAACCCAAGGAGCTCCTAATCAGGCAGAAGTGTAATCAGTTTCAAAACACCAAAACACGGTTGAGAGACTAAGAATTGTGTACAATAAATAGTACGTATATATCAATTGCGAAGTTTGAATAGGAAGACGGAATCGCAGGAGGAGGAGGGGGTAGGGGGAGGAGGAGGGAACGTAAAATTGAGCCAGAGAAATCAATATGTATATGTGTACACGGACGCTTGCGTGTGTGAATTCGGAGTGCGCGCGTACATGATAAAAGTTATCCATGTCGTATCACCGATGTGCAAGCGCGAACGCACACATAGAAGCACTTATGTGCGTAAATGCAAAATGCACAAGTCGGTGACACACACAAGGATTTTGGACAAAGTCGTTGTATTATCAGAAGCGCCGAAGAATATCAAAGGATCGACGTTTTCCTCTCTAAACCAAATGGCCTATGTCGACACGATGAAAAATTGTACGACGCAGAAAACGTCTGTTGGAGAGAGAAAGAGAGATGTTGACAAAGAGACAGTAGGATTGAGGAGGGAGGGAGAAAGAGAGAGAGGGGAAAATGATCGGCCTTGGCTACAAACACTTCTACTTCTGCTGCGCTTAACTACACCAACTACGACTTTCGCGTAGACGTCCTCTCCAGCCATGATGAAAATACAAAGAAAAATGATTCCCCGCGCGTGCACACGAGTCTTCGCCGAGAAAGGTGAGTTTCCCAAGGCGAAAACCAACTTTCCCTCTCCCACATCCGTTTTCACGCGTACACAAAGGAATAAGCTTCTCCGTTTTCCCTTCCGTCATTTTTTACATAACCCGAGGGGCCACCCTCAGGGCTTCGGAGCCGTACTCACAGGCACACGATCCGGGTATTTCCTTCGGATTTTCTCGCCCTCGAGCTTTCTCCTCTCGAAGGAGTGCTCCTCCTTGTAGTGGAATTTCATGAGGGCGACCGTTGGTTGCTAGTCCTTCGAGCGAGACAAAGGGTTGTGACGAGGTCACAAGTTGCACCCACTGGCGCACCAGAAACCCCGACACCGAGGAATGACGGAACAACAACGCACTTCCCTGGTGATGAGGCGCGTGATTGTTGGGCGCTACTTCCAATACCGCACTGACGCACTGCGCTGATGCTCGAGCACAACTGACTTAAAGAGACCAACTATCCTGTCCGCCAATGCTCGGTTACTTCGCGCAACACTCACCAACTGGAGACTTCGCTAGTGTGCGCAGTACGATCGACACCGATACACACGTCATGTTCTCGGGCAGCACTCGCTCTGTCTCGCTCCCTCCGCACCTTAGGGCGACTGTCGCGCCTCGAGGAAAGTCCGTCGACGTCATCCTCGTCAATGGACGGGGGAACTTGGCTCGATTTTATTTGAATACGAGACGGATGAGGATTCGGTCACACTTTTGTCTTTTTCGTTTTTTTTCTTTTCTTTTCTTTTTATTTTCTCTCTTCGTGCCATTTACGAGAGCAAAGCGTAGCTCAAGGACTTTTTTTTATAAATGAGCTTCCATTGACACACGATAATTACATTTGACTTTACTGCACAAGCATCGTTTATTTATTAGCCACTTTTGACATTTTTAACGATCTTCATATCATTTTTTGATGATACAACAATGAATTATAGTATAGTATAACTTTTTTAAAAAGTCTTTATTTGACCATTATTTTCGTTTTACAATTTAATTGCGTTCTTATGCACTTACTTTTCATTTGCAACTATAATATTTTTAATAATTTTGACTCATCCTAAACTTTATTTTTATTACGTTTTAATAATAGGATAATAATGTTTATAATTATTATTTACTTCAAGTGCAATTAATTTACTATGAAAAATGATAATATTTTGTTGAGCTTTTTTACTACTAATTGCTACATATTTTGAAACCAATAATTATACAAATTAAGTACATCTCACTTGTTGATACTTCTTTGAATAAAATTATAATTAATCGAATTTATGTATATTTATATTTTTATGATAAATTAAACGTTAAATTACAGATTAAAATCAAATTACTTTTTAATTTCCTAATTTGACTTTAAAGAAGAAAATAGTGCTCCAGAAGTATATATTTACATGAATAATATTAAAACTTACACATATAATAATTAAAAAGTAATAAAATTGGGTTTTTTAGACATTTATTAATATTCAAAGTATGTACAGATGTTGTAAAAATATGAATATTAATGAGAAAGGATATTTATTCAACATCTTCTTCATCATCATCTTCTTGACTGTTAATCTGGAAGTAACGAAGTTCATATGTTTCTTTGTCTTTCGAAACAACACGAAGCCAGTCTCGCAACTTATTCTTTTTCAAGTATTTTTTTGTTAAATACTTCAGATACCTATTTAAAAATATTTTTAATATATTAGTGCAAATATCGTTCTTTTTTACAGTTTTAATTAAATTTATCCTTTTTAGTTTAAAATTTTCTTGTCGTTAATACTTTATATTGAATTGAAATATACAATCTATAAAATTTAAATTTCAAATGTTTAATAAATGTCATATATAAAACATTTACTATAATTTATAATAAATATGAAATATTACAGTTTCAGCTAATTTTATAATATAAGATAAATAAAATGTTTTTAACAATTAGTATTTTTGGTATTATTATATATATTATTACTTTCAAAATTGAATAAAACTTTACTAACATATAATAACTAAGTTAAATTTAATTTTATCAATATGCTTAAAGTACCCACCTTTTAGAGAAATCAATATCACTATTTACAGAAAGTTTCATCTTGTTTCTCTCAATAGTAACATTATTTCCAAAGTTATTTGTTTTACCATGTACTTTAATGCGGTCTTGCAGGTACTTTTCCTATAAAAAAAAAGATATTAAATTGTAGGGTACATAAAAATAAATATTTGGCATTAAAAGGTTTTTTAACTATCACGAATATTTATAAATTAAAAATTAACAATAACATAGTAAAGATTTAAATAAAACTAATTTTTGGCAATAAAATGTTTAATAAATATGATTAGCTTGAATAAAATTTAATATTAATATCATTTTGTTTATTTAAATAGTAGAAATATACTTACAAAATTGGCAACATCCATAATGTTATCTTCAACTGGATGTGTGCAGTCGATGGTGAATTTTAAGGACACCTTCTTTTTTTGGCTTTTGCCCCGAAGGTGCTGTTTTTTGTTAACTTGTACCTTAGGTACATTAGTCTTTTTATTGACCTGTGTATAAATAAAATGATTTTACTGGAAATTTATAAATTTTTGATATGTACTATTTTGTTTATTAGATTATAAAACTAAAATCATAATCGAGTACGCATTAAAAACCATAATAAATTTTTTTAAATATCTTAATATTATATTAAATAATATAAAAATTAAAAAAAACTCAATAAAATAATGACTTTAAAAGATTTGAAGTAGCATAACATAGGTTACGTTTAATTTCATTGTATCAATGAAAAACTGATGGTAAAATTATCCATTTGATATATACGCATCATATTTATATCAGAAAAAATATATACTTCATAATTAAAAAATATTCATTCTAAACATAAATTGTACAAGATTTCATGCGAATAATTTAATAAATAACATAATAAATATTTTATTTCTGAAGAAGAAAACTTACGACAACCATGTTTGCAACTTTTACAACTCCGAAAGAGATTGAAGTTGGTTCACGCTTTTTCAGTATTTGTACTGCGGCGCTGGTATCGTTACGGTCAACCCTACAGTTATAGTTCATAACTAATAAGGTACAGTTTATGGTGAACGCATTAAGGAATGTATCGGTGGATTTTTTCATTTCATTTCGTCATTAATTTTGTAGATCCTTTCCCTTTGATCAACTCAATATTATTTTAGTTCAATAATTAAAATAATATTTAAAAAAAGAATTTACTAAGATTTACAAAATAAATTAATGTTAATTTCAGTTTGGATCTCATCTCTTTTTTCAAATAAATAATTAAACAAACGATTGAAAATTATTCAAAATTGTTCGAAATTTATCCTTTGTATATTTTTGATAATAATTGTGATTTTTAAAATAACATCGGTATCAGAACTCTAGAGTTGTCATAATTTATTTTATTAAAAATATTAATAAAATATGCTTATTTTTTAAAGACTATAAATAAACCAAACAATAGAGTACTTTTTTATATTAACGAAGCATATCAAACTTTTTCACCTCTGATCAAACTAAGTATATGAAAAATTGTGAAAAAATTTATAATTTCTAGAATGTCAATTAAAATATATATGGGATATTTTCTTAAAAACATTTTTAAGCCAAAAAGATTTTTTTGTTTTTCTTTTTTGCTACAAAATAAGCAATTGTAATTTTATCATAAAAGTTACAATGAACTTTATTATAACTAATAAAATTACGACTAAAATCTATTTCTGCATAAACGGATTAGAAAATTAGAATTGGGAAAATATTACAAAAAAAAAACCGGAAATTTTGACATTAATTAAAAAATTTATGATCTTGTCATTTTTTATTCTTTTAAAAAATTAATTAGCAATTTTAAAGTAACTTATGTGAACTTTATATATGCAAAATTTCAATTTTGTTGGATTATTAGTTTTAGCGCATTTCAATTTTTAATTAAACTATTTGAACATTTTTTAAGTATTTTTTAGCCTGATACCTTATTTGATTTTAGTTTTTTAACGATTTAAAAAAACACAATTAAGGTCAAATAGAATCTTTATACATTTTTTTATAAAATTCTTTTACATAATTACCAAGTAAAAATGAATTCCAAAAAGATAACAACATTCGCATTTTAATCGCGATATCATATCAATTTTTCTAACAAAAATACTTTTTGTTTATGCTATACATACTTTTTTTAAATAAATATAAATTAAAAAACTTTTTTTGATATATTTTAAATAAAAATATTTATTAATCTTAATATTTATTAATATTTAATGTTTATCAATAATGAATAATAAATTTTATAAATGTAATCTATTTAAATTGAGAAAAGTAATAAAGTAAATAAAGTTTTAATTAAAAATTCTGTTTAAATTGTTTGACAAACAATTTAAACTAACATTTAATGGCATCTGAACTTTACTTTAATATAATTTATATCTTAGAGTTAATTCTTTTTTATACCAAAGACTACTTATTTCATTATATATCTGTGTAGACTTGAATTGCTAGAAATTGTAACATAATATTATATAATTAATTGTGATGATCAATAGATTATATATTCAGAATTTATTTTGTATTTTTATAAAACAAAATAAACATAAATCTTATAAATATTGTAACTTTTAAAACAGTGCAAATTGATACCTCCGAATCAAGAATTTTAACTATTTTCAGTATCGTAGAGGTTACAATCAATAAAGCTGTAAGCAAAATAAATTTACAATAAATATAAATGGTGTTTATTAATATTTTTTATTATTTCTTGTTCGTTATTATTTTCTAGAAGTTAACAATAAAACTAAAGTTAAATTGAAACAAATTGTTTCATCTCGATTTTTTGATTTTTAAAACCTCGAAATTGACACAGTTAGAAATAAACACAATAAAATTTGATTATAAATGAATATTAAATGTAACAGTTTGAATGTGTTGCATGTTTTAATAGTAGAAATCATTGAGTTTTAAAAACTAAAATAATTTTTTAATAATTTTAATATTTTATTCGATTTCATTTGCTTGATGAAAACTTCTTTTTCCATTATATTTAAAAATTCTATTTATAATGTTGGTTATGGTGTATAGTTGATATTTGATTTTATTTTTGACTTTATTATACATTTATTATAGATACTTTTTTATAAATTTATTATTGAAATATTTATTGAATATTATCAATTTTTTTCTATAAAAAATCTATAATCTAAATTTCTATATAAAATGTAATTTATAAAATACTATAAAATCAAATTTTAATAAATATAAGTACTCATTAAACAAGTGTAGAAATAACATATAAATTTAGTTTAAATAAAAAACTTTAAATAATTTAAATTACTATAAATAAATTAATATTAACATACAACATTATTCCAAGCTTTATAAATGAATTGAAAATTTTCAAATACATCTATAAAGTAGTAATTGATATTTGTGTACTTCACGTATATAGTAAAATGCATTGATTTGTAAAAAATATTTCATTATTAAAGTCGTAATTACTATAATGATGACGAATGCTTTAACTGAAAATAATAAAATACCAGAATCTCAAAAATAATATTTTCATTTTTGGAAAACTGTCCCCATATGACTTATGCGTATATTCATATTGCAACTTCTATTGCTAAAAACAAAGTTATTCCGACAAGAATTTGTTGACGTGTTTATAGTCGATATATTTGTAATTCAATGTAATGTTAAGGGACAATTCTTAAAATAATTTTTTATCTTCGAAAAACCTATTCTTATTTGACTTTCACTTATGCGTAAATTTCAATTAATTTTGTTAAATTATGATGTGTTCAAAATAATACCTCAAGCTATGGATTGTTCTTATGGGTAAAAATGGTTTTTTTTTTAAATTTATTTCAGACTCATAATTTCAGGTGTATCTTATGTATTGATTTTTATATAAAAAACAACATTATTTATAGTATTATAATTTTTCTTTTTTATATGTAGAGGAAGAATGTTTTGTTAATACTCAAGCGACATAAGAACGTGTCGTTTTATACGATAGAGTGTAATGTTACCATTGGGATTAATATTAATGTGATGTATTTAATTCATAAAATGTAATTTTACTATAGATGTAATATGCTTTTCTTCTTTAGGTATAATTATGTATGACATTATGCTTAAATCATACGATTGCGCACTTATGATTGCGTACATTTAAAATGTATGTAACTTAGTACGTCACCGAAACTTTTTTGTTTTGATTTTTGAAATCATAGTAACTACGGTGGTAACGAGGGAGTGAACATGGCAGATTCTTTAAAAAAGCATGGACTTTATCTCGACGAATTGACAAAAATACGTGTTCTTGAACCCGAAATAGCCTCACAAACAAATAAATTGAGAGAAGAGTGTCAGAATTTTGTAACCAGTGAGTTAAAAGACAACTTCTTTTTTTTTTATTTTATTTTACAATGCAAGTAATTCACATTCTATCTTTTCGTATTCATTTGTTTTTTACTTGTATACTTTAATTGGAAGTAAAATTAAATATAAATATTATAATGGAAATAAGTGCATAGTGGTATATATTCATATGAAGAAGACACTTGTTAAATATTACAGGATTTAGTATTATACATAATTTAATTTTTATAATGAATATTCATGTGCAATGCAATAAAGTTGATTGGCGTATTTTTATGAATTAAAAGATTATAATTTCAATTTTCATTATATTAAATAGAAAATTGTTAATGATAAATTATAGGGATTGGAGATTTTCATAAAACGGCTGAAGAATTTATTAACATCATGAGTAATTTAGCAGATCAAGTAGAAAGAGAAAAAATGCGAGTAATTGGTATTAAAAATTTATTGCATTCCGTTACTAAAGAACACGACGCCGAAAAACAACAATTGGAGGTGATTAATAATTTGCTTTTAATTTTTATTAAATTTAAAATTACAAAATTTTAATAATTAAAACTTTATATTTAAATATTAAACTACATATTTTAATAAATATTAAATTACATCGCTAGTTTAATTTAATTTCGAAATATATTTTAATTACTTTTTAGGCAATAGTATTAGAGAAGTCGATGGAATTGGAGAGATTACGCGTGGAATATGATTCTCTAAAAAAAATTGAAATGGAACAATTAGAAACTATAGAACATTTAATGTCAAATTAAATTTTAGCTTATTCAAAAGTTTAGGAATATCATTATTTATTATTATTTGCATTTTTAACAAATAATAAAATTTGTATTATTTAAAAATTTGTTTCTAAATTTAATTTAGGTAATAAAGTGACAATTTGAAACAATAATTCAAATGAAAGTTTAAAATAAAATAATTAAAAAGTGATAAATTTATAATTTTTATATTGTTATATCATATTTTACTATATAAGAGATTTGTTTTTGTTACTACTATATTCTTCAAAATTTATGTTTTTATAAAAAATTTATGGCTAATTGATTGTACAGAAATTATTTAAATTTAAATATAAATGCAAAGAAATTTTTTTTTTTTACAAATAAGTGAAGTCATATTTATCTTTGGATTAAATATTCTCTGTATTTAGATTATCTTTAAGCATAGCATCTTTTGGTGTTTAAAGACTTATTTTATCAACACGATCATTAAAGCACATGTTAAAAAAAATTTAAATTATTCCTGCACAAAAAAGGTACATAAAGATAATTTTTTTATAATCGCAAGTATTTGCAAAATAATATAACTGAAACGTTTTTGTTGATGATAGAGAGTAAACGGCACTTATAACTATTGATGAATTCTTTATTTAATCGTCTAATTAAAAACTATAATATTAATTTCGTATTGTAATTTTTATTTTTTCAAAAATGTTGATTAAGTTAATTATTAAAACACATGATAAATCTATTAAGGGTAGTTTTTCCAGTAATAATTAATAAATAAGTTATATGCACGTTAAAATTATTTATATTTTGACAAATTATGTACAAATAAAATTCAATATCAGAATTAATTTTTAATTTTGATGTAAACTAAAACATATATTTTATATCAAATGAAAATTATAATATTTGTTGTGGTTTATATTTATAATAAAATTAATTTTCTTGTAATTAAATAAAACTAATTAAAATATAAGATTCATGGTGTTTTATACTGATTATAATTTTATTGAAAAAATATTAACACACTTGATTAAACAATTTAAAAATAAGTTGGAATAAACATATTTTATAATTATTATTGTATCTGTGTATAAGCAAAGGAAGCATATTTTTGAATTTCATTATAAATATAATAAAAAATTTTATAATTATATAATTTAGAGCAGAAATATATTTTTGTACTATATTAACAGGGCTGTTAGGTACAATTATTCCTAATAAGATTATCATTGCTTTTTTTTTTAAGGTATGTAATTCATCTTCTTTTTTTTATATAAAAGATCAAAATTTTGTTTAACTCTCTTTACATTGACTTAAATAATAAACGCACAATTTTCAGTTTACATTTTGCTCTTTTTAATATTCAGGAATTATAAAAAATCTTTTAATTCGATCATTATTGTTTTGTTACACAGCTTATTTTAAGCATTCATACAGAAAAATGGTAAGGAATTGAAGTATCTTTATTTAATATGGTAAAAATAAAAAATGTTCTTGTTTCAAATTACAAATAGAAATTCTAATAGATAATTATATAAATATGTACATACATATGCCTAAAAAATGAGTTTAATACAATAAAATAAAAAAAAAAAATAAAAAAATACATTTATAGTTTGTTTTTGATAAATTTATTTGTTTAGTCATAAGATAATAACTTAAAAAATATTTAGATGTAATAATGAATTTATAAATTATGCATATTGTATAAACTGATATTAATTAATCGAATGAAATAATATCGAACGAATTGAAAATATTTTTTTCATAAACTAAACGTAAACAGAAAGAACCGATAATTTTCATAAACATTAAAATTATAAACACTGTAGATTTGAATTATACAAATAAAATTATGTTTACAGCTGAATTTAATAGTAATTACTTTAGTTTATTACATTAGTGTTTATACTATGGTTTAGGCATTTTAAATCTATTTTACTTATAATCTAAAATTGATAAAATTATACAATCTAAAAATAATAAAAAATCGACTTGATTTATTTCTATTTAGTAAAAATAACTACATGTACTTTAGCCAATCATTCTAAAGAATGTTTACCTTACGATTTTTGTCAATTTTTACGATCTCTTATCTTTGTAGCCAAATCTAGTAAATTTTATAGCTTTGAGTTTTTCATTTGCAATAGATTATTTGCAAATATAATAAATAGAATTATTGACGTATGCGAGCATAGAAAAAAATATGTACTGTAAATAAAAAAAAAATATATCATCTTCATGTGCTCCAAATGTCTCAGTCCATCACCAATATTCAACGCTGATACATTCTTTTATACATAAAACTGTAACGTACGATATTTGCTATGAATGTCGGTAAATCCACAGCTTTAGTTGTATAATTTTACAAAAATTCACATTCAATGCAACAGCTTTCATACTTTAGTTTTTATATTTTATAATTAATGTCCTCAGCATGTTTCTGCTTTAAAGCGTTTACATTCATCTATCACATTATCATCAGTGGTACAAGGGGTATCTTCAGTACATAGATTTGGTGAGATAGGCCTCTTTTTTGTGACTGAAGTAATCTCTGTCGTAGCAGCCTTTTCTTTTGCAGACTGTGATGATTTGAATTGAATAATTATTGCTGTCATATTATCACAACCTGTTCCATCGCCACGAGTATTTGGCGCTAAGCAATGATTAAAAAGCTAAAAATATAAATAAATAAATTGAGTTTCTTTCATTTTTCATTCATAATTAATATCTAAATATATAATTTAAAAAGTTTTTTTTTTTGATTTTTTAAGTGATGTAATTGTTGAACATTAAATATTACACACCTCTTCACAAATTTTGGAAATACTTTCATATTCTTGATTTAAACGAGTACGTATATAGTTTATAACGTTTTGACTTGACATACAGTTCCAAATACCATCACAAGCTAATACCATAAATTCATCTTGCTCTGGATTTAATGTGACAGTTTTAATATCTGGTAAAGCAGATATCATTTGCTCTTCTGGCGGTAGATCTTTATTTTTTTTGTAAGTATGATCACCAAGTGCCCTAGATAAATTAAGTCCACCATTTACTCTACCATCAGCAGTAACTTTTCCACCGGCTTTTACTATACGCTCCATCTCAGGTTGATCTTCTGGTTTGTGATCAAGACTCAACTCAACTGCTTCTCCATTTCGACATAGAACACATCGAGAATCTCCCGCGTTAGCAACGTATAATTCATTTCCTTTAAGAACAGCTACTACAGCTGTACATCCACTATCAGATCCAGGCTAATAAATAATTAAAAAATTAAATAGAATGATTATTATTAATAAAAAATTATGTTAAAAATATATCATTATATATTCTACAATCTATTAGTTATTATATTTATTATATGAATAAATAAAAAAACCATAGTTTAGAAAAAAAATATTTTTATTCAAATAAAATTATTTTTAATGTTTTTATACTAACCTTTTCAGTGATGTCCATACTAGTATCATCTTCTTCAAATTCTTCATCTTCATCTTCTTCCTCTTCATCATCATCTTCATCATCATCTTCTTCCTCATTACTATCATCATTTTCAACATCTTCATCATCACTAATTTAACACAAATAAAAATAAATTCATACTTTATAAATAAATGAGTAAAACATTACTTTCTTATGAATAATATAAAATTATTATATAATTACAAAAATAATTATATTTATAAGTATTATTTCAAAGTTATTATAAGAATAAATAAAAGTACTTTTATTATACCTTTCTGGGTGTCCATCAAAATTTTCGTCATTTTCGTCATCATCATCATCTTCATCATCTTCAGAATTATCTTCATTCTTGTTCAATAAGTTTTTGTAAAGATTTATCAAATGATTTCTTCTACGACCACTGCTACTAATTTTTTCTTGCTGCTCAGCTTCACCATTTTCTAAAAGTGTGCAAGAACTACTACATTCATTATCACCTACATTTTTACTACTGTCTGCATCTTCAAAACTCTTGGTTAGTTTTTCTCCATTTATCTCTGCTTCATTTGGTACAGAAACTGAATGCATAGCTTTACTAGGGGAAACCTTATCATTAACATCTTCAGAGCTATCGGGCATTTCCAATAATTTACCAGGTTCTGAATCTAAAGAAGATCCAACCTGAGATGTGCGAGGAACATCACCATTGCTTGTTGTAGAGTCTAGTATTTGATCTGCTTCACTACTTCCAGCAGTTTCGACAATGTTTCTATTTGTAGTTGAAGAGGATGATTCACAAGGTTGACTGGAGCTACTCACATCTGTCTCATTAGTGTTCCATGATGATGATGAAGTTGAACACCCTGCACCAGATGAAGTACATGCGCCTTTGTCTTTACTTCTTCGACTGCGTAAGTAAGGACTTGGAAAATGTGATTGAGTAGCACAATTTTCATTTTTTGTATTTTTTAAATTAGGATTTGTAACTTCTGCTTGATATTTAGCCATAACTTGTTCCAATGGCATTGTTGCTTCCATGCAAAGGTTATTAACATTTTCTTCAACATCTATACATAATAACGTAAACATATATGTTTAAGTAATAATATATTTAACAAATGAGAAGTTATATTTAGAAAATTATTAAGGTATTATTTTTAAAAAATTGCAAAGCAATTTAATTTTATGACACAAAAGCCATATTAATACAAATTTTAAATATTGTAAACAGAAAAAATAAAATACATAAAATTTTTTAGTATTAAATATAGTAAAAAGAAAAAACAATTTATTGTCAATCAATGTAATGAACTATATCAATAATTTTAATAATTCACATTGGAATATACAGAATTTATATTAATCAATTAATTTAGATGCAATTATAAAATTTATTGTATTATACATATATTCTAAAGTTACAAATATGTGATTATTATTTAAATTGAATTATTCATTAAAAAATTTAATACTATATAATTTTAATATAATCTACAACAATCAATAAATCATAATACGAATGAAGAAAGTTTTTTGTAAAATTTATAATAAAAATTAAATTAAAAGAATAAATAGAAATATACCAGAGTCATCTGTTTTTTCACAATTTGATAATTTAGTTCCAGCGATCTCCTTTAAAACATTAATAACTTCAGGTGTTGCTAATGTAGCATCAAATCCTAAAAAAGCATCAATTAAAGCTTGCCTAATATCACCATTTTTATATGCTTCTGTGTTCTTAATAAATTTTGGCAAGTTCTCGGAACAGTATTCAGCTACTTCATGACCTCCATGACCATCATAAACAGCAAATAGTGACACATCATCATCAAAATCTATACAACAATTGTGGGCATCCTAATAATATAAATAGACATTGTTAAGAAAAATGCATAAATATATGTTTTAATTAAACATAAAATATTTATACACACATGTATTTTTCGAATTACATGAAGATGTGTATTAATATTAATTTTATCAATCATCTAGTCTGTGGTAATTTTTTTATAAATAAAAAATCGTTTAATTTGAGGATGATATCAAGATTGAGTGATGATACAGTATGGCAATGTAAATAATACGTTAATGTTATTCAAATTTTACCAACACAAGCGTTCTTATTTTATTTTTTTGAACAATCAAGAGTAAGTGTAATGCATAGGGGACAAATTGGCAATGCTCATGTGTTTTACATATTTAGAAAAATTAATAACGAAAAGTGAGAATTAAGCCTTAAAAAGGGCATTGGGTTGAAATGACTTTTTTTATCATTATCGTACTATAAATCAGTCGATCAGATTCAATTAGAGAATCGCGCGAAATAATTTACAGGTAACGAAATCGAAACGCCATACACATGTTCACGTTCGCACGCATACATGAGAGCGCGCGCGCACAAAATACACAGACACATGGAAAGAAGTAAGCCAAAAGCAAAAAAAGGGCCAACGGCCAAAAAGATTCGCCGGCAGGCGAGTGCGAGCGTCGAACTCCCGGAACCGCTAAAACCGGTGCGCGAGCTCCGGATGCCCGAGGTCGCGCGGTGTCGAGCGCCGAGCGCCGAGCTTAGCCTAAAATTCTCTAACCCCACATTTGCATCGTACCTCCTGACTCACTCGCCAGCCCTGCATGGAGCTGGCCCCAAAGGCGACATTTTTCCCGACCTCGTCGCTCGAGATCTTCTCGGTGATGGGCTCGGACAAGTAGGCACCCATGGTTTCCTCTGGTGCGATGGATTCGCGAGCAGGCGAAGGCGACGGTGGCGGCGGTGGGGACGACGACGGCGGTAGGCGACCGGCGAGTGGCCCGCTGTGCCTTATCCTGGGCCGCGCTCGTTCCTCCTCACCCGAGACTTATCCCTCGTTAGTGGACACCGCGAGGACAAGCACTTCCTCTGGTCGGACGCATGCAGCTTCTGTAGCACGTCGTCGTCGTCGGGTAAAGTCGCTGGGTTCCACGAGCTCTCGAGGTGTACGAGTATGTTACGCCGGACTAGCCATTCGCGCGCACGGAGACGTGTGTTGTGCGCTGCACACGCTCCCGTATTCCTCTCTCTCTCTCTCGCTCTTTCTCTTTTTCAGCGAGTTCGATTCCGCGCGCGTGAAGACAGAGAAAGAGCGATGGAGGAGAGCGCGAGACGGGGGAGGGTGCCCTAGAGAGAGAGAGAGAGAGAGAGAGAGGAACGGCGAGTGATAATAAGACTCGCTTTCGCTCTCCTTCCCTCGTGCTGCTCGCTATAGTCGTGTCGTGTTCCCGCTCCAGGAACTTGGCGCGCGCGCGGAGCATGTAATAGCCACACCGTCAAGCTTCGCTCAAGTGTGTGCGAACAAACACACGCGAGTCGAAGGAGAGTGCATGTCGTGACGGTCGTCGAGCTACTCTAGAAAGAGCCGAAGCCGCTGTCACTAGCGCCTTCGTCGTCCGCATCCTGGATCTTCCGGCAAACTCGCACAACCGGAGTTCAAACCCAGTAAATCAGCATTAATATGCATTGCATGACAAAAGAAAAGAAATAAAGACTTTAATTACGGCTTTCATTAATTGCTCTCGAGTGGTAAATTACTTATTTTTGTTTTTGCGGAATCTTCGGATTCGGCAATTTATAAAAAATGCTGAATATGTTCGGGAAGTTCATATAAGAATATAATTGTGAAAAAAGTTATTAATCGTATTTTATGATCATGAGCATTGTAATCATCCTTAATTAAAACATTGAATAGTTGCTTTAAAATAAATTCATAGCAATACAAAAAGAAGATGAATTGGAGGTTAATTCATTTGTACATGTTTCAATTGAACTTATCAGTCATCATTGACTTTTATTATTTTTTAATTAACAGTGATACATATTTTTTACACTGTTTCACTTTACTCTTGTACTATGACAATCTTATGTATTTCTATACTATTTTCTTTGCACTACTGCAGCAGTGTCTACTCTAAATAACAGTAGTCTCAAGTTCTATGAATTTTAATTTAATTATACATGCACAAATACATAATACACATGAATAGTACCTCAAATGAATAGATACATAATGATTTTCATATTATTTCACAATGGAAAATACTTGTTCCGTTATCATTTTTCCGTTAAATTCTACAGTTGTATTAAGAAATATAAGCATTCAACATCATAATTTGCATATCTAGTATTATCCAGTCTATCGAGCAAATATTAATTGAATTTATTCATTTTTTCTCCTGTATTCTGTAGTCATTTTTATATAAGAATATAATTTTGATAATTTAATTGGACGAGTTGTCTATAAACAATACCGCTTGCATTGCATACTTTTACATAGCAGAAACTGTATTATTTATCATTACAATTATCATGAACATAAATTTAATAGGTTTGCTCTACTTTTCAATATTAATTTTATTATTGCCATTGGTAATGATAAATTATTCTAATTAGCTTGCACTACAAACATATTGAAATTTGTAAACTTTGTTTAAGTATTCCTTTCTTGTTTATAAGTTAAACAAATATTAGACAAATAAAAAATCGTGAATAGAAATTTGAAGCAATAAAATTTAGTGCACACGATTATCGCACGCATTATCATAACCTATGCGCATCCACTTAAAATAGTGAAATTGCGAATGCTGTGTTTTATCAAGAATTTCCGAATTTAGATAAAGAAATTGCAAGACGGAGAGAATGCGCCATCTTCAGGCAACTATTGTTAAATTCCGAATTTAGGGAGCTACAGATAATTTACGATTCGCAAGGTTTTATACAAAATAGTTGATAAAAAATTTGATAAAAAAGTTCATTGCCATTTTAGTTATTGAATTTATTAACTGAGAACATGCAATCAAATTTCACTATAATTTTCTATTTTTTAATTTTTTTTTTTTGAATTTCTGCTTATTTTGTACGCCAGAACACAGATTTTCTGCAGTTAGACGCCATCTTCAGATTCTTTTTACCCGCCATTTCTTAAAAAGCAATTTATATCATTTATAATTTACCAATAATTACTTAATACTAACGCTTAAGTAATTTATTTTTCTTTAGTATTTAATACGCAAAATCGTGAGTAGATAATCGATACTATATTTTAAAAAATTTATCAAATTATTAAAATTTCATTTTTATTAGTGTTTTGCATGTTACTTTTATAAATATAGATTGAATATAAATATAAAAGTATTGATTTATGTAGATATTGTACAAATTAATTCAAAAGATATTTATATTCAGAAGGGATAAAATTTTAGTTATTGTAAAATTCTTTCAAATAAATTTGAATTACAGATTTTTTAAATAAAAAACATCATTAATTTATTAAATTAAAATTTGAATTTACAATTAAATGAATTTATAACTTTAACAAATACCATATATTTACATAAAATAAATATTTAACTTAATTACAGTATACATGATTGGGAATCTAATTGAATTGACTTTTACAATCAGTATTATTAAATTTTTCGATTTTGAAAAATAAGATTAAAAACTGATCTATCCTATCATTTTTAAGAAAAACTTAGTAAAAATGTGGAAATTTTTAATATAGAATTTTTATTCAGATTAAATAAAAATAAAAAATATAATATAGTAAGAAAATAGAAGTGATATAATAAAATATTAAGCAAATGTATAAAAAATGACAAATGATTAAAAACTTTATGACAATTTGAAGTTTTAAATTCAATATGCAAATTCATTTTTGATACCTTAATAAAATAAAAATTTTTAATAAAATAATTACATATTTAATAATATTGAAAAAATACTTAATTCGTCCATTGTTATTAATGATTAAAATTTTAATCAAACATTTTCAAATGAATGACCAAATTATAATATAATATTTATAATCTGTGAAAAAGTGTCAATTTTAATCTAATTATTTTATCGGGATTTTCTTGTAATTCTTAAAAAAATTATTTATAAAATATATATGCAAAGTGAATGATGGATATCGCATTATTCATTTTAGATGCAATTTATATTAGTTATATCAATTAATTAATTATATTATTTATATTATGATTGGTGTCAAGCAAATTACATCAAATTTTTTGGAAAGATACCAAAACAGAATATTGAAAGCAATTTATTTCGCTATTATTTTTAAAAAATTGAATGCTTGTGAAATATAATATAATACATTTTATCTTATTAGAAATTATATAAACGTTTCAAATTTATATAAGAACCCTACAATTTCATATATATGTGTGTAACAAAATATATGTGTAAACCAATAATTTGTAAAAAGTGACCAAAGCACAATGTCTCTTATTCGATTTTATTTTTATAAAAATAAATAGAATATTTTCTTTTAAAATATAAAAGCAAATAATATAAAGAATATTTTGAATTAAATTGTTATTAATTAGTAATAATATAAAATTCATTTAAATGATTACAAATAAGTAATTATTAAAAATAATTAGGGCTAGATGCACAAAATATAAAGTTATAATAAAATATTATTGAAATTATTAAATATAAAAAAGTGAATGCATCAAAATAAATATAAATCAAAACATTTTGTATAATCAATATGATGTACAGCAGGAAGATTTTTATGTTAATAAAATTTTTTTATTTTGTTATTTGTGAATAAAAAATCTCTCAGAAATGATCGAGGCATTAATATTTTTGTACTTAAAATATTTTATTTCTTACATATTTTAGGGCTTATTAGGATTACAAGTTCATTCAAATCTAACTTCTAAAATTAACGAACAGATTGAATTTTATTATTTTGAAAATATCTCATAATTTTAATGATTAAAATGTATTAATATTTGTGAAATTTATATTGAAAATATTTTCAAGAGTATGTTGAGTAATATTATATGTCTATAACATTACTTTAATAATAAATATAATATGATTATAAAATATATATGTGCAAAAGTAAATAATATTTATAAAAATATATGGCATCCATATTAAATTTCTACTTTACAGTACATTGAATATTTCGTTACGTGTAGTATCGAGGGTTTTCACATCGCAGATATACTTGGCTGAAATGTGAATATTGTAGAATAGTGGAATCCAACGATTTCACATTAGGTGGTGTAAAAAAGGGTGTAACTTACAATTGTAAAGGAATCCTTTATCAATCTCGATTTTCCTTAGGGTGGAATGAACGGATAAAGAAAATATGTGAGTTAAATCAAAATAAACCGCGAATGACGAGACGATATTCAATCAATTAACAATAGGGAAAAATCATTCATGAGCTTTTAATGCTACGACAATTCAGGGATTTATTTTTATTTATTTTCACGCAAATATCAATAATGCAGAGGTAGAAATAAGGGCAAAAGAATAAGAACTTTATTTACCTTTGCGGAGAGTATAAATGACGTTGGAATAATGGAGTAAACTTTATTCTCTATTAAAGAGAGCATAATTGACGAGGCGGTAGGAAATGAATAATGAATTTTATTTTAAAATTGAATATTAATTTCGCTCTTGTTATGTGTTATTATGAAAAAAAGCGGGAGAAAAATTTAGGATAATATTACATTAAATTAAAGACCAAAGAAGATGCAAAACACAAAATACTGTATGTCTTATCTTCTAACTAGAAGTTCGTTCCACACGCTCCTTAGAGCCTCAGGCGGCACTCCATGGCGTTGGGAAGGGGGGGGGGAGACAGAGCCAGTTATCAAAATACCCTTAGATTTCTCTCAAAGTGAGAATAGTTTTCTAAGAAGAAAATATCGAGAGTGATTATTTTTACATGGAAAATAAAAGAGATAGAATTCATTGGCAAATGTTAGGATTCAGGAATCAGCGTGAAAAGTTTATTTTTGAATTAGTTTTGCACGAATAGACATTTTTCCCTTTTACGTCAGAATTGTTAATTGGTATTATAATTGAACCTTCGCAATTTTATTCTATCTTCCGAATTTGTAACTAGCTTCAAGAAAATTTATTTTTAACCAAACAAAAGTCTGTAATTAATTAAACTCACTTATGTCAGTGCATTAAGATAAATAAATTTTATATGTGCAAAATTACATTTTTACTTCAATTAATATTTGAGAAATCTTATTTTATTTTTAATTTTCTATTAATTGTATTATATTATACGTATACATTATATAACAGTAAATAATTGTTTGGAGTTATGTACTTTTTCTAATTTCAATGAAAAATTCTCCATTTAAATGAAAACTACTGGATTATTATTTTATATTTTGTCTAGTTTTATACTTAATTTACGACCGTTATTTATAGATACATGTTGCTCGTATTTCAGCATGAAATTTATTCTTCTGAATAAAGGTAAATTAGAAATTAGTGTGCTAAGAAAAAGAATAAATAGTTAAAAAAAGTATAAAAAATTCAAAAAATTAATAAATGAAAGAATAATAGATTATTAAGGCAGGAGTATCTACAATCAATGATATAATATGGATATATATACATACAATTTAAATTTTGTAAACACTAAATAAGTACAAGTGTCGTTAAACAAAAGTGCTATCTGATATATAAAATTATACTGATCCACACATTTAAATCAATTCGATTAAAAGAGAAAAATGTCCTCCCAGATCTTACATTTTTTCCAAATTTTAGTTCGATGGATATTAATTGGCAGTTATTAATTATTTAATTTATTTTTCATGCTCGTAATAATTGATACCCTGATTAACGTTGTCTCTTCATAAAAATACTTCTTTCGCACAAAAAATTCCTCTATTGTTATCAAGCAAAGATAGCCATGTATAAACTACCTAATTATTTTATCGTAAAAATATTCTCGCCGCATGAAAGACAAACATTAGAAATTCAATTTGTGAGAGGATCCAGACATTTTCCTATGACAACTTCGCAAGATACCTATTGAGTCCGATAAATTGATTATACATGATGACCTAGCCACATTGAATATTTTGGATTAGATATATTTTAAGCTTCAACTGCTTCAAATTGAATTTAGTCTCTCGATAAAATCACTGTTAATTAAAAAAACATCCATTGTATTCATTACAAAGATTGAATTATTACGATACTGTATTAAATATGAAAAATCAATAATATCAATAGTACATCTATTGAAATTGGAGAGACAATGATGAGTGATTACAATTAGGAAGAAATTTAATTTTGGTAAAAGACGTGAAAAGTGAAAAATGTAAAACAAAAGAAGAAATGATATTATCATTGATGAAAGCTATTTATTTGACTTAAAATTGTCGAAAGAAAATTTTTTCTGTTAAAAAAATATTAACTATATGGAGTTTTTATAGATTTAGTTAAAAATACTTTGTAATAATATTAGCGTATTACAAATTTTAAAACGATTTTCGAAAAAAATTTTGAGTAAAGTTAACCATAATAGAACTATTAAAATAAAAATGTATGTGTATTTATGTATAATAATTGTATTATTTTGTTTTATTATTGTTTCTATCGATGATTGGGATCTTTTATAAATGAATGAATTTAAATTTCAATTAATATTTGTATTACAATTAAGATATGTCATTTTTTATTTCTATAATGAAATACCATCGATTTTCTTTTCTTTGCATATTTATTATAATTATTAATTTAAATAAAATTAATATATGAATATACTTGATAATTTTTAGCATAATGAATCTTTCCATTGCAGGAAAAACACACCAACCAATATCCACTTAAATTTAATTGAAATAATTTAATTTGTTAGCTGCATACAAAGCCATGTAACAATTCGATAATTTCGCATATGGAGTTTCATCATTGTTGATAATTCTCCGAAATAATATAGAATTCTGGCGCGTTAATTTGTATTACAATTATACACAAATCACTTTAATTAGAGGTGTGTTGGTAGATGAGAAAAGCAGAACAACAGGTGAACAAAATGAAACGGTGTTGCGATTAACCGGACGTTACTTTCTGACGATGAAGGAAGCCAACCAGCGAATAATTCAACCGACTCGGATGAAGTCCTTTGTTAGAGGGTAAAGTCTCCTAGAATCACGCGATGATGTCCTACAACGACGGACTCCAGTGTCGAGATATACGAACTCACGTAGCGAGAAACAATATGGCTTTCTTAACAAACAAGTGAGCAAACTTGAAGCCTTGTAGAATTAGAAAATGGCGTGTTTATAAAAGTCGTTGGTCTTGGTGTTAACTTTTAGATTCGTCCGAAATCAATCTATTTTTATTTTCAAAAATTAGTTTCATCCGCACTAGTTTTACGAGACTTATGCATCTCTTTTTATTTTTCTTTACTTTCTTTGTCGGTTCGCAAACGCAATGGTACTCGGATACCTATGAATAACATCATAAAAAATAAATATAAGCAATATATATTTGATGTGTAATAAATGTGAAAATGTAAATACCTAGTAATTGAATCATTAAATATTTAGTTTACAGTTAACTTGTAATCTGCAATGTTAAATTTCATATAAATATTTTTTTTTTTTAATATAAATTGACAAAAAGTTAAGCAAATATAATCTACTTCGAAGTAGCAACATTTTAGATTGTTCATGTTTAACAATAAATTATTAATATTCACGTATTATTACAAAAATGATCAATTTAGTTTAATTTTTATTTCATTAAATTAATATTAATTTAAATAAATAGTACAAAAAATATATACAACAAATAAATATTGTTATTAAAGTTGTTAAATACATATATATTTTTCAAATATTGATCTTTTCATTTACTTTCGGTTATTTGATTCTTATCTACCTTATGTGCTTATTCTGACTAAATGACAGGTTGATTAAAACTTTTTCTATAGAATGCAAAAGAAATAGTCTACTTTAAAAGATACATACTACCAGAAGAAGTACTGACTTGAAATCATTTTAATTAATTTGTTTTTCTTAAAAGAGACTGGTTATTTTGTTTTCTCTGTTTAGAAAAAAGCTCTCGTTCTGCAATAGTAAAATTTACGTGAACGATAGTATTTGCTCTTACAAAAACTAATAACATGACAAGTCACCCTGATTTTCAACGCTATGTATACCAGTATATAAATGATTAATAATTGACACTTTTTAAAATACTATTTAAGTTATTGTCATTGTAGTCAAATTATTTTTAGTTATGTTTATTGAAAAATTAATATTAAAAAAATGTAATTTATATAAATTAGTATTTTTTAAATTATTAGAATATTTTTTCGGTTTAAAAAATTTCAATGCTGAATTATTATTTACTATTTATATTTATTATTATTTTTATTTTATATAATTAAGTAAATAAACTAGAGAATTTAATTGGAGTTTTATGATAATTCAAATTTTGATTAAATACAAGGAATAAGCAGTTTTTTATAAAATTTTTAATAAAAAATTGTAAAAAAATAATGAAATGTTGAATAACCATTAAAAGAGTAATAATTGGATACTAACAATAGAAATAATAATTTAATTAAGTTATAGTTTCATACGTATTGAGTTATGTAAGTTGAGTATTACTTTATGATCAATTGTTTTTTTAAATAATTATAATTATTTTTGTAAATTTTATAAAATTTGTCAAACTGCTGAATGTATGTTTAATAAAAAATAGTTATGGTTCGTTAAAATTATAAAAAAATTAATTATAGTCAATTAATTCATTACATTTTTTAAAACTGTAATCACATGTTAAAATTATACTATTCAATTTTCTTATTTTTCAGTATTTACTATAAAAAAATATGTACATAATTTTGTAAATTGCATGATACGTATAATTAAAAATATAATAACCATTATTTTTATGAGCAAAATACATTTTAAGTTTAATTAGACACAGAATTTGAATTAAGTGGTAAAAATAATAAAAAAAATAATATTAAGGTAGTATGTTTGGACGTTAAAAATGTACTTGTGGTATAAAACCTAATTATTCATTGAATAAATTTCTTACTTAGTAAATTTTCTTAATCTAGTAAGCGGCTTTATTACTTATTTTCTATTTAGATTCATATAATTGGTATCATCATTATTTTTTTTTTAATTTAAATGGAAATACAAGCGCATTTCGAAACCACTTTTTACATTGTTTTATTTGTGGAAAAATGAAAGTAAATGGACAGAAACAAATGAAAAAAAAAAACATAAATTGTTATCAGTATTTCAGAGTATTTATTTTCAGTTTTGAAACACTTTTCAAATTATTCTTTCGCAAATAAAAAAGAATTGAATGAGGCGCAGTAGTACACTAGATGCATGGTCAGGCGTACCGATGTTAACCCTATCGGTTATCTGAAAGCGCATGCCACTCTTAAACCAGTAGATGAGCATCTGTCAGAAAAAATACGGGAATTAAAGGAATTACGATGCTCCATGAAATATTAAGTTTGTTTAACAGGTGTGGATGAAAATATTTATGAAGGGAGAAAATTGTGAATTTTGTTACGGTGGTGGTGGTGGTCCGCCACAGCGCTTATCGATTCGGGTGCGCGCCCATCTCCTTCTTTATCTTTGTCTCTTTCCCCCTCCCCCCCTCTTTTTCCATTCTCCGTTTCTCCCTCTTTCTATAGCTGTATCTTCCTCTTCCCTCGTATTTTCTAATTTCTCCTCTTGCTTTCTCCCTCAACACACGCAATGATCATTGTTAGTGTATATGTTTCTGATAATGCTGCTGCTGCTATTGTTGTACCACCTTTATACATGACATCGAAGCGTGTTCTTACTCTTTCTTCAGAAGCTTTCCTTTTGTTTCTTTTTTAAGATAGATAATCTACTCACAGCATTTATTTTGTTTTTTCTCAACTTCTTTTAACTTATTTTTTGCATTGTATTGGAAGTACAGTTAATGGGATGGTTTTCTTTATTTTTTTCATTTCATTTTTCACAGCGAAAAAATAATCTTATCATTGAAAATATTTCCTTTATTGTTCGCTTAATCTTATTTCTGCTAAAGAAATGTAAAGACAATAGCATTTGGTCTTTAAATATTTTTTCCCCAATTAGAGGCTTTTGTTATAATCTCATGATATTAAATTACACTGTTTGTCTCTCAGATTATAAACTGTTTTACTAAAAAGTATTCCGTTATTTAATTCTTATATTTAATTTGTTTTTATTTTAACCTTATAATTTAGATGTCGTAGACTTTTAAAATTTATTGATTTATTTCGAATTGCATTTAACTTTTTTTTAACGAATACTATTATTTCAGAAAAAATAGTGTTAATCGTAACCAAATATTATTTGATTTGTTATTGTAAAATAAATTTATTTAAAATCATAATTAGTAGAATAGCAAATTCCTTTTTAGTTTTTTATATAAATTTTATCAAAGAGGCTAGTTCAAGATAAGAGAATAAAATAAATATTAATTTTCTTAAACAATTTTTAATAATATTGTATTGAAAAAGTATATCAGCGAATAGCACACCATGTGAACTATGGAAGTTGTTTTGATTTTCTATGATAAAGAAAAATTTTTATTGAATTTATAGAGATAAATAGTAGTTGACAAGCTACAATGAACTACTACTTATGCTTTTTCTTCATTTCGTGTTAAGTTGAAAAAACTGGGATCCACCTTGTGGTCACGTGCAGAACTAATCAAGCATTATGCTGCAGCCGAGACGGCTTATTAATGTGCCTTTCATTCTTCAACTGTTAATTAAAAATTTTGTGAATTAACATTTATTACTTTTTTAATATTAAACTTATGTTTAATTAAAAATATTAATAATGAAATAATTTGTTTAATATTTAATTTAATCAAAATAATAAAATTATACAAAGATTTAAATTACATTAAAAAAGTTTGTGATTTACTTTTAATTTAAAAATAAAATTATAGTCACTTTAATTTACTAAATAGTACTATAAAGTATAAATATTTAATATGAAAAATTTTGAAATTATTTCTATGATTTGATATATGAACTGCACACAAAGAATAATTAAAAAATATTTTTATTTTTTATCATTATCGCACAGTGTGCTAAGAATAAAAAAGAGCTCTTATAATTATTTGTAAATCTTATTATTTCAGTATGACTTATATTTATCATGAATTCTAATTTTTTTTTTTTTTTTTTGCATTTTATGTATTTTTAATTTTATGATGTTCATGAATGGATACTTCATTTTTTTTTATTATATTTTTTATTTATATCAAGTAGTTATAGCTACTTAATGCAATGTAATAGAAAATAGGATAAACAACTGTAATAAAAAGATAAATGTAACAACAAATCTGTATCGAAATATGTAAAGCCCGTTCCTGGACCGAAAGGTCGCATGTACTATAATAATATTTTTTATTTAAAGTATTTTCTTTTTTATTTTTGTTTTAAATCATAATGATAAAACTATCAATAACTTATTGTAATGATTAAGTATATTGATTATTATTGGAAATTAATATTTTATTGAAGTTATAATTTGAATTAGATTTAAAAAGGAGTTTTAATATTATCAGTAAGAAAATTATTCTGTTAAATTAGTAAGTATAAAAAAAAATAATATAAAAAAAAAATAGTATCAATGATTTATTCTAGTAGTTTAATTAAAAACCTGAAGACCGTGTTTCATATATCCACACATTATCCATAAAGTTAATTGAGTTAATTAAAAAAATTCAACAAATTTATAATAAATACAGAATATTTTTTTACATCATTCGTATAACGCTGCATTAATAAGAATATAATATTTGGAATTTTCGTATATAGCAATTAATAAATTTTCTGTCTAAATTCTGCATAGCAGTTACTTATTATAAATAAGACTTTAATCTCAATTTCAAAGGTTTTTAGAATAACAACAAATTGTTTAATTAATTGTTTTAATTCCAACAAGTCTTTAGTTAATTCTTCACCTCTGACTATTCATTGATTTTGATATCATTGATCCGATTTCAGATTCTAATTTTTGCCTCATCTTTGAATTACAATATCATCTTATACAATCGAGTCACGTAGATAAATTAGAACACCGCATCGTCTTTAAGTTGGTTGAGCCAGTGAGAAGGGTGGAAGCGGGACGAGCCGAACTGCAAAGTTTCTTGATCGTTCTTCCGTTGCAAGCTTCAAGATTTCAAAATTTCAAATGCTGTTCTAATTATCCTTACATTCTAAGGAGTATATTTACAGAGAATAGAACCTAATGCGTGAGTTTGCAAGTTGCAGTTTCTATGTAAACTTTTATGCTCGGTAAAATTTAAGTTTTGTCGTGTTTTATATTATTATTTATCAACGTAGAACATTGATTATTATGAAGATTCTTTTTATAATATCTCGGTAAAATTTACGTTTTAAATTCACTCTTTATCTGGAAAAAAAAATAAAAATTAATTTCATGTTATTAAAAGCTTTAACGTTGAATAGCGATACATTTTTAAACTTTATTATTATACTTCGATTTATCCTTTTGTGAAAATAAAGCCAAACATCTTCTTTATATTCTAACTATAATGAATCTTTTATCCTTTACATATTTTAATATTCACTTGATTCATCTACAGATATTATTCAGCGCATTCAAAATATTAAAATATAAAAATTTAAAAAAATCTATTTCTGTTAGTAGATTTAGTTAGAAGATATAAAATCTATTATAAAATCTCTTTTGAATAATTTTTCTCTAATTTTCTTACATTAATATTTTAACCATTTTTTTAGAATTATGAAAAGAAAATTTTATTCTAAAATATAATGTGATATATGCCTTGAGCGATAAAATAAAAAAATTTGTAAAATAAAACCCTATGTGGTTTATGTAAAAATGATTTTACTTCCACCAAAATCTGTAAATTATGAGTATGTTTAAGTTATTTACATTCAATATTTAAAAAATAAAATATCTAAATATTAATTATAAAATAGACGCGAAAAATGCACTAAAAAAATTCTTTTGATATTTTAGTTTTATTATACTTATTAAAAACAATTTTTCACCAATAAATTTATATTAATAATGGTTTAAATATTTTTTTAATGTACCAAAAATATTTTACAACTCTTAAATTCAATTATGTATTTCAAATTATTATTTACTTTTCTAAATATTTTTTGACAATCTTTTATTTAAAATAATATATCGACTATTCTTTAGTTATCATCCTAATACAAATTTATAAAATTCATTATAATATATATTATGAGTAATAATAATTTATTATAAAATATATTTTCCGACTTCGAAGCAATAATAATCTTTTATATAAAATTTAATATTATTATTATATATAAGTAGCGAAAAAGAACAATGTAATCAATTATTTAAAATTATTTAATAACGAAATTAATATTAAGCAAAATCTAAGAATTTTTTTTTAATTTTATTTCTTTTAACCATAAATTTAATTAAATTTATATTTGATAAGTAAAACTGTTTCATCGACTTTATATGCTTCTTTAGGATATATATAGACTTTGTATATATCATACATATTTTCCAAACACTTCAAACGTTTGTCACTTTTGAAATACATATATTACGGAGAAATATAAAATATATGAAATAGAGAAATATACTAAGCAGAAATTTATAATGTTTTTATTATGTAATATTAAAAAAAATTTTTTTATTATTTATATATACATATTGTAATGTAATTTCATCGGTATATATGCATGACTGAATTAATAATAATCTGTTTTGTAGTATATAAATATTAATTTTGTATGAGACATGACAAATGCAGTTTTTTATGTTAAATAAGCAATAATTAAAACAATATTATTCTGTCAGAAATTTATATTGAATGTAATACATAATGTGTATGGTTAAAAATTCAATGAATTATTTATAAAAACAAATTCATCAGTTATATAAATGTTACTAAATATTATTCAGGTATATTCATATCCTTGAAGATAATACGAAATCTGATCTTTCATGAATATGAAACAGTGAGAAAAAGCGAAATTGCAGAAATAGCAGGAAAGGATTTTTGTTCGAAAAAAATCTCGGTATTTGCTTCAAAGACCACAATCTGCACGCGGTTTCCCTCGTTCTAGACAGTCAAAATCTTTTCGTTTTGAGCTTTTGAATTATCTTTATACGAATGAGATTTGATCCACCATGATACATGTGCTTTCTACATTTTTATTTTTTATTTTATGTTCCTGACTTGTATAATGTAACATTTACTTGAATACTTTTACAACAAGTAATTATTAAATTTTAGATAATAATGTGGCGATAAGAAAACTAGAATCCTGTAAGTTCGTGAGGAGCAGACAAAAACAGAATGCATAAGTTTGCGTGAACGCATGTGTAGAGATATCTTAATAAGAAACTGGAAAAGTTATAGAGAGAAAAGGGAAATGTCCAAATAAACAGGAAAAATAAATCAGCAAGATCTTTTTCGCCTCACTCTATAGCGCTTCAATGGACACATAAATATAAATCTTATTGCTCTTTGAGGGTGACAAGTAAGAAGAGATGAGCAGCAATAGATGTAATGTAAACTAGATGAGGGATAGAGACGTAGATAGAAAGAGCATAAAATGTAAGCGGCTAAGGGGAGCGAAAGGAGGAGAAAGTAGGTAACGCGCACGCGCAAACACCTGAAAACAGAAGACAGAAGACTCGCTCTCAAAGTGGATAGATACAAAAAAGATAAGGTGATTTTTGCTCTTTCAAGTATCTATTCACTGATTGAAGAGCATCCATTCGAAATGCCTTTGAAATTATTCTTGAATTGTTATTAAAATAGGCAAACACATAGAAAAACCACTTTTCATAATTATGAATTCATACAGGAAAAGTAGTGGAATTAAGGGAATAAGACTAAGAAATACTTTTCAGAAAAAAAAGCAACTATGGAAATACCAAAATACATGTGAGAATAGAGGAAAGATTGTTCATAGATTTAGATAGGTAGAACGAGAAATTGCAACGGAAAGATAGAGGAATAGTGGTGTAAAAAAAAGGAAAGAAAAAGAAATTTATAACCGTTTTTTTGAAAAAAGTATTTCTATCTTCATGATAACTTTATATTGTTTCCTCATGAATAAAATATGTTTATGATATACTATTCATCATGATCTCAATTATTTCTGCAATAAAATAAAAAATATTTTCTCATTTGTACATAATATTGTTCTAAACTTTTATTTAATATTTTAAACTCGTATTATTTAAAATTATTTATAACATGTATTTCTTGAGAATTATATATTTGTACATGAAAAATTGTTGCTTTTATAACTTGAAAATATAAGTTTTTAATAATTTTTTTTTATATTTAATCATATTTTTTATACAATATTTGTAGAATAACATTGATTTAATTTACATTGTATTATTTAAATATTTCAATAATTAAATCAATTTTTTTGTACTTTTCTTTTATATATTTTTATTTTTTAGATTGAATGCCGAATATTTTTATTATTAAAAACTTTATTTTATAAATCAAGAATAATGTAATTAAGTTGTGACCCATTTATAAGCAAAATGTTTTCTGTACTTTTGTATTGGATATTTTATTTCAAGGATAACATTTATGATTTATAATTAATTTATTATAATCAACTTATATTTAAATTGTTGCTCGTACATAATTTTTTATTTTCATACTTTTACATATTATTTAGGTATTATTTAAAAAATGCAAATTAATATCTTGTGATTCTTTTTAATAAAAAAATTTATTATTTTACTGAAATAAATTTATAATTTACGCAATTGACATAAAATTTCAATTACATTTTTTTATTTTAAATTAATATAGGAATCACTTGAATTATTTGTATGATTAAAAGTTTTTTATCAATAAGAAGTCAACGAAACTTTAAAAATAATTTGAAGATTTTGAATTATAAGTTTTATCTAGTATTTTGAATTTTTTTAGATTTGCAGTTTCATAAATTTCATTTTTTTTTTTAACAATTCAAAAAAAAAAAATACGTATGTATAAAATATAAATGAAAGTCATTCTAATAATAATAAAGTATAAAATTAAAAATTAATTTTTCTCAAAAAGTTAATTACAACTAATGAATAGTATTAATTTTTACTTGATAAATTACGTAAATATAAATTTACTTTTAAAAAGGTAAGTAATAAAAGAGTTATTGTAGAAGATTTATCTGATATATGCAGTAAAGAAATTGTCCATGAGAAATATAATTTGTAATTTTTGACGATAATATTCTAACTTTATCTCGATTTAAATAAAATATCTGTACGTTTGATAAGAATACAATAAACTGCTGGTACACGTGTTTGTATAGAATGTGCCAATCTATAGGGTTTTTTTCAAATATAAATTTGCGAAAATTATGATATCCATTGATATTTATGATCCACGGAGAAGTTACGTGATGTCGTTCACCAGGTATGGAGAAAAAGATATCTGTTAGGGATAGAATGGGACTTTGAGTCCCAGAAGATGTGTGTCTAGGACGGGGACGCCCGCAGGTTTGTGATTTTTGACGGTCTAGGATCAAGGATTTTTTGTACATTTAGCCAGGTTGAGCACAATACTCGAAGAGGCTCACACATAACTGATTAGAAATGGTGTGTGTGTTCGATCGTGACGCAGCCTCCATATGTTTTATTCTAGCATGTTACAGCCGAATCCTCTCTCTCTCTCTCTCTCTCTCTCTCTGATTTTTTGATTCTAGAGGCGAAAACGGCCCGCTGAATTTTCTGAAATATTGTATAAAATCTTTGAAAGTGTGATATTAGTTAGTTTGTAAAGGCTTTTTCTTCCAGCAGTAAGCTGGAAGTTTTTTATGTAATGTTTTCAATTTAGAAAAGTGTGCGCAAGTGAGTGAAATTTTTGGTGGCGAAAATTCAAGAAGTTGGGTGGTTAGTCCGATAAGAGTAACCGTCTTTGTTCTAAGAAGAAACAAAAGAAAATAGAGATGCGAAGGCTCCGGCTAATTGTAATCAGGAAAAATCAAAATGCATTCTTATAAGCGACTCGCACCAGAGTGGTGATTTGTGTTTCTTAAGTGAAATAAAAGAGAAAAGCTTGTTAAGAAAATGATTAGCTTTTCACTCAAACCCAATCCTGCCTCAATTCATTAGAATATCCATTATTATTATTATCAATAATCAATCAGAGTGCGTATATTATAGTTACATGTATGAATTGGTAGGATATTTCCGCTGTACAAATACATTATTGAGTAATGAATATAATTAATTAATATATTAATATAAGTAATAAATTAATATTTAATTTTATAATTATTCTTTGTATTAAACAGAATTAATATACTTTGTAAATTTACCATGGTATACATTATTTATTATTCTGGTAAAAAATTGCACAATTTAAATTTTTTTACGTTATAATTTTGTACTGCATAAGTAAAAATTGAAAATTTGAATTAATTCATTAATGACAGGTTTTTAGTGTAATAATGAAACCTTTTCATTAAGTGTAGAATATAATTAGAAATGACGCTACAGTTCAACAAATAATACGAAAGACAAAAGTTTTTATTACAAAATCACTCCTGTAGAAAATTGGGTAAAACTAAAGCAAAATTGAAAAACAAATGAGAAAATTCCAGCAATATTACAGATATTTTTTAAATTCAATAGAAACTGAATAAGAAGTATTAGAAAAACTTGGAAAATAAAGAAAATAAGAAGAGGAAAAGATAACATACAAGAAAAGAAGTAGTATAGAAAATTGAAATGACACTGAACTAGAATATAACACGAAACGAACAATCAAATGAGACGAAATGGGGGTAAAAAGAGGAGTGTAGGAAAATTTATAGGTGGACGTTCACATATTTATGTATGACTGATAAAGAGAAAGGGGTGAGGGAGGGAGAGAGAGAGAGAGAGAGAGAGAGAGAGAGAGAGAGAGAGTCGAACATGAATCTTAGATCTGTTTCAGTTAATGCATATATAATGTCTGGTTATTTAGTTAAGATAATTACATGTAGAGCGAGGGTTTTAATTAAGGGTGAGCGAGCAAAGGTCAAAAAGTTCGTTAGACATGCATATTGAAACGACCCTCTTCGACAGCTGGGAAAAGACTTAGAGGCTTTTATTCCTTTGACAAACAGCCTTTTTGAAGTTGGAAATGTATTTTCACCTTATTTCCCGCAAGCGAGCTGTCCTGGAAAAAGTCTTGAGTCTCCGTCGGAGTTCGCGCAAGACCAGGCATATTAAATCTCGGGGATAAATCGGATAATGATTAACGCGCGTGAACGTCTTGCGGGAAATGTGCGAGGACTTTTTCTTAGTCCAGCTCCTGGTGCGTCTACAGTCGCCGAGTCGGGGCGTCGATTCTGTGGCGCATGCGTCCGGACCGCGGCAGGCGCATACCGAGGCTCCAGGGACGTCGAGCAGTTTGACGCGGAAGCTCGCGTCGCTCGGATCTCGCGGCTCATCCACGCGAGCAGCGTGTCCGAGCACAGCGTTCGTTCTCAACATCATCCACTCGAGCTTTTACCCAGCGCCGCCTTTTCGCATTCGGTGGAAGGAAAGGTGTTCTTCTGGTTGAGACAGAGCTTGAATCGATTGCACCAGGTAGCGGGAACCAGGACCAAGGAACACCCTGGCTGCGGCCCGCCCCGAGGACCGGGAGCACCAGCTGCCCGCGTATCCAACTTCCCCATGGGCACATTCAAGGTAAGCTTGCAGACGGACAAACACGAGTGCTTCGACTGATTAATCTCGTTGTACCTGACTGACCTTTGAGGCGATCACGTGTGTGTTGTATGTTAAGTTGATTATCGTACGCATGTCTCGTAAGTCTGAGCGTTGCAATGGAATCGATGATTTTCATTGAGAGTAACAGCCGACGTACACAACCACATGCTTGCATCAGATTTTTTGTAAACAACACTTATTTCCTTCATTTCTATCAAAGACGTGTACAACTGTTGAATGTAGAGTGCCGCAGAAAGTTGAGACACCAGTCCAGTTAGAATTTCTAAATTTACAATTACGAATAAGAAATGCAATTTTTAAGTAAAAACAATGTTTTATGTCATTGACACGAATGAGTTTCATATTGTTTATGCATTTAAAATATTTAACCTGGAAAATTAATTGCCCAAGTAACATAATAAATAATTGAAATTGCGTAGATTTAAAAGCACATGCTTTGATAAATAACGTTATAACTAAAAACAAAAAGACACGTTTCGTAAATTTTATTTTTTGGAAGCAAATTTGTCTTTTTAAAGAATTAAAGTAATCATTGATGATCTATAGCCAATCCATCTTTTCATTTGATAAACATCTCTTGTTTTGTATTTAATTCTTGATATATTATTTAAGAAATTTAATGAATGTAAATTTTTTTTTTGCAAAGTAATTTGACATTGAGAAATTTATTTAATTATTGTTTTTATTCAATTTAATGAAATACTAGTAAATGTTAACTGGTTCTGATTCTCATACTTGATTTACAGTTTACATTTCTATATTTTATCATTATATTTCCAGAATTATCGTTTATTGTTTAATTGCTGTATATATATATATATATGTATTATTAAAAATTAAATTTTATTAAAACTTTTTTTTACCAATTTTTGATTTTCATTTCATTAAATTTATTATTCAATATTATGTCCGTAATTTAAATTTTATGTATGTATTTAAAATAAATCTACAAACGGGTTTTTAATAATGTTGATGAGACTTCATTTCCCAAGGTATTTTAGTTTCTCCATTATACTATCTATTTGATACTTAATAAGTTAAAAATTAATACGTAAGCTTTAAAATCATTTTTTTATGTGCATTAATAATAAATAATAATTTAAGAATAATTTTTAATAACAATTTCAGTAAATTATATTAAAATAATATATGTAATGAGGAAATATAGTTACTATAGCCGATAATCATTCTATTTATTATTGATTTTTTAGTTTTTCAAAGAAATTCAATTCATTGGTTACCCCGAAAATTAAATATGTAGTTGGCAATTCCACTATATTTAATTCATATACCTGCTTCTTCAATGAATGTGTAGTCATTAAATGTTAACAGATCTTAAAAAGAAAAAATAACTTTCAGTCAAGTTGGGGCTCTTATATTTAATTTATATGATAACACATCGATTAGATAATCGACCAATACCCTAATACTGTTTCTGAAACTTAAACAAAAAAATTATTCATGCATCGTTCATCATCATACTTATAATAATATATGGTTAGACTTCTCATGGTTGACCTAGTGAACTAACTTTTGTGAAATAAGTGGTATTCAAAAGCTCTTGTCTATAACTTGTTGGTATTATTCTGAATTTTCATGTTGATACTTGTTCGTCAGAATTTAAAGCTTTTATGGTTCACACCTTTCACAGTGTTTATCTGATTAATAAAATTTAATGCAAAATGAATTTAAAACTATATTTTTATTTATATAAAACTTACTTATGTATTCATTTATTGGTTTAATTTTGTAGAAGAAGCATGTTGATGTTGAACTGCTTTCCTATAATTTAAATTTTAATGTTGCTTTAAAATTCTGCAATATTTACATTTATAATTCTTTAAAAACATATAAGTAATATATAAAAAAGATTTTAAATATTTTGGAAAAATTTTTTTTTGTTTCAGAAATTATGTATTAAGTAATATATCAGAAAACCATTAAATTATTATGCCATTTATAAGAAAAAAATTTTATAAAATTCAATAAAAAAAATTGTGATATTGAATTAAAATTAATGATCTATAGTAATTATACGAAATAGATACTTAAAATATTTTTCACATAGAATATTAGTATTCAACGTAACTGCTGGAAAATAAATTGTCGTTTAAATATTTTAAATTTATAGCACAAATTCGTTGCATGAATTTTTGCAAGTGACAATTTTCAGTTATTAATATTGTTAAGTATGTCACACAACTATATCTTGCATCTCGCGTAGATGCTGACGTAACTAATTTTTGATAAGGTTGCGCTTACGACATTGGACGACTCTGTCGTTTAATTCTGGGAAAATTAGCTCCTCGGAGTTGTCGGAATCCGTCACTAAAAGCAAGAGCGGGTCCTCGGATCAGAATCCGGGTATGTCAATTGAATCCCCCATTAAGAGGGATTATTCGCTAACTTTAAAAAAAAACTGACGGTCACTCTAAGGGAGTTTGCGAGTGGGGGAGAACTCAGGAACTTTTTTGGCGAACGTCTAGACTTAATACGCGCAATGCACATCCGCATTTTTTATCAAACAACGACTAATAAGCCAATAAATTAACTAGTTATTTATCATTCCTCCTTCTCCTTTTAGTAAACGGAATCAAATGCGATCCCAATCCACAAATCGGTTTGATCCGGTGACAAATTTACCTACGTAACAATTTAATTTTCATAACGAATAATGAACTAGACTCATTAGGAATGTTCCAGAAGTAATATTAATATCTTTGAAACAAAATTTCAAATACTTTTATAACTGCTCATATTCAACTAATCATAAAGCAGCTTTTGCTATTTGTATTTTGTTCCTTAAATGTATTTAAATTGAATATTATCGACAATTTACATTTGTAATTTCATCATCGTATTGTCTCTTTCTCTCTTACTTTATAATTCTTTTTTACTATTAAACTAAGAAACTTTTCGAATTTAATTGAATGATTGATAAACTAAACTTTTAGATAATATATTCAGTTTCAAACAAGAAGAAAGATCAAATACATCAATGATTCATAATACTTTTAGTATCATTATTTGTCTTAAAATATTCAATATATAATTAATATTAAAAAGTTATATAGTTTTTAAGAATTGAAATCTTCATATATAGAAAAAAATTCATGTTAAACAATATTATTAATTCATTCATTCATGCTATTTAAATAATTTTAATATATTGTCAAATGATAAAGTTTGGATGAATTTTTTTTATATTTAACATATAAATGTATAAATAAAAAATAAAAAAATGTATTTTGAAATTTATTAAAAGATTTACAGTTTTTAAATTATATATACAGAACTCATTGATAAGACGAAATTTTAAATAATAATTATTTTGTATATAGTTTCAGATTAGTTTTAAAACATAGACATATTAAACTATTAAGTATATTTTAAATTATGAGTCTGAAGTTTAATTTAAATTGTTAATAACAAAGTCGTTCCGACGCGAAAAAAGTGATGCACATATACTTATTTTATTCATAATTTAATGTAGAATTCAAATCTTCAAACATTAAAGGTAGAAAGTTTTATAATTTTTTTTTTATTTAAGAAAAACCAATGATTTTTGGACTTTTACGTATGCCCTTATAGACTTTAATTGTTAATGATAATGTCGTTTATTTACAATATCATGATTTGTTAATACTTATCTTTTTGGAAATTTATTGCTGAAATCAGTTATGTAATTTGCTGTGATATAATTGTAAAATATTTTTTGCTATATTGAATTTATCGATGATTAACGTGTATGCCTAGTAGTACATGTTTGTTAACAATAAATATGTCGAAATATTGGATTTTTTTTCATATTAATTTTTTTAATGCTTTTTATTGTCTTTAATATAATTTTAAGTATATTTATTTTATTTAATCATTTTATTTATATGTGATGTGCACTACGTTGTTTTTTTTTGAAAAATATTTAGTTTTAAAAAACTTCAATTTTTGATGAAACTTGTATTGTTACAAACTTGAGATAATTTTCATTAATAATAATAATTAATTAATAATAATAATAATAATTAATAATAATTTTCAGTATTCAATTTTATATGTTCATATTCTTATAGGTAAAATGAACATAAAGATACTTAAAAATTTTTTTAGAATTTATGTTTGATAAATAAAAAGTGTAAATTTATTTACATTATATTATTTATAAATGTGTAAAAAATAATGATTAAAAAATTTAGAGTAATTTTGGCATACCTGTTCTCCAAACACGCAATTTATATTTTAATATAATATAAAGTATAAAGAATTCTCACTCATTACTTTAATAAAAGTATACAACTAAAGTGAATCTATTATTAATTTGCATGTATTGGTTATACATTTTTCAGAAGGTATTATATACATAAGCATATATTTGTTCATAATAGAAATAAATAACAAATACATAATTTAATATTAAATTTTAAAAAGTTTTTTTTTATTTTTGAGTCAATTAATTTATAGCTAATATTTTTTTATTAAAGGAATAAAATTTATTCATTTTTAATGAAACCTATATTTTTGCTTATATGAAAATAAATTTACAAGAACAGAGAATCCACTTGTGTCTTCGTTACATATAAATTGATGTTATCTTTGATATTTATGAACTACGTATTTTTATTCTACTATTTGTTTGACTTTAGATTTCTTCACTTTAAAGTGTTTGAAATATTCTAGTCAATTCGAAAACATTGAAAAACTTTGTACGTTTGACTTTTACATTCTTCTTTTTTCACTCTGAAAATTAGTGAATTTTATATTGAGTCTGAAAATCACATATTTTTCGTATATATATAAATACATTGTCTTTTTTATAAGATATATCTTCAGTATAATATATTATTACTTGAAAGTTTTTTTTCTTAAAATTTTGTATTTATCTCTTTTATATCAATCTACTTCACAAATCGTAAGTTATAATTGCTTAGTTCATAAGTATATACATTTAGAGTATTGTAATGTAGTGGTTTAGAATACAATTCATTTTATTTTTAGAATATCTACCATATAAATATTATATAGTAGTAGTATATATTTATTTTTGTTTGTACAATTGAATTTAGAATTAACTTTTTTAATTAAAATTTTTCATACAATTCAAAAACTATTTATTGATAAAGTTTATTGCTCTGCCGCAACCAGTAGTTAAGTTACAGATGGTTGCTCATTAATTTTATTCCTAAAAGATCTAGTTCATTGTTTTTTTGAAAGAAAATTTTTGACGACTATAAATTTAAAACTCTCATTATATATAACTATATTTTCAATAAAATTTTTTTATAATAATACTAACTTCGTAAGTATTGGGAAATATTTTTATAAAACATAAATCGTATTTCTAAGAAAAATATATATTTAGCTTAACTTTCATATGAAAAGTGTATTGATTGTTTATTAACATTTTTTAAATATTATGTTGAACTATACTAAACAATGGGTATTTTTTATAAGATATTGAAATGAAGATATTGAAATATTTTTTACAGTATAAAATGTTGTTAGTGGTATTAAATTTCTTTTAGTCTACATTTATTATGCATCAAAAATTAAGATACTTATTTGTATCTCATTGTTTTGCTTATGCTCGCGTATAAACTTTAGTAATTACTAATATTCTTAAAAGTAATTTGACATTTAGAAATTTTATTGCTAATTCAGATTTGAAAATTTTCCATGAAAAGTTAAATCTTTACTTGTTCAAGCATGAACGCATTATTCAACCGTTATGTAGGTAAAACTTAAAATTAACAATTTGTATGATTAATACATTTTACCTGCATCTTATCCCTTTACTGGCATCTTATCGACCGAAATTTATTATAAATATTGGTTGAGAGTATGTAGATACCTGTGTTGTAAAGTTTTGAATACTTCAGTACGTCGAATATTGTTGGAATAATTTTGATATTCACAGACAAAACATAATAAATAAATACTTTGAAAATTCTATAAAACAATCGTTCATTTCAATTATCAATTATCTTAAAAATACGAAACAAAAATGTACAAAATGAAGAAGTGGTTTCTCTTTCATAATTAAAAATTATTGGTCTATATTTAAACATACTATTAAATTTTCTACTATTTATGTGAAATTCTAATTTATATTTATTGCAATTTTATTCTTGATTTGACAATAATCAAGCATAATAAATTTTTCTAATAATGAAGATTTCAAAATTGATGAGGATATAAATCGCTATCTATATTTGGCACAAAATAATATCTTTTTTAATTATTTAATATTCTAATGCTGGACAAAATTAAAATGATAAAATTTTCCTTTAACATTTCTACTAAGTTTTTAGTTATTTATATAAATAATGTTATAACAGTTTCATTAATATGAATAATGTTAATTTTCATTATTAAATAACTGTAAAGACCATGATATCAAATATCTAAGAGGATAATTTAAATTTTTATAGTATATATTCTTGGAAAAATCTATATTAAAGGAATTTTCCATTATTTTAATTACTTAAATGAAAATCCGGTTTTTTTAAATAGATGAGATTATTTTCATTGAAGCTTTTTTCAAATATAAAGGTTAGGTTACCTATTAGTCTAATTCTTAAAAAGTTACAGGATTGTATTTAAAAAATTCTATTTTTATTTCATAAACGTAATTGAATATGAATAAACTTATTTTATTTTAAAAAATTTTATTAATAATAATGATTAAAATATAGTATTAATCATAGAAAAATATTTTTAATATTGAATTATAAATTTGGTAGTTATTTATTAATAATTTGTTGTTATTAATTCAATTAATAATATATTAAAAACCATTAATATGCTCTTTAAAATTCAAAAAATAAAAAAAAATTCTAAAATTGAATATTATTTGAATACATAAATAAAGCAAAAATAAATTATTTTTTTTAAATTGTTATGTTTGTATCTCATGTCACATTTCATGTATTTATATTAGAAGTAATAAATTAAAAATTAAAGATAAATATAAATTTATAATATACTAATATAGATTTTTTTACAATATATAAAAAAATAATTGAATAAAATTTTTGAAAATTAAAACAATTAATATATAAAAGTTATTTAAAAAAAGATTACGCATTTTATACTTTAGTTTTTTTATAGCTCAACAAACTTTTCCATACAGATATAAAAATATATTACTTTTATTGTTAAAATGAAACCAATAATTTTAAAAATGAAACCAATTCAATTATATTTGTGATATTTAAAAAAAATGTAATTCTATTTATTATTTAAATTATTTATTAAATTTTTTTTTTATTTTTGATAGATTAAATTGAGTATTTAGCAAACATCCAGTGATAAATACTTTTAAGTTTTCCATTTTTTTATTTTTATGATATTGTTCATTTTTCAATGAATACAGAATTTTTTTATAATTCCTTTAAATCGAGGTAATTTGGAAAATATATAAATATTTTGATTTGAAATTTTTTTTTTTAATTTTTATACTTTTCATAGGTAGAGTGTGAGATTATGAATAAATACTTCATTATTGTAATACTAAATGGATATAAAATAAAGATTATTTAAATGTTTATGAATAGGTATGTTATAATAGATATGTGTTTCAGATATAATTAAAAAATATTTTTTCATTAATTATATTAAATTTAATACAGTATATATTGATATATTAGAGAATAATACAAATAGATCAAAATCATGATTTTCAAAAAAAAATTTATCATAATTGCATTGTATTTAAAATTGAATATTTATGATAATTTATAGTATGCGTATTTGCATTTATTGTTAAATAATTATAGACTAAAAAAATTTTACATCAAACTAAAATGAATTTAATTCATTTTTTTGAAATATATATATTAAACACATAGAATTTTCTTTTTTAAGATTTTTTAATATCTTTATTATTTAATAGTTATTTATGTATGATTATTTGATTGATTAATTAACAAATTAATTTAATTAAGGATCTGAAATTATCAATGGATTTAATTGATTTTGAATATTATTAATTAATATTACTATTTTAGATCTTAGAATTGTTAATTTAGAATATATTTAATAAATTATAATTGTTTATTTATAAAGCTCAATACGTAGGCAATTTAATGAAACTATATTTCATTTTAATCTTAATTTAGTATTTCAAAGCATGCTTAAGAACAAAATAATTGTACACAATTTACAGATAAATTATGTGCAATAGTCGATCATGTATATTGATGAGAGAATTATAGTTATTTTTATTCAAATAGCTATATCTAGAATAATTATAATTTATAAAATCAATTTCATAATTTCTGACATGGATTTTATAATATTTAGAATATTTTAAAGTATATTTAATTAAAATGGAGCTGTATATTATAATTTATATTATTCATATTTAATTAATTCATAATATAAAATAATGACTTTGTATATATAGTTTCCAAATAAAAAAGGTTGAGACTGTAATATTTAATTCTTGTGATAGCAAAATTGTATTTGACATTTAATATTGAGTAAATAATAATTATTTCTAAAAAAACGTTAGCACAAAGCAATTTTATTATTTTCAATTTAAAATATTTTAAAATAAATTGAGAATAAATGAATAATTGATTCAATAAGTTGTTATTATTACTTTTTACTACTATCTTTTTATTTATCTGGATTATTCAATTCATAATTTTAATAAATAATTTAATAAACAATAATAATAAGAAGACTAAACACATAATTATACAATAAAAAATATATAAGTAAAATTTATATTATTAATCAGCTTAAACAGAATAATATTTATATATTATTAAATATTTATAAAACAAAGAACAATGAATATAATATAATGTACACATGCATTGATATATTATTTATTTACATTTTGTATAGGAATGATTTGTTAATTAAAAATAATATCTTTATTGTATATGAAATTATAATTACTTTATTATTTCTTTATTTGAATGGCATTAATATTTACCGTTTACAAATAAACTAAATTATAGCTGACATAAAATATTCCGTATTTCGAAAAGATAATTAAATTCTTTTCAATTGTATTCTTTGTAAT
Organism: Eupristina koningsbergeri; assembly: GCA_018907245.1. Taxonomy (NCBI): domain Eukaryota; kingdom Metazoa; phylum Arthropoda; class Insecta; order Hymenoptera; family Agaonidae; genus Eupristina; species Eupristina koningsbergeri. The sequence goes on along the minus strand of JACCHV010002877.1, from coordinate 108,833 downwards.
TCAAAATGTGTAATTTTAGATGGTTTGTAATTAAAAACATAATTTTATAAATATTTTAAAAATAAGATTAATTATATAATTAATTTATATAAACAATAAAATTGAATGTATCTTTAATTTATTGTCATTAAAATTATTTTTTATGGATATATGTTCATAAAACATTTGTTTAGTAAGAAGAAAAAAAAAGAAATTTAATAGTAAATTTTTTAGGATAGAAAAATGATAAATAATTGATAATTGATAATAAAATTTATTAAATACACAAAACTTATATACAGCAAGTATGCTACTAGAATAAATTACTTACACTAATTTATTTTAGTTTATAATACGATAGGAATTATACATATTATTATTATAATATGTTTAATTTGAATGAAAAAGTATGTTATTATATGTCTATCATTTTATGCTTTATAAAGGTTTTTTTTTATTGTAATGAAAAATTGATTTTCTAGGTGAGTTATAAAATATTAGGGTGTCATCAAAGTAAAATATTTGAATGGAAGTTTGAGTAAGAGCAAGTATTTAAATGAGACTCTCAAAACTATTTTCTAATATCAAGTAAGAGTTTTTATGGTACACAGATAAGTGTAATAAAATTTTCTTTGTAACATAATTCGTAATGCGAAATACATTAGAAGAAAAATTGCAAGGTTTTACCATGATGTTTGTAAATTTTTATTTAAATTCCAATAATTATAAAGTCAAAAAATAAAATACGAATTTTATTTAAAAAAATTTTATTTTAATATTTAATTATGTGTTATAAACTTTCAATAAATAAATATATAAATAAATAAATAAATAAATAAATAAATGATTAAACTTTAAAGTTTCTATTTGAAAATTCTGCTTAGCATATTTCATCAAGATAAATTTGTCAAAAATACATTTTTACTCATGTAAAAATTACATTAATAAAGAGTTTTATTTTGATTTCATAAATTTTAGTCAACTAAGTGGTACTGTTAATGCTCAATTATTTCAATTCAATTATTATCAATATTAAGCGCATAAAACTATTTTATAAATGTAATGTTGCTTATAAACACTAAAAGAAAGAAATGTTTTGTTCTAATTCGGTTAAGTGGAAAGTCATAATATTTGTGATAGAGTAAATTGAAGTCAATAGTAACTAAATTTGAATATAAAGCCATTTAAATTTTATGCAAGTCTACATAGTAAATTATTATTCTGGATTCTGAAGTTACTAGTATTTCATTGTGAGTGAGGTAGCATGAATGCACATGTTCTTGTAATTTAACTTAAGAATAATTTACCATTTTAGTTTTGATATTAAAAATATATTACCTGGCATAATTTAGATAAAACAAAACATTTAGAAACGAGCATTATAAGTTTTAATCTAAAGGTGAAATTTTATTTAAACATAATTTATATTTATAACAATGATTATTCATTGCAGATACGAAAACAAATTTCTCTGAAGTAAAATGAGTTGACATATAAAAGAAGAAAAAAAAAGAGGAAAAAAAAGAAAAAAAAATATTTTTTCTTGATATATGAACCAACCGTTCACATTTTGCTCTCCTGAAATTTTGTTGCCCCAAATTTAAACACATGGTTGGCACTTCTATCCCAACTTTTTTTCCCTCGGCATGGATATACATCATCTTATGTATTTCGTTTTGTTAAGCTCTGCCTCACTTACCACAAAGCTAACGTGTAACGAATTGCCCCGGGCTTTTTCTTTCTCTACATTCTACATCTTTTGAGGTGTATTTGAAAGTGTACACGTGTGTGTAATAATAATTCAATATCCGATGTTGTATTTAATCTTCCGTCTTTAAATATACAATCGTTTTGGAAGGAAGGTTTGAGCTTCCTTTGACACGACTTCGTTTTTTAGATTTCATTTGAATACAAATTTTAATATTTTATCTTGTGAAAAAAGTGTTATTAAAATAATCTTTTAAAGCTGTGCAGCGTATTAATTTGTGTTTATTTAAATATATTAAAGAATTATATGAATTTTTGAATATTATTATGAGATATAACAGTAAAATAAAAATATTCTGTTATTTAAATGTAAATATGTTTTAACGTATGTTTATTTTATATTTTAATACTTTAAAAGACTAATTAAGAACCTTTATAAAAGAATAACTCGAAATTGAAGGGTATTTTTTTTATACCATAATTGAATAGAAAATTTTTGAATTAATTATATGCGAATAAAAAATTATTAATGAAGTTAAGTAAATTCAATATATCTTTAAACTTTATGTATAAAAATTATAATTTATAAACTTTATTTGATTTTAATTTGAAATTACAATATTATTATTATTTAACAATAATTGATAATACAGTTTTATTATATTTTATCTTAAAAATTCAATATCAAAATTAGTTATTGGTTAAGATTTTATAACTCTTTTAACTATGTATTTTTGTAAATTAATAATTGATTGAATTTCATCTCATGTGTATAAATTACAAGTTATACGATTATTGGAATTAATAATTAATTAGTTTAGTATGAATTTAATTTTTGATTAAATTGAATATATCTAAATAATTTTGTATGCATCATCGCAGAAAACATTTTGTAAATAATAAATTTTTTTTTTTACTTAATATAGTATTCTTTTTCTTTGAATAAGTTTTCTGCTAAATGTAAAAAGCTCTACACTCTGAGGACGTTATAAAAAACTCACGACAAAAAATAAAGATAGTTTAGAATTTTTATTTCAGATTAAAAACCAACCTTTATTTTTAAATAATGCCTAAATTATCATAATTTTATTTACAGAATTTACAAAAAAATCCAGTTATGTTTCATATATATTTACATTAAGATCAACTATGTTTATAGTATTACATGTATAATATTTTATTTTATTTCATACATGAATTTATAAATTAAAATTAAATTTACGAATATTATCATCAATTTTTTTAAACAATAAAGTACACGCTTTAAAATATTTTAAGGAATTTATTAAAAATCTAGAGTACATGTATTTTACAATAAAAAATTAACGGCTAATAATAGTTCAATAAGATTAATATGAAAAAAATAATTAGCATATGCAATAAAATAGAAAGTTTCTTTATTCTTAGTATTTAAATAATTAATTATAAAATTATAAAAAAATTCATTACCAAATTGGTCATTTGGTTGAAATCGTTATAATAATATGAATGATATAAAATGTGAACAGTGTGCATGTCGAGCTTGACGCGTTCTGAAGGGAGGTGAAACTGTTTTCAGATCTTACACACCATAAACAACGTTGTTGCGTGACGGGTAATGTTAGTTGTAGCAAGCAATGTTATTTTATCCACAATGAGCAACAACAGCTAATGCAGCCTCAGTTAAATAATGCGATTCAGCTTATCAAATATGTATTTATCCAGTAGCCATGCTAATAGATGATGCAATTATCACAAATTGGTATTTAGATAGATATACGTGAAGTGCAAATACTAATGTTTATTGATTGACTGAAGATAAAAAGGATAAAATAATACAAAGGAAAAAAGATAGCGGATAAGATTGTTTACGAATGATTTCAAATGCACAGATTACAAAATTAGAAATTAAATGACACGCAAGCTTGATCTTCGAACGTGGTCCAAGGATTTTTTGGGCGAAACTATGATTTTCAAAATTTCAGTCGAACCTCGGAATAATTGTGGAGAATTTTGTGGTATATTGATCGAAGTTTTTTGAAAGTTTCCCCCCATTGCGGGTTGGCATTGTTCATAATACTGTGGATAAAGACTCTCGATTAGATATTAGGAAATGCATAATTTTCTTCCTAATAACCCAATAGACCCAATGCCCATTTTAGTGAGATTCTAAGCTTCTTAATTATTGCTTATTTATAATTAATATCTTTTTACCTGCAAGATCCTAAAAACATTTCCGAGAAGGATGATAAATTTTGTTGGAGTATTTAATATTAAGACTCTCAAGAATTGTGTCGACAACCCCAAAGTTTGGTATACATTTTATCGTCAAAAAATTGACTCCCAATGAGCTTATGCTCTACTGCGTTAATATCCCATTTAAAGATAATAGAGTATTTAATCCGATGTTTCATGTGTGTAAAAGGCCCGTATTTCCCTATTGATATTAGCCCCCATTTCGCCCTGAATCGGCTGAGCTCCCCCTGGGGTAGCTTAAGTCTTTCTTAACCGCTGTGCTTATAACCCCCGGTATTTTTTTTTTTTTATGAATGTTTTATCGTTTTCGCGATACCAGGCGAAATCGGTAACACCCAACTCGATTCGCCTCAATACCTTTTTAATTTTCAATCATATTTTAAAATCATTTTTGTTGTATAATTTAACAATTTCATTCACGTGTACCTGTGGGACATATTACATAAGACTTTCTTACACGATTCATAAAATATGTGACTGTTATGTTTATAAATGAAACTATATTAGCAATGAAAAATACAAAAAAAAGAATGCATTAGAGAGAAGACAAAAAACTGGAGTGTGAAAACTAAAAAATTGTCAAAATACATTCCATTTTATTTACTGAGATAAAAAATTATTATTATAGTTTATTTGTTTATGAGTCATATTTTATTCATATTATTATTTCTACTATTTTATTTTATTTTTTTCTTCATCTGATTTAACTTCGTTATTTGCTTGGATATTGTTATTTTCATCGGATACAAAAATAATAATAATAATAATAATAATAATAATAATAATATAAAACCAAAAGTATTTTTAGAAGAAAAGCAGATATTCTTTTTCCATCTCCGAATGGTTATTGCATTACTTTTTATAATTTAAAGAGCAGCCAAAGAAATAGCATAATTTTATTACTAATGTGATTTTTATATTTTCTTTAATATAATTTAATTCATTTATATTTAGAGAATAATATTTTATGAGAACAAATTACAATTTTTTTTTTGTCTAAGCATTAATTTGAAAAGTTATAAAAATAGTTGGAATTTAATATCAATTAAAACAATTACTTTACATAAATCAATATATAAATGCATTTGAATATATGCATTATGAACAAAAAATATAATTTGATAAGCTACAAAGAAATTGAAGAAATAAAAGATATATTAAATTTGAATCATGAGTTTAATTAGAAATTTAAAATCGTAAAATCAGAAATAATTATACTTTTTACTTTATACTTTATTTTAATATGATATATTATACATTAAAATTAAATTTAATAGAAAAATATATGTATTTATATAAAACATCCAATTAATAATATATTCATGCTTATAAATACAATTATCCGATAATAGTCGTCAGCTAATTATACATTATAAGCACATATAGATTTTATGAAAGATGAGCTTAATTTACATTTAATAAATATATAATGATATGTTAAGAGAAATATAAGATGTATGATTGATCTGGAGGGATGTGTGAGGAATTAAAAAAAAGTACTCAATTTTTCATAATTAAATGGCAATAACTGATGTTATCCATTAAAAACAGCTTTAATTCCACGAGTTTAACTTGTTGAAAATTGTTCGAGTGTTTATGATATGATCTCTAACTTAATCTTGCCTACAATGCATTTGTGGGATGCGAAGGTGTTTTTTGATACAGATGCAGTTTGCATTTCTTAGTTTTATTTAGACTAATGTTGCTTACATCAACAGAATTTTCAGGAATACAAATTTACAATTGACAGATAATTAGCAAGAGTATTCCTCTATTTCGTGTAACTATCCATCAGGTAGGGTTTGAGTAGATTCGAGTTCCGTTCAGCTCGAGCGATCGACAGATAAATATGGTCCACATCGCGAAACTGTTGGGGAGGTTGTCGCAACAATTTGTATACATTCATTCAAAACAAGAAAAAATTATTATATTTTTTAATAATGAATTTTTAATGATGTCATTAGCTGTAGTCGTTTTGTACGACGCAATTAACACATATTTTTTTCATTATTTGTAAATGCTGTTTTATGAGGTTTTTTTGTAATTATTTTGGCTTTAAGTGTAAGTAACGATCGGTGATTTTTATACTATTTCTATTAGAACAAACTTTTCTTAAAAATTTTGATTGACTTTTCAAAGTAATAATTAATTGTTATATAAACATAAACTTTAAATTAAAAGCTTTATCCGTTGATGTTTATTTTAAAAAATGGAATTAAAATTGTGTTTTCGACACAGATAAGTAAATTAGTAAATTCTTGGATTCACGGAAACTTTTAAAATATAAAATAATATACAATTTGTATCAATTTTTTAAAATAAAATAATATACTCTGTAAGACCCCCATAAAATTTATTCAAATTTAATTAAAATTCCTTGCCAATTGTGTTTTGAATGTTTGAATTTCTTTTATCTGTTATTTAAAATTCAGTATTTACATTTAGTAATATGACTAAAACTGAATAAAAAATATGAAATGTATATAGTTGGTAAGTATTAGATGTGTATGCCTTTTGATTATAAACTTTTAATCGAGAAAGTTTGAGCAAAGACTATTAATCACCCTCGATCGTATAGGTCTCCCTTTGACAACAATAAATTTTGTAGACTAGAGTAATTATTGGTTGTAAGCTCATAACTTTACTTTGTTGCCAACAAATTAAATTTTTTTAAAAACTTGAGCAATAGTTTCAATCATAGAATACGAATGTAAACAGTGCATAAGTATTACTCATCAATTTATATTCGTTCAAGTTCACAGACACCTTTATTGATTATTCAACGTGAATAATACATAAATAAGTCTGCAAATAACGGCTTTGTAAATTTTCTAAATTATCTATAAATACGAACTTTGAAGACACTTTTAAATAGTTACATTTGAATTTCATTGACCTACGTGTATGTTTGTGCGCGCGCAACCCTTTGTATCTGGTGTTGTCCAACTAAAGAATTGTTCTGTACCATCCTTGACCCTATTTTTGCCACACTCCTAAAGTGTTGTAACATCTTTTCCATAGTTACTTTTGTAATTCGGCACTCTTAAAGTGTTTTTTTTTCTTCTGTATATATTTGCGGTTTTTGTTTGAATAGAGGCTTTACTCTATTCCCACGAATGTGTATAACAAATTTTTTTAACCGTTTAATCTACCACACACATGTATTTACAATTTTTAGTTGGTACCATTATTTTGTTAAAATAAAAGCTTTTATTATTAGTTATGGTAAAATAAACCAAAGAAATGACAATTAGAGTGAAACGTAACTTTAAAAATTTATTGGTTTAAATTTTTGAACAATTTTATCAAACATATTGAAATTTTTTATATTAAATCAATTTTACAATTACGCTTTGTAATTCAAATTTAAAATAAAAGTTTTAATACAAATGCAATAAAGATAAATAATGAACTAATTTTTCTATTATACATTTTTTTTATTTATTATTGATTCAATTGCCAACAAATATATCGTAATTCATAAATTATTAAAATCTTTGTATTTTTGCAAAGAACACATTTAATTATATCTAAATATATATCATTGTAACATTTTCTTGAATATTCACAGTTTCTCTATATGTTACATTAAAAAAAAAGCAAAAAAATTAACTTTCCCATTAGTTAATGAAATAAGTATTTGTCTGACTTTTAATATAATTAATTAAAAATAATTTTGTTTTACTGCATAATATTTATTGAGATAAAATTAAATCACTTTGATATTTAATTTAATTTTTATTTGATATTTAACGATTGCAAATATTACTATGCCTTTTGAAAATATTACATAACTTATTATTGTATAATCCTGACGTTTTGTTTATTTTACAAAATATTATTTTATAATTTTTAATGTATTATTTAAAAAATTTAAAATAATGTTTTTATTCACCTTTATTTTAAAATGTTTCATTGAAACCAAAACCACATATACACATATAAATAAATGAATAAATTTTTATTTTTTGATCATTATTGGTCATTTTGTTTAAGTTTATAAAACTTACGAGAGGTTAATTATTATTACACAGAAAAATCTGTAGAATTATCGGAAAGAGGTAGACAATCTAGAATTAATTGTGAATCCTATTACCGATATTCAAGGTAGGTTTGTGGAAAGTTAAAGAAAAGGTAAATTTTTATCTTACGTTGAGATGATTCTTGACAGAAAATAAGTAGTGCGAAGTATTTTATATAATCATAAAGGTCGTTGCCATGTCAATTTTAATTTTTTGATGATGCAGAATATAGAAACTTTTACTTATATTGAGTTGAAAAATGATTAAAATCAGAAAAAAGACTCGTACTTATGTCAGAAAACATAAAAAAATTAATGACCACCTAAGCCGGGCACTTTAGCATGATTACCACCAACTATTAACTTGTATTATGAAGCGAAAAAACTGATTGATGTATGAAAATAAACTAAATTAATCTATACAGAAATAATTGATATCACGATGAAAAGAATGAAATACGAATATTATAAAGTTTTGTACAAAATAATACAAATGTCTGTAGGGAACGTGGAGAAATAAAATTTACATAATTTCAAGTAATAAAAAAAAATTTAATAATAATAAATAATAAATAGATCCACACTGATAGTTATACATGTAAGGAAATAAATATTTTGAGAAGGGGGAGTCGTTGTTGTCGAGTACCGATGTTGTTTGGTACTGAGATTAGCAGACATAAAGAAATATTAGTAATTAATATAAATAATATTAGTTATAATCTAGTTTAAAATATTTTAAATTAGATCAGCATTTAGCTTTTTTATATTTTTTAAATTAAAAAGTTTATTTTAGTTATTGAATTTCTTGATTGAAGTTATCAAATATAAAACGGAATTATTTAGTGTTTTAAAGTTATTTAAAATTTCTCTTTAAGCTCCAAATGAACCATATTTTTTTAGAAATTTTCATAAGTTATTAATGATATCTAAGATAATAAATACTCAGTCTGGTTATTAGAATATTATAATTGTTTACATAGAATATTCTGATCGTTTAATAATAATAAAAATATAAAATTCAACAGAAAAATTCATTGATTTTTTAAACTTGATTATTAGTAAGTTAAAAAGGTTTTTTTTAATTTAAACAGATGCAGACATTGCTTAAATTCGTTTTTCATAATATTTTTAAATTAACTTTTACAATTTCATTAAAACATTTTAAATATATTGTTTGATTGAATTAAATATCAAGATTTAAATAATTATATATTTCAATTATAATGTCAATATAAGCTTCAATATTTATTGGATTGAAATAAAAAATATATTAGTTTGATCAATGGTGTTATAATTAATTTCAGTTTTCATTTGATTTATGAAAATAATTTTAAAAATTAGTTTGATTTGTATTAAAATAAAAAATTTTAGTTAGAAATATAAATATATCATAGTTGAAGAAATATAATTTACAGAATTATTTTATTTGTGATTGAAAATATGTTTTTCAGTAATTATCACCATCGGTATTTATTTTTAATTAAATGAATTTTTATAATTTTTTATAAAAAAATATTACGTTTTATAATTTTTCGTTACATCGTAAAAAATTTTTTTTAATAAATTATAATTATAAAATGTCATGAAAGGAAAAGTGAACTAAAATTACTTATTCCTATGTATTATCAGCACGAAGCATATCTTAATTTTTTATCTTGGCTTGTCATCCTTACGTCACTGCTCGATTATACATTAATCTTTAAAATTTTGTGCTATAGAATTTGCATTTTTACACATATGAAAATTTAACATGGCAAAGATATTAATTTGAAGCTTATTCATAAGATCAAAATTATCTTTGTTTCAAATATTTATTCGATAGCCTTTATTATATATTTATATATAAATATTGTGAAAATGTAATTAAATATGCATAGCTATTTTTTTAATAATTGGTAATGTAGGTCTTCTGAAGTAGAATAATAATTCATCGATCTTTGTTCAAAAATCAATTGTTCTGTATTTTAATTTACAAATAAATGAATAACTATCTAGGTTAAAAATATTTTAATAAAATTTATTTTTCTTCTATTATAGGAAATATTGAAGGTTAAATCATTTAATCAGATTTTGTTATATTTATCTTAATTAAATTCAACAGAAATATTTATAGAATGTATTTTTATTTGAAAGCACGAATTCTTTATTTAGTTTTTACTACAAATCTATAATTATGAAATTGAAATTATTATTTAAACAACATGTACTTTTATTATTTTCCATTTTTATTATTATATTTATATTATTTTCTATCTTTATTATATTAAATATTTTTTATTTTAACTGAAAAATTTCAATTTAAAGATAATAAAGTTATGAACCAATATTGTGATAAAAAAGTAATTTTGTATAAAAAATATAGTTACCGTTAAATAAAATTATAATTGAATATACAGAAATCGATTTCCTTAATAAATGCAATAAAATAGACAACTTTAAGATTATTTAATTTACAATTAATGAGTTTAAAAAAAAAAATAAAAATATAAGACTATTCGTTTTTGATCAATTGTTTAAAATTTTTTGAAATACAAAAAAATATGTTTTTCGTATTGTTTATAACTTTTCTGTAAGTTTTACGATAACAATATTTAGCATGAGAATAAGTTAAACAGTAAATTTTATATTATTAATTTATAAAGTTAAAGCATCAAAGAAATTAAGTTAAAGATTCTGATATTTTGAAGACTATTATGGTTAAATTTAGTACACCAACTAAAATAGGCTTTTCACTATAAAGATGAAATTCACTTTCACATCGTACCCCTTAAAAAACTGGTTTGTATAAAAAGTGAAAGTCACTTTTTAATCGCAATATTAGCCTCTTAAGCTTTGATGCAAATAGTAAAGAGTTAGGTCATGTGAAAGAAAGAAATAATAACTGTGTTATAGGCGCCGTAGATTTATTCAATGGTATATATAGATATAACGCGTTGAAAGAGCACGAGTTCGTCGTTCGGAGGCGAATAATCGAATGTGCGTGTGTGTGCCGTTCGAATTTTACCTGGTGACAGGTCAGTTTTTGTATGAATAACTTGATTTTATTGTTTTAACCATGCACGAATGGACAATTTTCGATTTTGGTAAGATTCCCCCTTGCACTTGTGGGATTTTGACGTATATGCTCGTGACAATAGTGATAAAAAATTTATTTAAAAACGCTTCTTTTAGTAAATATAGGGAAATTTTCCACTTGTTTAAAATTTGCACATACTTTACATGAGTTAGTAAATCAGGCATATCTGTCTCATGAGAATTTGCGTGTGAAAAACATAAGGGATAGAGTGTTTTCCATGTAAATTGCTCACTTCATTATTTATAATGCAGTAAAAGGGTTGTAAATTTCGACAGCTGGAGACTCGACTATATAAGCTTTAGCACGTGTAACTTTATTCTAAACCCATGTGCGATGATCTTTACTTGGAGCAGTGACCGTTTAAGTGTCATCTATTTTTTATTTGTTTGTTCAAAACTTTCTTGTAAAATCTTGGACCTTGATGCTCGTACCTCATATGTAGGACGATGAACTTGCTAAATTTAATCGAGAAGCGATTATTGCATCTTGAATAAAAATCAAATACATAGATTTTTTATGCAGAGCCAAACGAAGTGCCTTTTACTTAAAACTTTAAAACCTATTTTTACATGACGTGAAGGAATTGATATTTCTGATAAGAAATAAAGAACTAGTCAAGGCAGGGAATTTTTTATATTTTGTATTGTATTTTGGATACAAATTTCTTCGTTGGTGTACTTATACGAACTAAGTTTTTCAAAACTAATAGTTAATAATTATTATTGTTATTTGAATTTACAAAAAAAAATTTGTTTTCAAATTAAGTTAAATAACAATAAATGTTAATTTTTTAAAAAATTGTAAGAAACATGGTGATCAAAGGAACATAAATATGCAAATCAGTATCCAAGAAAAGAATTATTGCGAAAATGTCCATCGATAGTTATTGATTAAAAAATAATTCTTGAATTGTTTACCATAGAAACGTCTAAAATTATCTTCCAAGAAATACTTAACTAAAGTCGACATCTTTACCTCATTTCTTTAGGTTTGTACACAAAACTTCTATACAAAAATGTTCTGTTTTTTACTTAATGATTTGAAGTATCGAAAATCATTTCAATGCTAGACGTTGTATAAATTTTCTAAAAAATCTATAAAATTTATGTACTGTAATTTAAAAATATTTTGATTTAAACGTTAGTCAATAATTTGTTTAAGATCATGCATAATAATGATCTTATCCTTATTTTCTCAAATCTTTTCAGTATAAAAAAAATTGGTAAAGAAAAAATGCATTATCTACATATACAAAGTAGATGAAAATTTAAATATAAACACACATACATATTAATAAGAATAAAAATATTCTGAAAAAGGTTTGAAAAAATAATTTAAATGATTGTAAATTGAAATTAGAGCTTTATATTTTTTTTCTTGTTTTAGAGCTAAATTCCATTGACTTTCATTTTCAATCCATCTACGTCATATTTTAAAAATAATATTCGTTATTTTGTAGTAAATTAAATTTAATTAAATTAAAAAAATTAAATTAAATTAAATTAAATTAAATTATAAACAATTATGATTAAAAATTAATATCATATCTTCAAATTTAATTAATATATAAAAGATTATGCTTTTAATTCAATCACATTTAATTTTTGATAATTCATTGATTACAGTAAAAAGGTATATAATATTATGTATTGTAAAACTATTTTAGTTAGTTATCTATTATCAATGCTTTAATGCAAGTATTGGTAATTGAACTTATTTAATATTAAATTATACATTCAATTTTAATTTTATTTTTCTAAGAATATTTAAAAAGATTAATATTATCTTTTTTATAATTAATTCTTTACGTTAAAAAAAAAGAAGAAAATCTAACGAGGATATTTAAAATTTCTCATAATTTAATCTACAATTTTTTCAAAATTACACCATTGATGTATTCTGATATTAAACGTATATTTATCTGCATGTTTATTTGCAATTTTCATACTTACATTCAAAAGTTTAATTGGCTTGAGATAACAAAATGGGAAAAAGTGACATAATGTCACGTATTTTTTAGCTAGATAAAAAGTACACAGCCGATCTTTAATCGTGTATATCTTTTCCTTATGTGAATTGCTTCATCCGCAGAGAGTGGAATCAGTGTATATAAGGAGATACGGGTCACATATACCTTTCTCTCGACGTAAAGCCAGAGTTCAGTGGAGGTGATCGCGCTGGCGTCAGGCCTTGACTCAGTGACGGGGCACCGCGCCTGCGTACGAGCCCGCGCACGTTTACTCTGATCAACCCCCGAATAGTAAGCGCGTAGTTTTCACGTAATACTACGCGTTTGGAGTAGGGGATGTTTCGGAATGGGTGACGCGGTTATAGAAATTAAGGGTAGCTGACGTATTATGCATGACGCTTCACGAGGCTATAAATATTTATCTGCGAATCCTAATTTGGTTTGCAATGAATAATCATTAATTTGAAAGCATTTATTCTTTAAATGTATTATCTCTAGACCATTTTTTAAAGCATATTTTAATTTAAACTTAAATTTTATTTTCATTTTGTATTTGTTTGTTTTAGATTTATCGACGATCATTTTATTAGATTTATCAATTACCAGAAAAACTGTGCTTTTACATTATTCGTAATGTTATACGATAACTCATTCTCTTATATTTATATTTACACATGAAAAATTACATGAAAAAATTTATTTAATGTTTTTTATTCAAATTTGAATATGTTCGAATTATTAATTTTGGATTTTTAAAAGATAATTGAAAATATACACTTATATATTTAAGTGTTCTAATATTATGATATTTGAATATAGTGAAAAGAATAATTTTTTTTTTTTTTGGTATACAGACTACATTATTTATAATTATGTGAAATATTTACATGACATGAATAACAAGAATCATATATTTTTTGAAAATTAACTTAATAAAAATCCTTGAAAAGATATATTAATACAGAATCAGAATAACTGCTTTACTGATTCTGTAATGCAGATTTAATTTATGATTAGTATATTATGTCAGAATGCAAAAGTATATTAATATATGTAAGCATAATCATATTATGAAATTTAATTTAATTGTTTATTAAAAATACAGAATTATTATAATTTACAATTATGGCTTTTACAAAAGATTTAATGTTAAATTTCTCTTTAATAATTTAAAAGTATATATCAATTTATAAAAATACAATTTTGCAAAAAATAATTCTACATAAATTAATAATAATAATATGTCGATATTTAAAACTTTTATTTGATAATTTTTTATTATTTGTTCTCGTTTAAGAATAACTTTTTCAAAAAGACTGCTTTTAATCCGAAAGGATAAATTGGATGTTGTAAAAGTTTCCCGGAAATTATGATTAATTTTTCAATTGAAGCTTCAAACTTGATTAGTTATCTTCTGTTTTCTTTTTGTATTTATCTTTCAAAAATAATTAACTTTTACGTAAGTTGAAAGTTCCACTAATAAAATGGCAAAAATGAAATTTTAAAATTCAAGATCACTTTTATAAAACTATGTTTCAATATTTCCTCTATTATATTTCTCCTACTTAGAAGAACGATTTTAATACATTTATATTGACACTTTTAAATTTCCCTTTATTAAAGTTTTTTTTTAATTTCTGTTTCGACATTTTACTAAAACTTTTTATTTTAAGACGTCGTAAAATTTAAAGATAATTAATGTTCATTATTCTTAAAAAATTTATAAACGTAAATACCATTTATCATTATATATATTCATATGTTAGTAAGAAAAAAATATCTATATAAATTTTAAAAATTAGCATTCATTACTTAAGCAGAAAAAAATGAAACTAATCTAACGCTATGTTGATCAACTTTAATATATACATGTAAGTCTAGCTCTTTATTATTCATTAAGTAACGCATCTTGGATATTATTAAATATTATAAAATTCCACTATAGCGGTATCAGTGCTAATAAATACTTTATTAAAGAACTTATTATATGGAAGAATATTTTAATTAAATATTACATGGTCTCTCCCCTGAGAAACGAGTTTCTTTTTTTTTATTTTGCGACTATTGGTCGTAGCGACTTGGGAAAAGTTTTAAAATGACGAGAAAGGCGTTTTACATCTGTCCTTTTTTTTATTTTTTCGAGAATTTGAAGGGACAGAATTCTATTTCGCGTGAGGGATGTTTTTTGATTTTTTGACACGGCGAGCTGAAGCGATTAGTGAAAAAATCCTACGCAAAAATTGTTCGTTTAAAGTTTCTAAAAAAAAAGAAAAGACTTACCTTTTTTAATGAAATATTATATATTATTGAACTTATAAACAGTTTGAAATTGTTCAAAATAATCGTTTATCGAAGGTTTGAATTTAAAATTTTTAGGTGTTCGTAGCGATTCAAGAGCTTTTCGAGTGTTCAGATCGAGACTCGTCGATGATCTTTTCCCAATTCTCTTTAAAAACTCTGTCCCATTTTTCATATTACACATTTGACATACAATTATCTTGATAAGTTTCTTTTAATATTTTAAAAGTTTCTGCAATGTTTTTTTTAAGTTGCAAATAAAATTTTATCGCGTAACGCTGTTTCACTAGTCGCCCTATCGCGCCGTGTTAAAAAACTAAAAAACATCCTTCGCACGAAGTAAAATTCTGCTCCTTCAGATTATCGAAAAAAAGGAAAAATGGAAAAAGGCTTTCTCGTCATTTTAAGTCCACTTCCAAGTCGCTACGACCAATAGTCGCAAAATAAAAAAAAAGAAACTCGTTACTTCAGGTGTAGACCACGTATAATATTAAATCGCTGTATGTTACTTATCAACTCTATTTAAATCAAAAATAATTTTTAGATATATTTCATTACGTTTTATGTATGTTTGATTTTCTTGTTAACAATTTTTTGTACCTCTACCGATTAATTATAATTTATAAAAGTATACTTGCTTTTCTTTAGGTATTAATTTTTTTTATTATATTTTTATCGTTTTCTATCACCTTC
The DNA here is from genome assembly GCA_018907245.1 of Eupristina koningsbergeri. Classification (NCBI taxonomy): domain Eukaryota; kingdom Metazoa; phylum Arthropoda; class Insecta; order Hymenoptera; family Agaonidae; genus Eupristina; species Eupristina koningsbergeri. The sequence goes on along the minus strand of JACCHV010002877.1, from coordinate 92,855 downwards.
TAAGTTTCTGTTTCTTTAACATTATTATTAAAAGTATATTACCTAGAATATTGGGACTTTGATACTTTAAACCTTAAACATTATTAAAGAAAGTAATAAAAATATCAGTGGAAAAATTTTTATTAGCGCAATATCTTTAGTACGATGATTTTGTCATTACTTAAAATAATTTAAGACTATAGATTTTGAGTACATCTTTGTTTGATTAGATCTTAAATATTAAACTACAATTCGAGTCGTTAAATATAAAATGGTTTAAAGTCGTTAAATCGAAAATATAATAGTGTTGAAGTCGCCTTATGTCGGTAGATCAAATGTAATTACAGTCATCAATGCTGGTGTGCGAATCGTATGAAATTTTATCATTAAAGTGAAATTGACACCGAGTCCGTGAGTATTTGTCTATTTTACTCTTTATTCTCGATCAATTTCCCTCCTTTTTCTCCTCGTCTTCCTTCTCTAATCGAATTGTGAAATCTAATTACCACGAACACATGCAGAGAGTGAGTATTAGCATTGCAATTTTACATCAAATAAACAATATACTCTGGAGCTTAAGAAGGACCGAATGAATAAAGCGCACCTCCATCCGCGCACATGGGGGTGAAGGTGAGAGGGAGGGAGGGGGAGGGGGGAGGGGGTGATCTCTACGCGAAATCGATCGGCGCACCCCGCGTCATTGCATTTTATTTCACAAAGCCGATAGGTAATTTATCTTGTCATTCATTGGATTCTCACGCAGGTGATAGCGGATGAAATTTTACCCGATGTAGCTGCTATGTGAGAGGAGAGTTGATTAATTTTCCAGGAGATGTTGGCACGCCTGCGGAATTAATGAGGGTTTGAGAATATTTGGACTTTTGATAGATCGTTCAACAATGTCACTCTTGTTGATTCTCATGCTCGAGTCGTACATCGAGATTGTGTTTGGCTTATATGAAAGAGCTTGAAATTTCTTTTATTATATAATTTAGTCTTCTATGTCTCTTGCACAACTTTGAACCCGTAAACCGATAATTTATGAACATGTTGTTTGCAAAATCAAGATTTTCCTTTTCGATGAAGACAAAGTAATTGATTACGTATTCATGCGAATTTTTAGACATATGCATAATATATTGTAAATAATATCACGAAAAACATGAGATAAAAAAAGAGAAATTAATTGTAATATATTTGTTACGTTTAAATCTTGAATACGATATGTTTATTTAGTTTTTCAAGAGATTTTATAATTAATGAAAAAGTGGATTCATATATCATAAAAATATATAGACAAACCATATGCACTTATAATTTAAAGTAATATTTTGACTTTTTCACAAGAAATCATTTATTTGATTTTCAACGAAATATTAGATTTTTTTATAACAATTGAAATAATTATTTTTATTACTTATACTTCAATTTATTGTGAAATTATTGCTGAGTTACATCTCATTTTAATAATATTTAACTGAATTAGTATTAATTGTTTATTAAAAATCTATTATTTTAATCAATATTTGATAATTTTTATAGTAACTATTATACCTAAATTTTGTTAGAACTAATAATGATTTTTTATTCAACCATGTATGTAACATAAATCTATGTGATGTAATTTTAATGTTATAATTTTTTATGAAATAAATTTTTTTTATTATTTAGAATTTTTTTATATTATGGTATTCTTATGTAATTTCAATATCTTGAATCTTTGGTAAATGAAACTTGAGATTTAATAATAAGTTGAGAAATACACGGCGAAAGTTCCAATCTAATGTAGACGTACGGATGGAGCAATAAGATGGAAGATTACTTAAACCCACATCTGACAAAAATTCGACATGTATCTAAGAATTTTCTTCGGCAAAGTATTTGTAAAATATCATAAACTTATCATTTTACAACTTTTCAAGGCACGATGCCAAGACTTCTTTTAAATCAATGAAATCAATTATATTAAACTCTATCGATTTAGCAAATGACAGCATATTATTTTATATTATTAAAGATATACTCTAAAACTTTTTCAAAATATAATTTCAACTTCATGTTAAAAAAATTGATATTATTCTGCACCTATGCAAACATATAATTTAAATTTAAATATTAATTATTTACAAATAACTAAAAAAAATTTATGTTAACTATTTTGATACAATTTAGTACGCATTTGAATGAAATTAAAGTACTTATATAACAACTTAATTACTAAATTTTGTATAAATACACGTTTACATAATATTATATAATTATAAACGAATAATTACCATGAAATCAACATATATTTTACAACTAACTGGTATAAGAAATATAAAGTATTAAATAACGTTTATTGCATATGTCATTAATATTTGAATTTAAATATTAAAAATTGGTATTTTAATCAGTATTATTTTTGGATTATATTATTAAAAATAATAGTAATAATTATTATGTGTTAATAATAATGAAAGATATAAATATTAATATAAAATATTAATTGTACATTAATAATTACCAACTATACGATAGTATTATATTATTTAAATTTTATTATTACTACTGACTAACTATCCTTCGTCTTAAATTCTTTGATATTATCAACCATAAAAGAAAGATATACTACTAAAGGTTAATGAATATTAACCGTTACTTTTTTATCGTACAAGACTAATTTATGTAAAGTTTACACGATAATACAAGCTGCTTATTTATATATATATACTGTTACACACAAAATAATTTAATTTTTGTATTTTATTTAGTTTTCACATACTGCCAAATATTATGTAGTTATAAAAAGTGAATTTCAATCATTTTAATTATGAATGAGGAAATACAGGAATATGGATATATGTGCATAATAATGTTACCAATTGATGTTGCAATCTTTAAAATCATCAAATAATACATAAATTTTTAAAACAAATGTAGTAATTGAAAAAAATAGTAAATATTTTTTAAATTTTATTTATTACTATATTTTTATATAATATTTTATCACTATTGATTATATTATTTTTTATTATTTTATTTTTATACTTACTATTAACATTATTATAAATAAAAATAACTTTACATGTAAAATAGGATATTATACTATAAATGTTTATTTGAACTTTAAAAAAAATTAGAAAACTGTATATTTTCTATATATTTGTATATTTATTACTATATTTAAAAACAATTAAAATTAATTTAAAATTTATATTTCATATGTTGTAAAAATTGAGATAATTTCATTGCATCAAAATGCTTATTAATAGAATCCCTAAAAATATATAGAAATTATTTGGTAGATTTCTTACTTATAATCCACAGTCTTTAGTTAGTTATAAAATTTATTTAATATTGACACTATTATTATTTGTAATTTTTATTAAAAATAAGATTTTTACAGACTACACAAAAACTAATAATACTTTCAAATAAAAATCTAAATTAAAAAAGTTTACAATATTCATTTTATATTTTAATTTGTTAAATAAGTTAATACCAACACTTTAATTAAACATAACTTCATATCAATTTAAATACACCTATTATATTGACTAAATGAGTCTATAACTACGATTATTCGATTTTATTGTACGTATAAATTTGAAATCACTTTTGCAATTACTAGCTACGATAATTACACATGATATCCAATCTCGACCTCTATCGTAGAATTTTATTTTTCATTATTTTAATTGATTTATAAATTAGTTAAATATCGTACTTAAAATTTATATATAAGGAATGATCATTTTATCAAAGGTTATATTATTTTTATATTCTTAAAATCAACAATTGTTTTTATTATAAAAATTGATTAAATATAAATATTACTGTTTATATTAGTTTTAAATTAAAATATTTGTTGATGTTTTGCATCAAGGCTATTGATATATTTTTACTATTTAAATATTTATTTAACTTTAATAATTAGAATAGTAATTAATACAGTGATTTTTAATGTTAAATAATATATTTATTTGAATTTATGTTTGACTATATATATATGTGTATCATTTTATGCAGAATTATATTTTTTGAAATTTTAACTGAATGTCGATCTCTTAGATCTTTGTTTAAGATTTTGATTTCTCACACCTTTATGTATATAAGTCATGTATGATATTATACATTTAAATTTATTCAGTTAAATTGATTGAAAAATTTTCAAAAGTTAATATATGAAAATATAAAAAAAGTATAGTTATTATATAATATTTCATTTAATCGTATAAATTATTTTAATAATCATTATTTTAAAATGGTCTAAGATAAAATAGACATCTTTCTTTTATAAATGATACATAAATACATACACTTATGATACATTTATATTTATAAGGTAAAAATAATAAACAAACAAATATTTAATATGTTTGATTGTATCCATAGTTAAAACTATATAAAAAAAAATATTTTCTTTGAGTTAATATTATTGAATAAATTAATTTATTTTTTGAATTATATAAATCATAATAAAGTTATATTGGAAATTTATGAGAAAACTTTTTTTTGTAATCTATTTAATTTATTAAAAAAATGATCGCATAATAGTAAATTGAAAAAAAAAGTTTGTTTTACAGAATCGTACTTTTTTTAGATATTTCAATAAAAGTTATCTACGTGCATTTATAGCTAAATATATTCGCTTCCTTCTACGATGTAATATCTCTTACTCTATCTTTCTTGTAGTCTCGTTCATTGTACATATTGATTTCGGGGTGGCCTTGTTACTTTATGCATACACCTCTCCTTCTATCAAAAAACATACACTTGTTCACTATCTGTTTGATACACATTTATTTAGAAATTCTCTCTTAATAAATCAGATACATAAATTGTCACAGAAAATGGTTTACGAGGTTACTAGAGTAACAATTCAATACAAACTCTCTAATCTTTGTTCACAAAAGAGTAAATACAAATGGAATTAAAAAAAAAATAGATGCATATGTTATTTATTTCAAGAATTAAAAATGATTGGGCTCTATTTATCTTTTTGTACATGAAGAACAGACTAGTTACGATATTTAATAATAAGGGATGAATCCATATAATCTTTGTAATTAAAAATTATTTTTTTTTTATAATTGAATATCGTACTTAATTATTTTTTTTTATTTAAATGCAAATGCAGATTAAAAGTCTTGTGTTAACATAAGCTTCAGATAAAAATTAGTTTTATTTATGAATCGTGTTTGTACAAGATTAATTGTTTGAAATTCAATCAAATTGCCGCACTCCGTTAGTTTTCAATGCATTCAGTAGAGGGCGAAAGTCTGTGTTTCATTGGAATTACTTTAGGGAGTTTTATCAGTAACAGGGTGCTTATCATTATTTTGCTCTTTTCTTTTCCGATTGTTTATGCCTAGAATTTTCGGTAAAATAACTAGAAATTCTTGCTTTTCCTTGTAATTGAGATCTGTCCTTATTATTAAGATTCTCGCATTCTTATTTGCTAATGCATTATATCAGTGATTGCTTGTTATCAACCTTTGATTCAGCTTTTGTATTGAGCCATCGAGTGTTTCTTCTTTCGATTTTATTGATTTGTAAAAAGCTACTGATACGTATCAAAATTCATAAAAAAATTAGTATATTCTTATTTTTTAAAATGACACTCATAATATTAAGGTTTTTTTTTATTAACAATTTTAACCCAAAATATGCATTTTTTTTTACTTTTTTTCGTATGAAATGAAAAGTCGTAAATTTAACTTTATAGTGTCAATAAACAAATTGTAGTTAATAAAATTACAATGAAAATTCATTTTTAATAAACCGATAAGAAAATTAAAAGCAAATAAATTTTCCAAAAACCGAATAATTTTTATATTAATTAAAAAATTAGTAACTGATTCTTTTTTAATATTCATAACTTTTGTGTATTTATACCTATAATCTGTACCAATATTCTTTTTTTTTTTAAATGCCACTCATGATATTCAGGATTTTTTTTATTAACAATTTTAACCACAAAAATGCATTTTTTTACTTTTTTTGGTATAAAATGGAAAGTCGTAATTTTAACTTTATAGTGTCAATAGACAAATTGTAGTTAATAAAATTACGAGGAAAATTCATTTTTTAATTAATCGATCGGATAATTAAAATCAAAGAAATTTTCCAAAAACCAAATAATTGCTAAATTAATTAAAAAATTAGTAACTGGTTTTTTTTTTAATATTCATAACTATAGTTTTGGAAAATTAAAATCATAATATACACTTTATTTGTAAAAGATTTTACTTTAATCGTATTATTAGTTTTCGGATAATATTAATATTAACTAAAATCTTTCGGATTTTCTAAAATATGAAAATAAGTATGTACGAAAACGTTTGAGCGCACGAGGAATGGGGATAGTAAAAATAGGGGGATTTGAATATATAATAATAGAAATAGAATTCGCGTTAATTAACCCCTCATTTATTCTTCTCCCCACTCCTCATCAAATTGTGGACACTTGGCAATTTTTCGACATATTTATCTACATTTTTTAGATAATCTAAGCGATTTTTACAAAATGTAAGATGCATGATTTATTGTGATACAATTCTATTTTTAAAACCGTTAAAAAAAACTAAAATTGTCTAGTAATGTGAACTGGAAATAACTTCGTAAATTTTCTCATAATTTAATTAACATTAGGATTGCTTGAAAACTAATAATCCAATCAAAGTAAAATCATTTACAAATAAAGTGTATATTATGATTTTAATTTCCCAAAACTACAGTTATGAATATTAAAAAAAAACCAGTTATTAATTTTTTAATTAATTTAGCAATTATTCGGTTTTTGATAAATTTCTTTACTTTTAATTATCCGATCGGTTAATTAAAAAATGAATTTTCCTTGTAATTTTATTAACTACAATTCGTCTATTGAACCTTTAAAGTTAAAATTGCGACTTTTCATTTTATACTAAAAAAAGTAAAAAAATGCATTTTTGTGGTTAAAATTGTTAATAAAAAAATCCTGAATATTATGAGTGGCATTTTAAAAAATAAGAATATACTAATTTTTTTATGTATTTTAATACATATCACTAGTTGCTTTTTTCATTGCTTAAAAAGTGATCTAATACTTGATGTAAAAAGTAATTTACATCGTTTACGGTTATTTATTTTAAGTAGTAAAAAGTAATTTTAGTCCATACGATGAAACCTAAGTAGTGTCTCGTATTAGTCATGCACATGTAACACCGTTATACTCCTAATAAAAATTAACGTTTCTTTTTAAGTTATTAAAATATTTTTTTTTTATTTTCTTTTTGTATTCTTTTTTAAAACACACTTCTATGAGCACGTTTTTATATTGATACATTTTTACGTATTTATATTTTATACATGTATATTTTTTCGATCTTTTTTATATTATTAATAATTAATCATTAATTTTTATTGATAATATTAGATTGTTTAATTTAAATTATGATATTAATTTTGATTTCTCATATGGATGTTTATATTTTGTAGATAAAATGTGAACAAATACATCAAGGCAAATGTTCTTGAAATTCTGGTCTGGTTATGAGTGGGCACCCCAATTCCCTCTACATGATTTGTAAGTATATATTATTTAGACAATTAATATTTAATTAAGACATACATGTATAGATATTTTGTTATAAATTATAAATGTATCTAATATTCTTATAATACTAAAATATAAATTACCTAGTAGAATATTTTATTTCATAAAACATAATGTATATTATATTCAGGAGTTTTTAAGAAAATGTTCGATCTATTTTTTGCGTGTTCACTTTAATTGATATTTATTCATTTTATTTAATAAAAGTGTAAACGAAAATATTTCAAAAATATGATAGATACTATAAATATTAAACACAAAATTAATATATTATTATAATTACTTATTTATATTTTTTTATCTGACTGTTAGTCATTTTATGTCAACTATTTATACCTATAATTTTTTCCGACATCCAACATTATTTATATAAATTTGTATTAAAATGCCTGTATGGGAGTCGTAAATAAATAATTCATTTTTCTATTAAACGTATTTATTTATTTATTTTGTCTGTATAAGAATTATTGCACCAATTTATATTTATACATAGTATTTAAATATTGTATTTATTCTTGTCTTTGGAATTTATTTTTTGCAATTTATATATTATGCAGTTCAAACACGTTCCTTGTATTATATTTAATTTCTTTTTTTATAATAATAATAAATTTGTAAAATTTTTTTTTTTTTAATGTAATTTTTCAATTTTGTTATTACGGGGAAATATTTCAAATAAATATTTAGCACATCGTTACCCATCCTATTAACTAGCTTATTGATGTTAAAATAAATTGCTTTCAAGAGAAATATACTTGAAGCTTTTATTAATTTAGTCTTGTAGACATTACGGTAATGGGTGAAAACAGTTTAATGTAACTTTATAACCTATTATTAATTCTGTTTGTTCTGATTACAAAATACTTAACCTTGAGATAATTGTACTCAATACGATATTTCTTATTCTATTCAAGTCAGTCTGCTTGTAATTGTAATTACCATTGGCTGTTTACACGATTGAATGGTTTAACACAAACATTTAAATTTGAATAGCTTTTTATCATTTATTTAAGGCCTTGAAGATCAAAAATGTCCCATTAAGTAATGATTTTATTATCTCGTTCGCATTTCGCACGTATAAATTCTTGGTAATCTTGGTAAAAAAGCAGAATTTGAGAAGTAGGAGGACGTTGCCATTAGCTAATTGAACTTTTGTTGATGCACGCGTGTGAAGCCATGACGAGAAAATCGTTGCTTTCCGCAATATAGCGCGGCCATAATTGAAACGATTTACGAGATAAGGTCGTTTTAATCCAGAAAACATGGTATTCAGTCACGAACAGTATTCGAATCGTCATTCTTTATCCGCAGTTCTGTAAATTAGATTTTCGTATGTGCACACATTCAATCTGAATATAAAATGTTTAAATAAGTCATAACTCTTTCTCTCTTTCTTTGTTTCTTTCATTGTTAACATTAATAATAATTTTTTATCTTTATAGTCACTTTTCAATGTTTTGTAAGCTAAAGAACATTCAAATATATCGTTTAACTTTAAATGTTATATATAGTTCTGACAAAGTCTATTGTTCAATTGAAGTCTCTGTATTTATATTTAAAAAAACAAAAATTCGTAGTTACCGTAAATCTAATCCTATTTGTAAAATTTAAAGTGTATAGACAACAAATTTGTAAATTTCAAAAAACAATCTAAGAAAATTAAACAATTGCATTAATATTAATTGTTGTCAATATTAAGCAAAATATTCAATTTTGATTAAAATTTATAATTAGTGTTTTACCAACAAAAATATACATTTCATAATTGGTTTCGATGTGCAAATAATAAAATATGCCTACACGAGTAAATTAAAAGTTACTAGTACCTTATCGTATATTTTATTTTATTTTTTTTAACTTTCATTTATAATGTGATATGTGCATGAGAATTTAATTCCTAATACCAGTGCTTCGATTTAAGTATTATTACTCAATTTTTTCCGAAAGAGGCAAAATGCTGCTCTGATTGTCAAGACATTGTTCAAGTTAAAATATTTTTACACCCAATGATCCAAGATCACCCACAAGCATTGACTACTTCTGAAGGTATTCCATTTGTACCTGTGTGATTATCATCTAATTTGTAAAAGTTATCATTGATAAATTATACTCAAAAATACACGCTTCTATAAAAAATTACGGCTTTATTATTAATGCATTCTAATAACAGAATATAATTTAATAATTATTTGGAGATGGCGTTCATGATTAATGGCAGTATATACGAAATATTGACATGACAAGGTATTCCTCTCTCCCTGCTCATCAAAGAACGAGACATTTTTATGTCATGAGAGTAATAAATTATTTATTTATAGTACTTGAAAATAATTTATTTATTTAGGTCTTGACTCACACGCACTTCTATTTTGATCTCTATGAAAAGTTAATAAATTTATTCAAGTTTTATAAAAAAATATAGTAATATATATAATTTTTATTTAACGATATTAGTATAGTACACTTTTTCTTATTAATTCTTTTAAGTTTAGAAATTTTGTATATATGCTAATAACTAAATATTTGTAATTAAAAAACAATTATAATAACAATAAATTTTTTAATAATTTTTTTAATGATTACATATTAAATATCAATATATTTCCTTGTAAAATAAAGAAAAAATATATTACATTTTTTATATTACGTTTGGAATAATTATATCATACAATATTATTTATTTTTTATATTTTTAAATAACACAATAAATAATGAAAAAGTTATTTGAATAGATTAATTTTTGTTTATACGAAATAGTTATTTGAATACTAAGATTATTTTAACAAATTATGATTGGTTATTTTGAGTTAGTATCAATTATTTTAACATAATTATAGAGTTATTTTCATAAAAATAATTATTTAAATCAAAAGCTATTTAACATTAAGTATGTGTTCAATAATTCACCAGTGGTTTATTTTATTCGAATTCAGAGGAATTTATAATGTTTCAATGATGTTAAACCTATTATTTTTGGACAATTGTCTATAAATGTACAAAAGTGATATAAATAGGAACTAGAAACTAAATTATTTGTGCAATAGATGAAAAATATTCTTTGTAAAACTTCATCAATTTAAAATTTTCATTAGATTATTTTCATTACAATATAAATCTTCAAGATAAAATTACACTGCCTATTTCTTGTCACTCTGTTGTTTGGAATATGTAAATTCAGGTAAATATAAGTAATAATTAAAGTTATAATTTAGAAAGATAATTTAAACATTACCTAAACTTTTTAATTGTATACTCTAGGAATAAATATATGTGTATAAGCGTATGCAGAGAATATATTTAATTTAATAAATTATAGTTTGGAACGACATTGGAATAACTAAGGCCACAGTATGATTTCGTATAATTGCAAGTTTTACTTGGTATTAAAAATGGTATTAAAAAGTAAATATTTAATAAAAAAAAATCCAGAAAAAGTAAATTATTATATAATCCGTAGCATCAGCATATTTTATAACGAGGTCAATTTATTTTAGTTGAGAATAATAAACTATTATTGCATTATAGGCCATTTAAACTACTACTCAAACCATTTATTTCTACCTAGTTAGTTTATCATCATGATTACTAGTATCGATGACGCGTGAAAATACGATAAACCGATAAAGTGGTCGTTCGCTATTTCTATAGTCGGTTATTTGTACTAACACTTATAAACGTTAGTAAAGATGTATCGATAAGAGCAAGAACACTTTTGTTCTTCTACGGGAAGGATTATATTATTATTACTGCATTGCGAATATTTCGACGCCGTACAGATATTTTATCTATACTCCTCTTGAGTTACGACCCTAGTTATACTTCCAGTATGAACGGTGAATGTCTTACTCTACATTTACTCCTTCACTTTTATCTATAATCTTTTTATTTTTACTCTCCTTAGTCGACTCCTAAAAAGACCTGTGTAATTTTTCAAATTTTTTGTCACTTATCACTTTACTTCATTATTTGATAATATAAGATAAAATGAGGAAAGAAAGGTAATAAAGTACTATGTTAACTGAATTGAACGTAATACTTGCCTTTTACCCAAATATAATAGCAAAGAAAAATAATTATACTTAAAAATGATTAATGAAATGTATAATAATATAAATCAGTTTTTTACACGTAAAACAAAATGTTTTCCCTAAACACAATTAATGATTACATGAATATTAATAGGTTTTTTTACGTTAAATTATAATTTAATAATTAAATCACCTACTTTTAAGAATTAATTTAATATTTTAGAATATTTTTGTGTATTTATACTTATAATCTGTACTAAAGAAGAGTAAAACAAAATGAAATTAATTTTATTTAATTTTATGGATATATTTGCTCTTTAACAAGATTTTTTTTATCCATGAAATTATGATTATAATAAATTAAAGACATCGACTTTTTTTCTATATTTAATAATTTTAATATATAAATCTTATACGGAATTAATTCGATTTCAAAATTTGATCAAGCTTACATAATAAATAATTCATAAGACATAAAAAATAAAAGTAATATTTAATAATTTACGCAAGCAGTAATAAATTATTTAAAAATTTATTTGTAATAATTTCTTTTGCGAACTTCTCTTTTATTTTTGCATTTTTTTATACGTCAATTTTTCCAAGTGCAAGTGGCCAATCACTTTTACATCGCATTTTGGTCATTGCATTTTTTTTGCAAATTCTACTTAACATGATTAGAATTGCTTGCATGCACGATGTCGGTTGTTGTACCCTTTGAAAAACACCGGTTACCGTAACCGTACATGAAAACTTGTTGTACACTACAGCTTTTCATAAAATGCCGGGTCACACGCTACAACTTCTCTCTCTCTTTCTCTCTCTCTCTCAGTTTATTTTGGTGTTTGTCTCGCATGGCGATTGTAACAAAGGGCTAGAATACAAACATAACGAAAGCTTACAAGATGAACAAACACAGGTTTTACATTTTTGCTTGATTTATGTTTTGCTAAAAATTCCTTTCTGCAATCGGACACAAAATAAAGTGAAAAAAATAAAGAACAATATAGATTAAACTCACGTTCGAAGTTTAAAAAAATTATTTTTGACGTTTTTCTTAATTTCTTTTTATGAGTAGAATATTACTCTTCATTCCGTTAAACATATCTCAGATTATTTATATATAAATGTATTTGATATTTTTTAAAGAAATTGATAGTATTATAAGACCTTTTTTAAAAAACCACGTTTGACACTTCATCATTAATTCATCTATACGAAAATATATAAATAAATTAGGTAATCAAATATATTTATAAGTGGTTCTTCGATATTTCAAACAGCAACAAAAATAATCATTTTTTGTTTAAATGTTTATTGTACAAGGTAAATTACTTTTACAGTAATTTATTATCAGCCTACGCTACGTTTTTTAAAGTTTATTGAAGATTAATGATGATTGATTCTATAAATTTAATAATTAATAAACAACAATCGATCTTGTTATTTATACACAATCATTTATAACAATTAATGTTAAATTTTATGTGTTGGTTATTTTTATTAAAAATTGTATTTTCATCCTTTTGAGGTTTTGGTATTAAAATATACCAAAATTTGGAGTTATATCATTCAATTTATTAGTAAAATGTAATAAATATATAGATTTTGATAGAGAAATATTTGATCAAAATAACGAATCTGACTTGTTTTTAATGAATAAAAATGAATAAATGATTAGTATTTATAAAAAAAATAATAGCAGTCAAAAATAGTTAAAATTTATTATAATTTCATTAAATTATATTTTACTGAACTGTTTTAATAATAAAAACTTAAACCTTCTCAAGTAAATATATTTAAAAATAAATTTTATCTAATTTTTATGTATTATCAGTGAGATAAAGCATGGTAAAACAAAGGTAATTATAGTTAAAAAGTGATAATTTCAGACTTCTAAAACCATGTACAAGTTTAATACTAGTTTTCATATAGTTTAGTTATTTTTGATATAGAACTAATTTAATAATAAAAATACGAATGATTTTAATGACTTCAATTAACTAGACATAGTGAATGAACTGATGGAGTTCATATTTAAGTAGCTTTCAGTTACACAATGTAATGCACTTAGTTTTCTTTATAATAATAATAATACTTGTTACAGAGTCACGAGATTTCCTTTTTTTAAGGCGATTTAGGAAAGCTCTTCTATTTTAACTATATTACATAACTTAATACAGGGTTGGTCTTTTTAATATTTCTTAAAAATTTGTAGAAAAATATATTACATATGTATTAGTGATAAATTATTTCTTTACGGGTCGTTAGAATATAACTGCAAGTGTGTGGTAGTCTGATGAGTCTGGTTAAGCTATTACCGTATACATTCTTACTCTTCCTATCCTTTTTCTATACTTTCTCTCTTTCTTCTATACATTCAACTGATTTTATCTCACTTCGAAGGTCAATATCGCGGGTTTCATCTAATTTTCATTTTTTGCCTATGTAGTTTATGAATACTGAGACGGTCGGATATAGTAGAGGTTGAATCCCTAAATATAGAATTCGTGCAGGAATTTGAAGAGGAGCAGGTGCGGCTCGGACAAATAAATAATTATGTGGATCAAATAAGATTATAATGAAAATAAATTCAGCAAAGAAAATATATGAAATGAGAATTGTAATTGAAAAAACCATAAGATTTCGTAAAAAAATTATTGAAATTAAATTAAGTCACGCGTGAATTAACACGGTTCTATTAAATTTAAAGAAAAATAATTTTTAAATTAAAGAACGTTTAAAATATAAATTTTTTTCCTTTCAATATTTAAGTAGCTTTTTTTTAAGTTAGGTAAATTGCATATGAAATGCACTTAAAATATAAATTTAATATAACATCATAAGGGAAATCATTTCAACAATTGAGTTTCGCAGATTTCAATAAACGTGATGCGAGAGCACCGAATGAAAAAATCTAGGAAAGACGTTGGAAAAATTTTTTTAATTTAGAAAAATAGAATAGAGCGGATTCGCTGAACAGATGCGCTAAAATTATTTGGTTCAGTTTCACATAAATATTTTCTATAATACATTAATTATAAGTAAATATATTGTTTAATGACGAAATAAAATCGTATAGTCTATCTAAATTAATTTATCATTTTATATATATTATATTTTAATTTGATAAATTTCAAATTCATTTAAAAAAGTATGTCTTCATATTCGTTGAATGAGTTCAACTACTAAAAAGAGAAATATATTTCGTAATTTTCGAAATAATACACATAATATACAAAAGGTATGTTTATAATATAGTTCTTTGATCAAAATTTATTTTGATAAATATCAACATTTATTATAAAATGATGCAACTATAAATTTATTATAACAATTTAATATAATTTTTTTTATAAAAATTTTTTGAAATATAATTGTAAATTTATATTTTCAACAGAGTAATACATAAAACCTTATAAGTTTTGCATCTTAAACGTATTAATACAATAATAATTTTATTGTAAAATAGAATTATTTTATTCTGGTTTATAGTTTATTATTTTATTCTACTTAATGAATTGTAATACAATTGATAAAATTCCGATAGTAAAGTAAAAAAGAAATATATTGTGATGTAAATATGAAAACAGTGGTTCAATTACAGTTAGAGGTTTAGTTAAAACTGATATGTGTATAACAAGTGTTTAAAGTCATGCGATTATGTTGTTAAAATTTATTTGAATAATTTTATGTACATAAGTTTATAAAAATTTTTATTTCAATATACTTATGTTAAAATTTATAATTAATGATATTATTTAATTGACAGGTTAAATAATTACTTATATTCATTTATTAGATTTTAATAAAGGTCTACATCTAAACTAATATAATTACAATTGATATAACTATGTTTATTTGAATAATTTATGAATTTTATTGGCTAATAAAAAATTCCGGAGAGCATATTCCATTATTAACAATATTATAAAATTTACCATAAAAATAAATAGTGATACTTATGAACTGCATAAACTTTGAGTTGCATAACTTTTTCATACTAGTATAACCCATTATAGTTTTATAATATATTTAAAATTTAGTAACAAAAAGGTCTATTGACCATAAAATTTTAAACGTTTCAGTGTTTTATTTTCAACTTTTTACACCCCTATTTGTTATGTCTTCATACTCATGAGTTGGATAATTGTTTATATGAAAAAAAGAACAATAATTATTGTGCAAAATTTACTGATTAATATTTAACACAATAATTTTGTTCAATATGCAACTATAATTTTTGTTTAATAACAATGTACAAGTTTTTATATTATTACATAATAACTATATACTATTTATTATAAGTTTATATTCAATCACACGTTATTTATTTTTTTTAATAAAAAATATAAATATTTATATTTACAATTAATAATAATAAGTATAGGTATAAATAAGTAAAAAAAAATAGACATAAATATCTAAAGAAATTAAATAATTCAAATATAAAGCTTTTTTTTGCTAAATAAATAAAGTGCAGATTAATCTCTAAAGGAATTTATTTAATATAATATTAATATTTAAATTAAATATAAACGAGGAAAAGAGAAACCGTTTTGGGTTCGTTTAGATTTAAATTAATCAATAAGTTTTTAAAAAATAGAAAAATAAAGAGGAGAAAAGTGCCTAGATTGGAATTAAAGTAAGCGGGAAATATTTGAGACTAGAAATATATCGAGATTGACATTAGAAACTGATAAACAATTTACTTGGTTAGCAGACAAGAATACTCGGAGTTTTCCAATAGTTAATATAAGCGTGGATAAAATAAAATATTATAAGATTTAAAATTTAACACATTTATTTATTAATAGGATAGAGCTCAGCTTAATTATTACATTCATGAAAGTAATTAAAACTTTCTCAATCTATTTTCCTTTTGATATTCCATTACCGCGTATACTGTGGATTTAGAAAGTCTTATGATTTATTTTTATTATTTATTATTATGCTTTATTATTATTGTTTCTATTAAGATTATTAATATTATTACCCTCATTGTAATTATTAGGTTTATTTATGAAGTAACGTGTATATATTACTTACATATTATTAGTTTTGAATTTAGCAGTATTTATGTTGTTATTTTGTTGCTTTACGCTTTTGATAAACATGAACTTAACTTACGTAAAGCACATTCATTAACTTAATGAGTAAAGGTAAGCGAGTATCCTTGTTAATGAGGTAGTATAAATACTACCTACAACTCCTAGAATGAATGCGGTAATTCTTTATGTATAATACATACGTTCCTTAATATTTATTTTTTAATTTAATTTAATTTTCCTTTATTTATTGTATCCAAGTTACTAATGTTCAACTGTTAATTATGAAGTTGCGTCAATAATATTTCTTATTAAAAGGTTGTAGATATTTTTAAATGGTCTCGTCTGAGATTTACGATCGAGTAAATCTAAGAAAAGTCCCTTTTGAAATATTTAACAATATCGACATTTTAGATTTCGATTTTAAGGACCTCTTCGTATGCTCCTGATGAATATTGCATTTAATATTAAACAAACATTGTTTTACGAGCGGCTAGATGAACAAGATGGAGAAAATCAAGAGACTCACTCGGCTCGGAGCATCTGTGTCGAGTAGATATTTATTAACGGTGAACCCTCGTTTAAAGGGTTAATTTACATATTTAAAAATAGTGCTTGTTAATTGTTGGGCAAAATCGGGTCTTGCGGTGTGTTGAGCACTCGGGACAGGTGTACTTAAATTTGGGTTCCTGGTCAAGTGGTGGTTTTCGAACTCACACCCTTGCCGTCCACCCCTGCATCCACGGGGGTCGTTGGAAGTGGCGAGTTCGACCTGATGTGCTGGAAACTTACCTTTACCCGTGAATCCGACAGATTTACTTTTTTCCCTTAGAGAGGAAGGGCCTTTTTTATGACGTGGTTCTAATTAAATTACAATGAGGTAAATCTGTAAACATAATAATAAATAAAATTTATTCAAAATGTTTTCAATACCTCTTCTTTTGACCTCGTATTATAATTAAGAAATTAAAATATATATTTGATTTTATATATATATGAAATTGTAAAATCTTATATAATTGAATAATTGAATGAACAGATATATTTTATTACATTTTTTTATATCAATGCACGTACGTGCTAAGAGATACTTTTTAAACCTATATAATTCAATATTTCTTTATATTACCTTTTATTTTTTTTTAAACGAATTCAATTTATCTTTCAATTTCTTGGAAAAGGAAAGGAAATTATATTGGGTGTAATTTTTATTTTTGTGTTATTATTTTCTTTTTTTATTAACCCACCTACAAGTTTTTAAACTGTTCAACAATATTATATGTTGTCGTATTTACAAAACGAAAAAGCTTTATTATATATTATTAAAATTTTTTATCTAGAAATTTCTATAAATGCTTAATAATTATTTTTGGTTTGTGAACATTTTTAATTCTTTTATTTTTTTTACATAAAATAAGAATTATGTAAATTTTAGCATATTACATAAGTAAATTAGTTATATAGTTTTAGATGTATATAACTATAAACTTACAAAAATAATAAATTTTTAATTTATATTTTTTAAGAATTTATCAAAATAGCTTTTTCGATCACTTATAAAATTTTTACAATGCAGAATCTATAATGATGCTGTCAATATATTAATTTAAAATTTAAATATTCCCAATACTTTCATATAATTGATATTCATTTATTTCTAAAAAATCATTTTGTGTATTAAAATATATATATATCTTTTTTATTATTTTATCGATTATTGAAATATACTATTATTTATTAGATATTTATATCATTTAATGATTTTATATTTTTAGTTTGAATAAATTAAAGAAAAGTAATATGCGAGGTAAATTATTTGCTACAAATGTTGTATAAAAGATGATATATAAAAATAGTTAAAATAGCATTTGATATATATTTGAAGTGAACCTAATAATGACTAACTCAATTTGATCATGTTCATGAAAGTTATTTTTGATTTTCGAATTTCGTTTAAACATTTATTTTGATAACTAGATAAGCTTATCTTTTAATTCATAATACTTGTTCCAAGCTCTCATTATTTCATACAGGTCAAATGCAGTGTACTGTAGTTGAATAATATTTACATATTCATAAGAGTACAGTGACATAAAAAAATTGGGGGTAACAATCAAATTATAGATTCAGAAATTATTTCTAAACAAAGGGTAATTTCATATATGCTCTACAGTTAAACCAATAATAAAATAATAAATAAACGAGATATCTAAAAATCAGATACAAACATTTACTTTTTCAAAATAACCAATCTTTTTATGTGGTATTATAAAAATGGATAATTCGAGTCGTAGCTTACCCGTAAACAAGCGAATGATTAAATTGTAAATAAGTTTCTCTAAGAATGGAGCCTAAAGATTAAGTTTCAGATTAAGAGCGCAAATTCATGGTTAATTTTAATTTTTGTTTTGTTTTTTTAAATATAAATAATAACGTTTGTAATTGTCAGGTGCAACCACGGCGCCAGTATGAGATCGGTGGAGACCGATGTCTCGACGACGGACTGCATCCTGGTGCTCGGCGTTTCTCGGCCGAAAATCGCGGCGGCCTTCCTCACGGTCGCCCTCCTCTCTCTCTTCGTCACGTTCCACATCCTTTACGACAGCGCGGTTTATAGTCTACGTGCCGCTGCCAATCACCTCGAGCCCTTCGAGACTCCCAAGACGACCTCCACCCCCGGAGCTCTGGTGGGGAAGGCTCACTTTCCCAAGACGAGTCGACAACTGCCCCAAGCCATCATCATCGGGGTGCGGAAGTGCGGGACCCGGGCCCTCCTCGAGATGCTCTTCCTGCATCCGCAAATCCAGAAGGCAGCTGGGGAGGTGCACTTCTTTGACCGGGACGACAACTACGAGCGGGGCCTCGAGTGGTACAGGCGCAAGATGCCTTACTCTTTTAGGGGTCAGGTGACTATTGAGAAGAGCCCGAGTTACTTTGTTACCCCGGAGGTGAGTCGTGCAATCTGAAAAAACATTACACGTGATTGTGATTGTGGCCTTTTTGAACTCTGGCACTGCTGACATTAACTTATTGTTCGACATTAATTGTACCAAGATATTGTTGTGTTACATTATATTTAATCATATTGTATTACTAAAAAATATAATAAATTTTACATATTTTTCAAATGCACTATAATTACGTATTTATTTATAAATTAATGCAGTTTAAAACGTAGGACGTATTTACGAATAAATACAAATATAAACTCTTAATTAATAGAAATATTAATGCAACTCGTTTAATTAATAGAAATTCAAATTTGCATGCAAAGTGTTTAATTATTTTGAAATTATAATTATACTTTTATAATTAAATCAAGATGATTTTGTAATATGAACAAACATGACAGAAGTTAATAAAATTAAAAAATTTCATTTTTACTAATTAGATAGATCATTCGAATTTCAAAAGTGCATTTGAAAAAATGTAAATATCTCATTAAAGTAAAATAACACAAAGTTTTTTAATTTTTACTTACACTTTATAAATAATCAAATGATATTTTATAAAAAAAAATTTTTCTATTCATAAAATGAAAATATTATTTTGTTCTTCTTCCTAAAAATATATGAATAAACATATAATGTATATTAAAATGTGTTCTAGAAATCTGCAAAACTTATATATATTTATTTTATTACATAAGTTATAGAATAACTATATAAAAAATTAATATGCATTATATAAATATTTTTGAAATAAAAATAATTTTTATATTCGGATATAAATTAAAAGATAATGTAAATTACATTATGAAGTTTCAATAAAAAATCATAATTAATAGCAGTAATTCATTTTTAGATAATACAAGGTCTTCTGTACTTATAGTTTACATTTAATAGGCCTATTTTATTTTTGTTCAGTGTAATAGAATGAATATTGAACTTGTTTAATTCTTGATTCTATTAATTTTTCATATTTGGTAATGTTTTAAAAATTAACATAACAAATGAAGCTTTTCTAAATAATTGAATAATTAATGCAAGTTTCATTGAATAAATTTATAATATTATAAATATGAATATATATATATTTTTTACTATAATTTTATTGTTGTTAAAGGTACTAATTATTTTTTATGGGACATTATTCTCCTTATATTGTGTATATATAACATTTATATTCGATATCGTTGTCGCTTGATAAATAACATAAAATTTAATTCAATTGCTATCATTTTCATCATTTCTGTACCAAAATAGGTACCTGTATTAATTATATTGGATAATAAAATGGTTAATAAATTTTCTATTGTAAACATTAATTAGAAATTTTGATTATATTTAATTCCATTCACAATAATGTAAAAATAAATATATGTTATTTATAAAAAAAATTACATAATTGTAAAAGTATTGTTAAGTTACAATCACGGCTATTTACACTTTTGCATGTATTAAAAGAATTAAACAATATATATTTTATATAAGTTTTTAAATAGTTTTGTTAATCATTCGCCTTATTTGAAATATTAATTCAATATATTTTTCGAGCAGAAAAACTCTTTCAATCCCCGTTTTCCGTCAAGTAGGTGTGTAGACTACATATGTAGAAAAATCTACTCTGCAAATAACTGCCAATTACGTAAATCAGCGGTCTGATGTTACATTTTTTTCTGGTTTTACAATTTTTCACTGTTTTCATCGATTTTTCATCAACGCGACTAAGCTATTTTTATTTTATTTACAAAATTTTAATAATCGGCTTACTTTAAGTGTTATTGTATGTATAATATCATATAATTATTATCTTTTTTTTTAAACTAAAGAGATAAATTTTATTTTTGTATTAACTTATGTATTCTAGTTTAAATAGAATCAATAATAATTATCATAATATAGGGCGAATAAAAGAAATTCGATATGTTTTACCGTTGAGATTTGCTGAATAATCAGTGTATTTTGATATATAGAATATTATATTCCTATTACGATATTTTACATTTAAAACCCAATGGTATTGAAATTTATGTTTTATTTAAAGATATTTAAAAATTTTTTAATTTATTTATTAATTTAAATAACTTAAAAAGCTTTTAGAATATTTTAATTATTAATGATGACATTGCAAAAAATATACACAGTCTGGTGCACTGCATGTCGCAAAATCACAAGCACATATGCACTATATGTAATATAAAATTTCTTTATTGTAATTTTATGATTCACCACATATTCCATGCTATAACTATTAAATAACATGAAAAAACTGCTATTTATAACATAAATATTATATTTTAAATAGATTCTGAAGATAAGTATAACATTGTAATCAATACAAGAAAGTTAAGTTTTATACTTCTTATACGAACGTATCTTTAGTCTTAAAAATATTATATATTAATGATATCTATAATTTACATTTTGTAAAATTAATACTCGCATTATTATTTTTGTTTTATAATTTTCTTTTAAAAATTTTGAATTCAAAAAAATAAAAAAAAAAATATCGGTTACCTTAAAAGATAATATTATTAAAATCTATTTATTACAATTTTAAATTTTATTTTTTAAAGGAAATTTAAAAAGTAATATGAAGTCGCTACACATTTTTTTTAAATTTGTTTTTTATAATTTATCTCAACAAAATTCGTAAACAGTTAATAGTGTAGGATTACAATGAAGATTTTTAGATAAAATGTATAATAATTGACAATTTTTATTCTATTTTTAATTCGTGAATAACTAATAATGGATTAAAAAAAATTTTAATTACCAAATTATATTTTGAATTTAAAAATGTATATAAAGTGTATAAAATATTCTGTACATATACATGTACATATTCATACATATAAGGCTTAATATATATATGTATTAGCTCCTTTTTCATAATATTATAATTAATTTAAAGGTAAATCATGAATATTTTTTGTTTTGTAATATACATAAGACAAAAATTTACTTTCAAAATATTTTAGAAATATTACATTTATTAAAATAAATTAGTCCTTAATTTATTCAAATAGTTATACATGAAACATTAAAATAATTATAAATTATTGTTCATTTAAACTTAATGAGTTCTAGAAATCGATTTAATTATTGTGTATTTCTGTTTTTAGTATTCTGTATTATAAAAAATACAAAAATCAATCAAATTTGATATCTACCAATATTCATTATTTTAAATAAAATATATTTAATTCTTCATTTAATTCTGTCATTCAAATAATAATTAATACTTTCAATAAATGCAATTAATTTTGAAGAAGTCTTTCAATTTTTTAAGTTATATTCAAATAGAGATTACATATATTTTATATAAAAATTAAATTTTTATGTTTTCTCTGATAATTATAAAAAAATTATTGTTATTTATTATAATTGCACAGCACTAATAACCACGAATGTATATTTTACCTAAGTTCTCACACTTCGAAGCACTTGATGCACTCACGTACGTATGCACAATCATAAAATAATAAACAGCGCTTTGATGCTCAAATAAAGTGGCCACGCTTTTGTAAAATATTTAATTAAATGAAAATAAACTGAAATTATATATTTTAAATCTTACTGAAATGTTAATTACATTCCATTTTATATATAGTAAACAAATTAATTATTTCAAAAAATTTAATTATTTGATAATAAAACATATCATTATATTTTATATGGGAATATTTTAGTTTTTTGTGGTGTAGTGTAAAATTTCTTATCTAATTTCTAAAAATAATATTAAATTGATAATTACAAAATTACAATTTAAGTGATTAGAAAAGTTGATAAAGAATTTTTGACTAAGTATTTATTTTTTATTTGTTTTTTATGAAAAAATAATGATAACTGATGCGAATCAATAAAAATGTGGTTTTTTCTATTACGTGAAAATTGTGTTTAATTTTCATGTATACATAAGTAAAACATTAGTTTGGCCATAGAAATATAACGATTTTAAGCAAATACGTAAATTATATAATTTAATAAAGTATTTGTATTTCTATTAATAAAATTTTTTTATTAATATTTTAGGAACGTGATGAAATACTTATAAACTTATAATTAAGTAAAAAAATCACTGCAATAGCTTCTCAAGAATTATTTGAGTATTTTTGTGTCAGAATTAAAAAAAAACATTTATATATGTACAAATATAAAATTATTAATGATAATAAAACAAGCAAATAAAAATAAAAAATTCATAAATTGAAAAATAACGTTATTTCTAATATATTGAATCATTTATTTATTTTTTAATTTACGTATTTTCTTGACTATATATGAAAATTATAAATTAATAGAGTGATTGCATTAGTAATAGATAATGTATAAATCAAAGAGTTATAAGTTTATTCAATTTAATTTTTATTTATAAAATCTATTAAATATTAAAACAATATAATATTAGAAACTGTTTATATTCGAAATTATGTTATTAAGAAGAATATAATACTATTCATATAGAAATTTTTATTTTTTAAATTCGAATAAAGCTAATTAATTTTTATTAAAAATGTCGTGAATCGTCATAATGAAAATGTTGATAATTTTAGAAAATACATTTCAGATAACTTTATTTAAATATTGGATGATTGATTTAATTCAGATTAAATTTAGAATTATTTGAAAGGTAAATTAATTTTTTAGCATCAATAGACGTTGCATAAATTTCGCATCAATCGAATTCAGATAATTACCTTTAAAAGTAATTTAATAAAAAATACTCCTCGTTACATTTAAAATTACCTTAATTACATTTAAACTTATCTTACAAGATCTAAATTCTTCAACCGTTAATGCAATCATTCGAGATAACAAATAAATAATACAGATGGAGTTTGTAGTAAAAGAAGTGCAATGTCCAGGTCCCAGAGCGCATCTACGCGATGAACTCGAGCGTGCGTTTACTCCTGATAGTGCGGGAGCCAGTGACCCGCGCCATCTCGGATTATGCGCAACTGCGCAGCCACGCGTCGAGCGCCACCCCGTCTGCCGGGGCCCCGAGTCCCCCAGGTGTCACCGCCCTGGAGCAGAGGAGCTTCGAGCAGCTGGCGATCCGGGCCGACGGGAGCATCAACGAGTCCTACCGGCCCATCTCCATCTCCATGTACCACGTGCACATGCACCGGTGGCTCGAGGTCTTCGAGCGCCGGCAGATTCTCGTGGTCAACGGCGACCAGCTCATCGACGACCCCGTGCCCCAGCTCAAGCGAATCGAGGGCTTCCTGAGACTCGAGCCCCACATCGGCAGACACAACTTCTACTTCAACCGCACCAAGGGCTTCTACTGCATGCGAAATGGCACCTCGGAAAAATGCCTGAAGGAAAGTAAAGGTCGCCGACATCCTCGCGTGAGTCCTTTCATCGTCAGCAAACTACGTAAGTTCTTCAATGAACACAATCAGCGGTTTTACGACATCGTCGGGCAGAATCTCGGGTGGCCCGAGGAATGAGTCTTTCTTCCTTATGTTCATCTTATAAAATCCATAAATTTCAATACACGATCTAACTCTTTTCAATTGCGGCAAAAAAATTAAGCAATAAAACTTTATTTGAGATATTGTTTTAAAAGCAGTTTAATTTTACGTTACTCGATTGCAAAGACATGTTGAAAGTTTTAGTTGTTTCAATGATAAAAATATTAAAATATATAAAGTCTTAATACTCTTTTCTCCCTGGACTTGGCTCTTTCTTTTTTTAATATTTATAAAAATTGTAATGATCAAATTCATGAATCTTCTTACAAATACATAAAAATGTTCTGTTCAATTATACAACTATAAATTATACGATATTTTAAAAAGTAATAAATTAATGAATTAATCATGAAGAATTTATATAAATTTATAAAAGGAAAATTATAAGATTGTATGATTTATACGAAATAATTTACATTCATACAATTTATCAGTTATAAATTTTCTCTCTGATTCATTTTAATTCAATATATCCAACTAGTTCCATATTTTTTAAGCGTTTAAATATATATATATATACTTTTAGTTTTCACTAATTAAGCTTGTAAACGTAAACCGATCTACCTTGAATTATATTTTCAACTTCAATGAAAATAATTCAATTATGCAAGAAATTACAAATGAAATTGTTATTTAAGGATGTACAATATATACGTATATCTGCGATAAACTACAATATGGCATTTATAAGGATGAACATCTAATCGATATTAAAACGCATGTGAGGACTTATGATTTTTGAGTGAATCAATGAGCAAGAGAATATAAATGTTACTAATAATTACAATTAACATTACTATTTTGAGAAATATATATCTCAATTTGTTGAAAAATTAATGAGAAGGGATTAATCGTCTATATTCTTCAAGTGACGACATTAAATGCTAGTATTACATTGTGATCAACGTTTTATTCCAATTTATTTATAAAAGTGTTAAGATATTTACAATATGATATGATTCTTGATTAATAATTCAAAGAAATTTTACGTCAAAACTATTTAGTTCAAATAAAACAAATAATTATTTGAAGAGCGAGATAATGAAATCAAAAACAGGATCTCAAATTCAATAAATGTAAAAAGTACGCAATCCATTTATTTATTAGTTATTGTGAATAAAACAGATATATATATTTTTGTGTATTTATAATTATAAAAAATTGAAAATATTAATTTTTTATGAGATTATTAGATGTATTGTAAATTTTAGACATTAATGGTTTGGAAATTATTACATATTGCAAGAAAAGGATCAGTAAAATTATGGTGAGTGCTAAATAAATCAGCTATCATCATAAACAGTTTAATGATTCTTTGATACTGCATTGTATTTGAAAAGTACGTAGCAAAGAATGCAAAATTATATGTTTTATTTTGTATGTTAAATTTAAACTTCTGACTTTTCCATAAGAGAAATATAAATACATTTTAATGCAAAATAGAACTCAGTATTGTACGTAGATTTTTTCATACGTTAAAATAAGCTCGATATTTTAATGAATTATAGTAACTGATTATTAGATTAGTATTTATAGTATATTATTATAATAATACAATATAAAACAATTTTTAAAGAAAAAAAAATGAAAAATATTTCTACATTTAAATGTTAATCAAATTTTTTATTGCAAAAAAAATTTTTAATTACAAAATTATTAAAATGGATGATTTATCATGCATTATCATATATTACTTATCTTTTATTATTAAAAATAATTTGTACCAGATGTACATACAAAAAAATTAAAAATTATAATAGAAAAGACGTACATTGAAAAATTTATTTAGTTTTATAGTATATTTAAAATATTATGATACAATAAAATGACATTTATTTTAATTAATTAAATATTCACATTTTTTTAATTTCATTAAAAATAATCTATTACATGAAATATAAGGATAACAAAATATCGTTTTAAATTTTACTAACAACAAATTAATCATAAGTAATATTAGCTAACGATGACTAGATAAAAAGAAAAAAACTGTTTTTTTAATATCAAGATTTTGTATTTATGATGAACTATACATTTTATTTTAATTTGTCTTAAATTTAACACATTGCTTAAAACTTAATGTAAAGGCATATAAAGTTTTTTATACATTATAAGGGCAGTGTTGATAATAAGTACTGACTTCAGTATTTGATTAATGATGATGATCGTTGATTAGCAATTAAACATATACTGTTTTGTACTAAATTCGTTTATCCTCCAATTTTTGTTTTGTTTTTATTTCTCATATAAGATGAACATTTTCAAAGCTTATTGATTCTATGTTGAGGTATATAGATCTTTTGAATATATAACAAGTATTTTCCGGGTGACTGGTGTTTATATTAAAAAAAACTTTTTTATGAACTAATATTTATATGATATAATTCTTATGACTGAAATTATTTAATTAATTATAGATAGCCGATAAAAATAATGTTATATATCTGTAAATGATAGTTCATTACCTGAAGTCTGATGCAATTAATTGATTTTTTATGATCATACCGAATTCAATCAAAATCTGTCATCGTTATGTATAATAAAAATCTTCAAGACTGAAGTAGTTTTATTAATGGATATTGATTCCATAAATTTAGATGATTAAAAAATTGTTCAAAATCCTTCATTACAAATTATAACCATGAACATAATAAGTATACAATAAATAAAAAATGAAATTGCAAATGTTAATTATATGAAATAAGAAACAAATTACTCGAAGGACATCGGCGTTGTGAAAAAGAAGTTTAGAAGTATTTATTAATGCCAGAAAAAAATTATTTTATTACATATTCAAAAAGATTCATTCCGAAGGTTGCCCGAATTCATCAAAAAGGTTGAAAAAATGATAGGTCGTACTAATTATATTTAATACGAAGCAATTCGAGCCAAACAAAAAAGTGTAAAGTAAATGAAAAATTTTTCGAAAATATGAAAACGAATGAATATAAAGGAGTAACATTTGTGTGCTCATTTGTACATACACATATATATCTTTATATATAAATAATAAATCAAGATATGGATCACATTGGTCCGCGAAGATTCACGTAATAATAGGGTTAATATACATAGTTCAAATATAAAAAAATTTAATATTTTTCTAATTCACCTTATAGTTAATTGTTATAATATTTAAACGTTAAACTATTATAACATATATCAAATACATATTAAGCAATGTTATATATTAAATACATATTTAAATTATTTAATTATTAAATTCAAGCGATAAATTTTTAAAGTACATATGAATACATTTACTCTGTGCTGAATATAATAGCATATTCAAGGCATTTATTTTATTTTTAAATTTTAAAAATATTTAATTAAAGCTACGAAGACTTGAATCAACCATAATGAGTTATATATTAGATTAAGCTGTATATTAAAATAAATATTCAAAAAAAAATTAAAAAAATATAAGTATTATTTCCAGAGATAAGTGATCTTGGTTAATTGGATAATAAATACTTCAGACATTTAATATTTTTTTTCGATTTTTTTAAATTAATTATTTATTAAAATATTTATAGGCTTTAAATGTCATTAATGAATATTAAAGTTATACTAAAATAAATACACATACATTTAATCTACAAATTTAAACAAATCCGAAAAGAAATGGTAACTCATAAATTTAAATAAGGAAAATGACGGTATTTGAATATCATTAAATTGCCAATATTATTTAAATTTTAATAACTCTAAACAGTTTTTGAAATAAAAAGTGAAAGAAAAAAATAGACATAAAATTAATACAAATATAAAACATTCCTATGGGTAGCAGATCATTGTTGTATTTGCTCACAATTATGTCAGTATTCATCAAATTTATTATCTAGAAAATAGTTAAAAAATTTTTTATACTTCATTTTATAAATTTTTATGTAATAATTATCCCAAAAATATATATATTTTTTGGATACTTTTTTATTATTTTAGTAAAATGATTTGTTTAAGATCAAAAATTAAAAATGTTATTAACATTAGTAAATCTTCCATTAAATTAGTATTTAAAATATATAAATTTAAAGCAATTTTATTGTGTAAACGGTTATGAATAGGTACTTATAAATTTAAGTAATATAATTTAGTTTATTGTAGATTTATTTAAAGAATATTAGTAAAATAAAAATTATACAATATAAAAAAGAGAAAATAAATAATAAATTATATAAATTGAAAGTATAATCTAATTCAACAATCCATAATAATATTTATTCTTATAGATTTTATATTTACCATTTTTTTTTAAATGTAATATTAAAAAATATAAATTAAAACAAAATGCTACGAATTTAAATTTCTATTAAAGCACTTATGAGAATACATCCTAAACTAAAATAATTTTTATTGTTCGAAAGCAGTAAAACAATTAATTAATAATAATTAAAAATGTAATGTAATGTTTTTTCTAAGTTTTGTAAATCATTAATATTATAAAATTTATTTTTAAATAAACCGAAAATTTCTTATAAAATTTTTACTTTTATTATTACAAATAGTGTTAAATATTTTTATAATTTAATTTTTATAATAGGTAATTTATGTGATTATGTAGTTGTGTAATCTCATATTTTTTTAATTTTATAATCTAATAAAAGGAATTTTGATGAAATGCAAAAAATATAAATTTTTTATAAACTTAAATACTTAAAAATATATTTCTGAAATATTAAGTTTATTTAAAAAAAAAAATTAAAATACAATTAAATTATGTCAGAATTATTGTTCAATTTTCTATATTTAAAAAAAAAACTGAAAAAATTAGAAATTTTATAGAAGTAGAAATCCTTATTTGTTTGTTTAATAAAAAAAAAAAAATTCTTTATCTGATTCTCCAAAATATTAATGTTGCGTGATTATTATAATACTCTTAATATGAAAAGGTAATAATAGTTTTAATGTTATATATAGTTAAGCTTCAGTTGTTGTAATCACTATATTTATTTTAAAGAGTTATTTTTTACATTTTTTAATAAACATAAAAAACTGATACAAAAAATTCTATAAAATAAGCATTTGTTCATTTTTATGCAAAATTTAGCTTTTCAAAAATTATTATCCACTTTTTTATAAGTATATTTAAGATTAATGATGATATAAATTCTGGAAGAATGTCTATTATTTGTTTATGATTGTTGTAAAAATGGCTTAATATAGATATTATACTTTTTATAATATGTAAAAAAATATTTAATAAAAATTTTATAATAATTAAAAAATGAAATAAAAAAATAACTACATATTTTTGGCATATAATTAATAATAATAATTAATTATTTAATTTTAAATTAATACAAATAATATACTAAGTATTTTGAACAATATAATATGAAAAAAATTAATATTAAAAGTTATACGAATTATCTGAAATATTATTTGAAAAAAATAATAAATTTATCGTTTAAAATTTGTAAATTTATATTAAAAAATAAAAATTCCATGCATATTTATATTGTATAAGCATATACTAACGCGAGTACAAATTTATAAACAGCATCTATTCATACAATAATTGTAAATCCAATTAAAAAGCACAAATGATTATACATTTTCTACAAGTTATTAATACAAGCTTAACATTAGTCATGTGATAAAGAAGTACATGATTAATTATAAATCTGTGATTTTTAAACAAACTGCAAAGACTGGTTAATTTTATCAATAATAAATTATTTACCGCAAACATTCGAATTACTAATAAAATAATTATGCTGGAAATAAAAAATTATAAATACTAATTAAATGATATTTTAGTCCTACATAGAATAAACACTATTCATAGTTTTTCCACATTGATCAAGGCTTAAATTTTAAATAATTTAACTTTAACAAGTAATAGACAAAATGTTATAATATTGCAGTAGTAATGAGAATATTAAAAAAAGTAAAAGAAATCTTTAATTGTGCTTATTATAATTAATTTTAAATGATATGATTATTGTAATATAAATATAAAATGTATTTGACAATAATTAATTTTTATTTAAAATATATTATTTAACATATTAATTATATGAAGTAATTATAAAATTAATCATATCATTTAGATGTAATTCCTGTTCGTTATAAAAAATAAAATATTATTAATTAATTTTAAAATAGAATTTGTACGCAAAAATTTATATTAAATAGTAGATGAAAACTGCCGATTTAGTATTATGATGTTGTAGCATCCATGAAATATATGGCAAAAATTACACGCTATGCCATATTTGCTCTTCAGTATTTTAATGAATTTAAATATTCAATCTATTTAATGTGCTTTTTATTAATATCTTTTTTCAATTTTTATATTTCTCAAATATTTTTATTATATTTGTAACATGTATTTCATTTTGACTTCTCAGCCTTTTTTCTAGATTTAACATCATTTGGTATTGATGTATTCTTAATTTTCCCTTCTATTAATATTTACTAGTGCAGTATCAGAAGTATTTCATAAAAAAGTTTTAAGTTTAAAAAATAACATTCAATCAAAAAACAAAATTAATTTTTTAATAAAATTGAATTTAAAAATTTTATATTAATAATTATTTGATTTGATTCCACATTTTAACTATTAAATAGCAAGCTGTCTACTAAAAATTCCAACTTCAGGGTAAAATCCTTCATTTATCCAGAATTTAAAATTCTTCAAATATTTTAATAGAGAAATATATTTTCCAGTTATAAATTTTAATTCATCTAAAAAAAAATCACAAGCACTATTAATATATTTGTCTGTACCTAGACAAATAGTTGTTTTTTAATATAAATTGTCGATTTTTTTGTCTTAAACAAATAATCAATAAAATATAATCTGTTTAATATTTAAAATATATAAATTACAAAGTGAGTTACAGAGAATAATACATAATTCAATTTAATATATAATTCTATTTAATATTAAATATTTCACAGGTAAAATATATTTAATCTTGATATGTATAATATTTTAATATATTGTATATAATATCAATATTTTTTAATTTGCTAAGAGAATGTTAATTTTATAATTAGGAATTCCAATGTATTTGATAATAGATACTAGAAAATTGAATCAATATCTTATATTCTTGAAGCTTAATGAATATAGATCTATCATCATAAGGTGTGATAGATTGGAACCATCAAATAATTATAAAAGCTGGTTTCTTAGTTTAAAAAAAAGTTTTTGGCCTCACTTATCTAAATAATATAAATCAAAACATCTTTTTTTTTTATTTCATAATTAAATATAGAATACAAATTTGTTATAAAATAATATTAAATCTATAATATAAAACTGCTTGAATTAATGTATAAGTATACACAAAAAAGAAAAAAACCATAGAAGAATACAACTATTTTATCATACAAATAATATATATAATGAATTTATTAAGTTATAATCAATTGTTTCGTAATAAATAATTTTGTAAATATTTAGTACTCTATGCATTAAAGGGCGTGTATGATTGATTTTTTAATTTAACGATAATATATGTAACACATATAATATATATATATACATCATATATTTCATATTAATAAAAAAAAAACTTTTCGATTGAAAAGATTAAAAATATATTAACAAACAGAGAAAATAAATTATATACTAAATAAAACGATATTTGAGTTTCATGAATATATAAAGCAAAACGATGATCTGCTACTAAAAACATCTTTGTTAAATTAAATCAACATGATTACTTAGTTTTTATTGAAATAAAAAATATGAAGTTGCAATTTTATTATCCAAGATAATGCTTGTATTGAAATTATGTAGAAGTATAAATATCTATAGTTACGTTCCTAATTTAAAAAATTGAATACATAAAATAGAAGTAATATATAAAGGACTTCATTTACACGTAATAAAGGTAAGAGATTAAATAAGTCTAATACTTTTGGATTATTATTATAAGACGAATACATATCAGCATTGTGATTAATGCACATTTTTAATTGTTATATTTATATCTAGTTAATATATCTTACGAAATATTGGAAATTTTATCTATATTTTACAGTTAAATTGCAAAAACAATGCGACAATGTGAAGTATTATTATATTACAATATTTCTGATAAAATTTTATACTACAGATTTATAATCATGATAATACGATTATTATTGTATTACATGCAATAAACGTACAATTTCTTCTAAAATAAATATTAGTTTTAACATATTATACGGTAGATATTTGTTATGTGAGATCACGTGATTAATATTTAAACGCATTATGGAAGTTTTTTGAATATTATTTTTAGAATAATCAGTCAAATTTATTGTAAAAATGAATGTGTATAAACAGTTTATTAAAAAAATAAATACAAAAAAAATCTAAAATAAATTAATGACAATTAAATATTATTTATAAATGATAATTAAATTAGATTTGTATTTATAATCAAATATTTTATGATTAATTTGAATACATTTACGTACCAATCAAAATTAAAATAAAATAAGATGAAAATAAATTTGTAAATAAATAAACTTATTTCATTTTCAATTGATTTATATTGAAATTCAAAAAAAGAAAAATAATATTCTATATTCTAAAAGCTTATTGTATTAGAAACATTTGAATATTCTGGAAATTCAATAAATGATGTAAAACATTCAAATATTACAACAATATTATATTGTGAGGTATTATAAAATTTTGTAATAATTATGAGGTACTGATGTAATAGAGTATATTATATATACATGGATATACTCTGATTTTGTAATGAGTCGTCTGTAATTCATAAAGTTGGACATCTGATAGGATTCGTTTTGAGTAGATTAGTAGTTTTTATTATGTAGCACGACTATTTATGGTTTTCAAATTAACTGAATTATTTAGAATTTCTTGTGGATAAAAATATATTGTTGAATTCTTAATTATACAATCAAAAAAAGTATATTTGATATTAAAATTCAATAATATTATAAATATTATTTAAACATTAACATTATTAAAGAAAAATGTTTTTATTATTCTTCATTATTCATGTTCTAATCTACTATAATCAAACCATTTCAATTATTTTAATTTAGTTAAAGAAATACAAATTAGTGAAAATAAAAAATTTAGTTTTGTTCATTTTTTTTTTGTAATAAGAATTATTTTAAGTAGTGTTTTAATAACCTACGCTTGCTATATAATAATTAAAATTTTTTAGATTAAATTTTTTTCTAAAAATTAGAAAGATTATGAAATTGTGACGAGACGTAAATAAATAAATGACACCAGGGAGGTGTCATTTAATAAACCATTCTCAGAAATAAATACAAATTCAGCGACACATTGAATAAATGTGATTAGAATAAATTTTACATAGACGATATAATGATATTTAACATATCGTTTACTCGTCTTATTGACCGCAGCAAGGGTTCATGTACATAAATAATAATGTCGACCCGGATACACAAAATCTCGGAGACCATCCGAAATCCGAGTAATTATTTTATATGTAGTAAATCTAATGCTTGTGCATAACCAATCCATTATAGAAATCTCAGAGTCCCACCTACTCCGATCAATCCGCTCCTAACAGCATATCATATTTAACGTCAGTGACGCTCATATAATAAGACTAGCTTTCAATAAATCCTGCAATACCTTCACCAGAATGGATTCTATCCTTCTATACGCGTGCCCCTGGTGGGAAAAGCACCTACCCGATAACGTCAAGGTGCTCAAGGACAGCGCCATTCCGGCAGGCCCGAGTCAAAAAGTAGAATGGAGGGTTGAACTCGAGCGCCAGAGTGGGCATCAGGCGATAAAATCGATCTTGGCAATTGGATACCTGGGGAAGCGCTTATGGAATAGCAAATAACAGGAAGGAATAAATCAGCAAGCGGATGATCGCCGGATGCACAAGTAAGACCCTAGACTGTCCCACCATCGATGAGATAGCGCTGGACTTCAATAACCTACCAACAGTTATAAATGACCTCATACGATTGTCACTTGCCATCAACACCGATTGGAAGAAGGATCCGGAAGTTACAAAAGACAACATAATAACAATTCAAAAATTGGTGGATAAATACCATCTGGACGACTACCTTGTGGCTCTACTGGACCAAATGCACCTGGTTTATTCATTCACACCTTGCGGGAGGACATCTATAAAATGCGGGACAAGCTGTCTGCATTTGTCCTACCCGAGCTGGATAAATGGGAAACGATCAAGGAAGCTGTGGTAAACTGCGTTTACATGAACGCGGGGTCAGTAGTGGAAACGAAGTACAGGGTAGCTTTTATACCGTGTCTAGTCTATTTAGCATTATGGTACTATAGATTAAATCTAAAGTCCCAGAAAGAGAAGGAATAATTCGCTAAATATAATAGCGAGGGCATATCTCATCATTTACCATCAGGGGGTGCTCGGGAAAGCATCGAGAATATAGTTATAACCTTCCTCAAACCATTAGAATTTACCAGAGTTAGTATGGTCGAGAAGGCCCCAGATGAACAAGATAAAATCTTGATACGGATGCGAAAGGAGGATCAAGTGCAAGCCATCAAAGCCCTATTAGTGACATGCAGGAACTCGGATCTCTGGCTGCAACATGAGGAGAGCAAAGGAGGTAGTCGACGCCAGCCAACTTTTTGCAGAGACAATATCAAGGACGATGGAAACTTTATATTGAAGAAAAATACAATGTACTGAAAATGATTGAACAGCGAATCCGGAAGCCAGCACAGTTTTCACATGGCCATGTATTCGTGATCAACGGAAAAATACAAACAAAACGGACGGTTAGTTCTATACCATGTAATACAACTGCTATATATCTCTTGTAACATTGCGAAAATGTAATATATTTCTTGGATGCAGAAACCTAACTCGGCAAGAAGGTGAGGGAAAGGGCTTTTCGTTGTTGAATATATAGAGTTATGAGAGCTAACTGATAGTACGTATAAATACTAGACACCGATGATAACCAACACGTGATTATCGCAAGATGGTCCAGTACATTCTATATATACTGATTCATAGGGTAAAGTACCCCTAAAATATGCAAGATATGCAACTGGCTACAAAAGCCAACGTTGATTTTTAGGGCCCTGTACTTATAATCTTTAATAGATTTTCCTCATTAAGATAGTGCACGCCCTCTAGTGGTCACCTTTGTACAAGCCTCATATAACAAAGTTTTCATTCTATCTACTTTAATATTCGTGAACGAAAGTGCCCTGTCAATAAGGATTGAACCGACATGTTAACGTGAGGATGGAGATCGGAAGACATTGCTGAAACGATATCGTGAACAGCTGGAATTTTCAAGGAGAGGAGTGTACAGGGAGACATCCGAAAAGGTTCTGCCCCCGAGTCCAGCGCTCCGAGGTGCGACATCTCCTCGGTTGCACGGCGCTCGAGGTGCGCGTATGCTTCTGCGCGGTAGATCGCGAACGCCGATTCGTCCCGTCGCGTTGGTCCCCGGGGGCCTTAACCGTTGAAACTTCGAGGAGGGGCAAGGGGCCTTCTCGAAGCTTCTAGCAAAGAGGAGTCTCGTTGCAAAATTAATAAATTATTATTTTCAGAGAAGAAATTGTACATGACTGAATAAAATTTGTAATTTCAATAAGCAAAGTCTAAAAGATATTTGCCCTGAATTTATATTTAATTATAAAAAATAAATTAAAAATTTAAAGAAAATTTTTTCTACTTTAGAGGTGTAAAAATACTTTTTTGTCAATTAAATTTATAACAAATAATTAAATGTATGCAAATTATTTATAAAATTATAGACATTCAGTTAATAACGATATTTGAAAAACACAATCTTAATTTTATTTTGATGTATTGATTATATATCATATAATATTATTCTTTATCAATGTTGTAAAATAGCTAAATAAATTATAAAATAAATTTTATCCGTAATTACAATTTTAAATAATATGCTGTATATAGAATTGTAAATATTATTTAATTATTTATTGTTAATTATGAATTCTTGTAGTAAGAAAACTTTATATTACTTTACTTACAAAATATAAATAATATATGTTACGGTTATAAAATAGTATATATATATTTAGTATATATATTTAGTTAAGAAGTATAAATAATTTTGATTCAAACATAAAATTAAAATGTATTTGAGTAGATTATTATTATTGTATTTTATGGTATTTATTTATAAATATGATTTTTATATAATAATTAATAAAGAAATTGTTTACAAATTATAAAAATATTCAATATATATATATGTGTGTGTATAATTGTATGGAGGTATATATTTTAAGAAATTAATGTGATCTATTAAACGAAACATATCATGAATGAACATATCATAGTTATGATAAAAATAACCACGCCCATTTTAGTAAAAATAATTAAATTAAAAAATTAAGGATAGACATGTCATCAATGAAAAGATTTTTAAATCATTTATTTATTGGACAATAGTCCAGTTTAATCAATAAGATGTATTTATAGATACTATAAGAAATTGAATAAATTGATTTTAGTAATGATAAATGCTTTAAATATCATCAGCATCATTATCATCACCATCAATATTATTATTATTATTATTATTATTATTATTATTAATTGTTGTTGTTATTATTTTTTTTATTATATTTCACTAATAATATTTCATTTTTAAATTGAGAAATTTAATTAATTAACTAAAAAATTTTTTAAAATTCATATTACATTCAGTAGTTTAATAAATCAATTTCATTAATTATATTCATCTCATTTAAATTTTAATTTTTTAGAGTTAATAAGAAATTTTTCTATGTTTTATCATATAAAAACAATTTTTCAGATTTTTTTTCTGTAGTTTCTTTGTTTTATAGATTAAAACATTACAAATCATATTTTAATAACAAAAATATTTATGTGTAATCTTGTATTAAAGAATTGAAAGAAAAATTATATAATTATTTATTAATAGTTTTGTAAACATATATGAATTATTGATGTTGCAAAAAATAAAACATTCAAATTTTTATAAATATTTATTATAACATTATAAATTTCATAGTATGTACAATTCTAAAGTTTTTTGAGAGATACAATATTTTAATGCAACAACAAAAATTATTATTCATAATTGTAAATTAAGTATATTTAAATTATTATGTATCTTGCAAAATTACATTTTTATTTTCAATTTAATTAATTTAAAATTGTTTTTATTTAAAACTTAATTGATTTGTAGTCAAAAAAGTATCAACGAAACAAAAAATACATGTACACAATATGAATAAAAATAATCATAAATTAGAAAACCATAAATTAGAATACATATTTTTCCATTAAGGCTTCCTCATTTATATGAATGCAGGGCCAATTGAAAGTAATATCAGATTTAAAATTACGATACATATCACTAATTTAAAGAAGCGCAAATCTAGATTATAATGAAAGTATTTCATACATATTTATTAAGTACATTTACTGCAGATATATATTAATATATATCTATATACATTAAGAAACAAGTAATTCAATTATATACAAGATATCTAAATTAATATTACATGTTTTAAGGCTTACATATATGGATTTCTTATCTTTCCGTACTTGATTGTACATATATTTGATTTTGATGTTGCGATATTCATATATTATATACAGAAATTAATAAACATTGCAATATTTATCTTGATGCAATATTGTATGTAATATTATGGTACATATTAAATAAATGTATCCAAAAAACAATAATTAAAAAAAGAGAGAAATATTGGTTATTTTAATACTTCTCCAAAAAAAAAAAAAAAAAAAAAAAATACAAAATTTTGTGAAAATAAGACTAGAGTGATTAAGTACTTTTATTTTTGAATTGCCTCAATAAATTCTAAGGTTTTAAACATTTTATTGTTATTTTTATATTAATTTTATAAATTTTGAAAAAATATCGGTAATTCTTTGTAACTGTTTCATTATAAACAAAATATTCTTATTGACATTTTGTTTCAGTAAAAACAAATCTCGATTGATATCAATGATAAAATAGATATATTTTTTCAAAAATATCAACTTTATTTTTAAAAGGTTAAATTCAATTATTTTAAATTGATATTTTAAAAATTATTATTTCAATGTTTTAATAAAAGAAAATTTT
Source organism: Eupristina koningsbergeri (assembly GCA_018907245.1). NCBI lineage: Eukaryota > Metazoa > Arthropoda > Insecta > Hymenoptera > Agaonidae > Eupristina > Eupristina koningsbergeri. Next base: position 53,732 of record JACCHV010002877.1, on the reverse strand, counting down.
TACCTAAACATATTTTATTTAAATTGTACTTTTTTGTGAATATTATTTTAATCTTTTTTTAACGTCTACAAATTATTTAATTTATTTATATGAATTTGTCATAGAAGTTATATTCATATGAATGTATATCTGTATCATTCACGCCCTATTTTCTATTGATCAAACGTTCTATTGTGTTCACTTCTGAAATGATGCAATTTTTGTGATTTATAAAACGAAACATATTTACTGATTATCTCAATTACTTAATTATCTTAATTTTACTGCATATATTTTCCTGAAAAGTCAGTGCCATACACTGACGTAGATTTCAAGAATTATAAACATATAAATATTATAGCGTGACTATATTTTAATATATTATTATAATTTTAATATATAGTAATATATTAAATAAGCGATACATTGTAAATAATAATTGTGAATAAAAAAATGAATTTAACAAACCACGAAGTAAATGCTGATAAATTAATTGATAAAAAAATATTAAATAATTAATACATAAAATATCGTGGAATTTTATACACTAAGTTAATATTTTGAGTAATAAAAAAATTAAACAATATGTATTGAGACAAAACAAAAGTAAAAGTTTGTAACACCAACAATGATACAATTATCAAACATAATTGTGATTATTTACTATTATTTATTGTACAGTTATACGTGTATTCTATTTTTCGCTATTTTAATACGAATGATTATTGTTTTGGTCATTGTATAATAAATTTTCACGATGAATCGTTTGTCTAATAAAGATTAAATCTAAGATATAATTATCTTAGATTATAAATACTAAGATTATAACAGTTCTCTAGTTGATTTATTAAATAAATCTGTTTCATTTTTTTGAAAAATGAAAAGTGAATATTTGATTCAAGAACGATTGAATATACTATTTCGAGACGTATTCATTCTGTTAAAAATTTTATAAATTTTTTAAATATTTGTATTTATTTCATATTTATTAGAAGTATTCTTAAGTATATAAAAAAAGTTTTAACATACATGTTTGTATAAATTTAATAAATATTCAGAAACATCAAAGTATTCAATTTATTACTAAATCTTGTATAAAAAAAACATGTAATTCGCATATAAATAACAATAAATATAATATATATAAAACTACAACTAATTGCGCATATGTGATGTACACGATTTATAATAATAAATAAAATAATATTCAAAATATACGTACACCTTGTATCAATATATTATTATTATATGAGATCGCACAGCGATTTAAGTCTTTTTTGTACATTTGTATGCAATTACATAATATATATGTAGATATTAAAAATGATGTTGATAAAATTTTGTGCAAGTGCGAGCGCCATTACTGAATAAAAGAAAATTAAATAAAATTCGATCTATTAAATCGAATAGACGTTGAATCGAGGAATACGTGAATAATTCACATTTATTTTATATTTCAGAAAGTTGGCGTAAGAGCTCGGCACGAAAAATTTTATTAATTACAATTATTTAAAAAACCTTTACAGAATGTTCTATATAATGTTTATTCTTTACGTATATTCTACAAATTGTGAAAGCTTTTTAGATATCTATAAAAGGTGTCGCTCGCCTTATTGTTGTGGTTCAGCGCACGTTTTATTGTGGTTCAATTGTTCGATTACCCTTTACCAATTATGTATATGTTTATCAATAATAAAAAAATATTATGTATAAATAAATGTCTATATTATTGACCAAAAATTCATTACATAATGATTCATCAGATAATTACAATATTGATTGTTATATTAACAAATTAATAAATATATAAATATTAAGTTTCAACATAAGCTATTTATTATTGTTTTTGTTTTTACCGCATTAGCTTGCTTTTATCGTATTACTGTAAGAAATGGAATGAGCGAAAGATTCATTTGACGATTACAGTTAGTTCTTTTTTAACTAACTCCTTTGGTCAACTAAAAGTAGGAGTAAAAGAAATGTGTAAAATGTTTTTTTTGGCAAGAAGGGGAGAATTGTCAGGCCAGAAAGGATAAAATCTACTTTTTGTCACCTACAAATTATAGGTTGCACCAGATTCAGCTAACTCCTTAATTGTCGCTACCGATTAAAACCCTATAGTTATACTAGGAGCGAAGAAGTAAAAGAGGGAAAGTGATGGAGGATACCAATCCGGGGAACCTACTCTCCGGAAGTAGATGTAAGTTTAGAGTAGTATCGGGTAGTAGTAGAATGGGGAAGTAGAATTAGAGTTGAACAAAGTGAGAGTAAATTATAAGGAGAGTAAACGTGTTGAAAAGCTAAAAGGTAAATTAATTAAGAGGTGAACAGAGCCATTGATCCAAATAGGAAGGGAATAAGAATCAATACCGCGAATAATAGCTGAGAATAACCTGAATGTAAGATTATGCAAAATCCTAGGATTTTTATAGAAAGGAGTGCGAAGAAACCATGATTGAGAGTTAAAAAGTTTTTAGATTATTAAATTATTTTTTACATACTTAAGGTGTTGTTGCAGGTAAGTTTTTTGTCGAAAAAAGGTCAAGATATTTAATAGTTTGATATTGGGACAGGAGATATGGAAAGAATTGATAAGATGTTTGGAGAAGAGGATACCTTATAACTTCTTGAGATTAATTGTAAACCTCCGCGCAAGAAGCCGTGCAATGAGTCAGGGAAGAATGCGATTGATCCTTGAAGTTGCTCTAAATTTCGGTCAATACGAATCCAGAATAGCTATGTTGTCTGCATATTGTGCAATGCTTAGGGATGATGTGTTACAGGTGCCGATTAAATAGATATTGAAGAAATAATTTTGATCATTTTGTCAAATCAAAGAGGATACTTCGCGAGGAAAAATAATGGCCCTATATCTAAACTGAGACATGAGCTAACCATACTTATACTGTATGAGGGGAAAATCGGGAGTAATCATTTTGAAAATGATCCGGTCATATCAAACCTTATCAAAGGCGTATTGGACTTCAATGAGAAGTATGGCAGTACTGAATTATTTATACCGCTTGACAGATACGACTTCGATTATACGAAGGAGCTGATAGGTCAAGGTATGAGAGGATTTGAACTTGATTTGTTATTGAGAATGAAAGTATTTTTCTTCAATGAAACGATTTACGTTAGTGAGAAAGACAAACTTTGTAGCCATGCTAATGGACATCATGAGACTGTTGGGGAAATTAGTTCATTAATTATGGAAATTAGCTATTCAGTGTGTGGCTTGAGTATACCTACCATATTTGCCGATTTTTAACATTTCAGAAAATGTTGAAGGCGCATAGTGGCATTGATTATATTGGTCAGAATTTGTGAAAGAGAATATTTAGATTGAAATTCGGTTCTTTTCTATTAGAGAAGAACTTGATTACTTTTACAATTTATGAAGGACTGACGTGTAATATGTAAGAGTTGTTAACTAAAGTGAAATGTTTCTTACCAATTATCGATCTGATGAAAAGGAACGAATTGGGGAAAGTTGAGGAAAGGGGAATATTTCTTTTGAATAAAGTTAGCTTTTGCTTTCTCCTCAACGATAATGAGAAGAGTATCTTCAACCTTGAGAAAAGTATTTAATTTTGGTAGACATCAGAGAGATTCGATGATTTAACACATTCTCTTAGAGTTTACCTCAGCTCATTGAATGTTGATGCAAAAAGACTCTTTCCTAAATGAGAACAAGACTTTTTTCTGTTGACATTAAAAAATATTGAAAGCATCCTTATTGGAAATAAAATAGTTTTTCTATTATTTCGTTCTAGTGATGTTATTTTGCTTAATTATATTGGTAATATCAGGGGGAAATTTGTGAACCTTTTTTCCTTGAGAATTGGGGATAGAGGTTTCGTCAATGAATTTTTGATAATGCGAGCATAGTCTTGAGCTGCTGATTATAATTTTTTTTTCGTTTTAGAGGAGCAGTAATTGAGCCTATACTTCGTAAGGAAGAAACAAAGAAGTAAACAAATGAGTTTTAAGATCTTGGAGGGTTGGGCAAACGGTTGGTACATGAAAGTTCTAAGATAATCAGCAGATAGTCGGATGAACGGGATTAATGTCGGTTACTTTTGAAACTGGAGGAATGTTTCTGGTGATGAAAAGGTGTAGGACTTCTATCCCCCCCCCCACAAGTTGGCGAGTCAGGGAACTTAGTTGTTAAATCGTTTAGATAAGCTGGTGTTAATAGATCTACACTATTTACGCATAAAAGAGTGGAGGTGAAATTATTTTACAGCTTTTTCTCATTTAAAATACTCTCGTATTTCACTTGGGATAAGATTTTGTAAATAAAATTTTATATAAAATAATAAAATTGATTTCTTGATTTATCAACCATTTTGACCGTATTAATTCTTTCGATTTATAACGCAATCATAATATTTAGTTGCAAAAACTACTTACTACTTTAAATGTATCAACACGCAAAACATGTTATTATTTATTATATTCTACTTAAAATTAAAACGAAATATAAGTAATTACATAATTGGTAATATGTAAATAATTAGAGTAAATATTTATAAAAAAAAATTTTCATTATGATTTATATTTTTAAATAACTTTACGCAAATAGCACGTGATTATCAATTTACATTTAAAAATATATTTTATGGATACTAAATTACAAGAAGAATCGCCTATAAAAAAAACTAAACTTACACATAAACAGATTTTTGAAAATTAATTAATATTCATTTGTGATTAATGTAATATACAATTGTTTTGTATAAATAATGTACGCATGCGCATAGGTAGGAAACTAAACTATTTTTTAAAGAACTAGAATTACGCGGGAAAATGTTTTCCGGAGTAATCATAATTGTCCATATCGACAGTGTTGATTGTTGATAAAGAAAAGTATAACCTATAAAATGGTGTTTTATTAAATTATATTTTAAAATAAACAATAAAGTTTATTGATGTGTGCATTGCAATATTCAATTATAGAATTATATCATTTATCATTAAGAAACATAATTATTCGGTAACGAAGAAAGTCTTATTTTGAAATATTTTCTTATAAAAATGTCTACTTTATCCACTATATCAACAATTCATATAAGAAAACTTGGTATGTTCATTAAAAAAATTAAAATTTTTTTCAGTATTATTCAAAATTGATTGGTTATTACACAAACCAATTGTATATGTTTAGTAATAAAATAAATATAAATAATTAAAATTATTTCTGTAAATTAACATTTATTGATTATTAATTAACTAATCACCCTTTTATTTTTAAGATCATTCACTTAATGAAATTCGTTTAAGAACATTGATAAATATAATTTCTAAATTTAATCTTGGTTTTGAATGTGATTGTAATGCTGTCAAAAAGGAATTGCTTCTTAAGCTTTTTAAATGGTTTTCAATTGAACCTGTTATTGAAGAAGAAAAAGTATTGGATTTATTAATAAAATTGATCAAGGTGGTTAAATTATTTAATTTTAAATTAATTAATCTATATTAAAATAATTTTAAAAAAATTTTTTTAGTCTGATGGTGGCAGCTATTTGAATTCTTTTGGACGATTACGATTTCAAAATCAATTATATGATTTAAGAGCAAAATTAGATTCAAAGTGGTATACAAAATTGCAATTATTGGAAAATATTGTTTCAAATCCAGAAAAATTTATAGAAAATTTTAATGTTAGTATGATCTTTTTAACAAAATTTTTTTATGATTTATATAAAAAATTTAAAAATTAATTACAGGATGTACATGAAATTACCTATGATATTTCTGAAAGTAACGATCACTGTCAAAATGAGTTTCAATTAAGAAATTCTACATTAATGTCTCCATTAGATGGGTATCATTTTCTATATTATAACAAAATTAAAATAAAAAAGATATATATATTACAGTATTGTTTATAATGTTTTTAAAATTTTTACTTAGTTCTGTACCCTTTGAATTAACAATGAATTGTGCCGATGGTACAGTATTATCTAAAATATCAGATAGCAGTATAAAATGGTTGATTATGCCTTGGCAGATTTTGGCTTCATCAGATAAAGGAGTTCTCTCAACATTAGAAGATCATTTAAATAATTCTACAGACATTGCTGTAAAAATTGAGAGTTGTCAATTTATCACAAATATTATGTTAGAGGATTTTCCAGCTGAGGTTTTTCTGCAAAGACCTACTACTGTTAATGTAAAGTTTTTAATCATCAACTTATTAATAAATAAATTATTATTATTATTATTGTTATTAAATAACTTTAATTATTTATAATTAAAATAATTGTTTATAATCAATTTCATTAGATTTTACTGGGTCTTCTAGAATTTCATAAACAGAATCAAAATGAAGAATCACAAAATTTAATAATAACAGTATTAAACACTTTTTACAAACTTACACGCTCTCTTAAATTTCGAATAAATTATTATTGTGATCCAAGTATTGCACACAAAGTACAAAAGGTAATGTATAAGATTTAATTGTATTTTATTACACATTATAAATTAATTAGAAAAATACATAATAGTAATATAATTATATTTAGATATTAGCAAGAAATTTACAACGAGAAAATTGTGCAATATTACAAGGAAGAGATAGTCCAGAAGGTGAACCTCCTGATCAAAATATCCATTCATATCAAAAAACGGTAAATGTAAACAGTAAAAATATTTTAATGTTTTACATTTTTTATAATTATAATATATGTAAATTTTTAGGGCTCGAGTAACAGAATAATTAATTTGATAGATAATTCAGATGATGAAGTATTAAGAATGCAGCAATTATATATACCACATTACTGTACAGATACTTTAATAAGTGTTCTTAAATTATTAAGTATACCAAATGAATCATCTTGTCCACTGAAATTAGTTAGATATATTGCGGATTTGGTTCATGAACTGATTCAGTTACTAATCACAAGTGTAATGCCAACAGTATGGTTTTGTAGTGACAATATAGCTTTAAATATTCATCAAAATATAAAAATTTTATTTGAATTATTAAGTGAAATCTTGCAATATTTTGCACAATTTGATAATGTTGATTACTATAGAATAACTTATTTATATTTTTTATGGATATCAATCAAATTAATAAGTAATATTGTGCCATTAGAATTATCCGATCAACTTATACCAAAAAAAATGAAATTATGCATATGTATAGCAATAATGGATGCTCCTATTTATTTAATGTATCCTTCTTTGCATACTTCATTACAAGAATATGCTAGAGTAATTAAAAATAATCTTCTTTAAATTTATTTATTATTATTTAGTAATTCAAAATTAAATATTATTTTTATTTTAGAAATTTCATGGTACTCAAGAATGTGAAACAATTAAATTATTAGATGAAACTCGCTTAGTTACTAAGTCACTGAAAGTAGCTATTTTTTTAATGAAAAATATTAAACAACAAAGCTATGAAGAAGAATTAAAAAATATATATTCATCAAAGCTTAGTCTACTGTATCATAAAAACTTTAAATTAATTAAACAATTTATGAACTTAGCTTTAAATAAATTTGGGTTAGTTATGTAAAAAAAATATTATAATATATATAATATAAAATATATTATTATTAAATTTTCAAGTAACTATGATAATTGATTTTGTTTTAGGTATAATTTAACTGAAGAAGCTATAGAGATAAGAACAAAAATGATAATTTCACTATTAGCACATAATGACATTGAGGTGCAAGAAACAACATATAAAGAATGTTATTTATCGATCAAAGAAGTTTTAGATGGTGATTTTAATAGTAAATACAGTTGGAAAAATTTAATATTCTTATTAGAAAGTAGGATACTAACTGAAATAATTTGTCATGGAACTACAAATGAAAATGAAAATGTATGAAATTTTATTAAATTTTATAATATATATTTTATAAATTAATTTTTTTATTTTTAGATAAAAAATTATGCAGAAAATATTTTAGTATTATTATTAAAAGGGAAAATAAAAATGACTGAAGTTGGTTGGAAAAAATTTTTAGAAGCATTAATTCCAGTTTTACCTCTTTTACAATGTTTTGCTCACCCAATATCTTACTTAGGCCAATGTGTTACAAAAATGTTAGATCCTGATGTTTTCTCTATTACCAATATTCCATTTATAGAGGTGAGAATTTAGTTAATATATAAATACTGATAATTATATAAATTAATTAAATATAATTTACTTTATTACTTTTAAAAATAATTTATTTGTTTGTTAAAAAATATTAATTATTTAATTTAAAAATTTTTTTTTCATACTGTATTATATTTTTATTAATAATTACATATATATTTACTTTAATTAATTATATTTATTTTACAGGTTTTAAAAGGTAATATTAGACTTCTCTTTTCTTCAATCAGTGACATACGAAAAGAAGCATTGTGCCGTTTACTTTGGTTACTTGAGCAAGAACAAAATTCGTCCAAAAAATTGCCTCGGTTGACGTCTTTACAGGATCTTCCTCTCGGCTCTATTTGTGTGTTTGAAAAACAAATGTCGACTAAACGATCTGAAGGAAATTATCATGTAATTTATTCTATTTTAAATATTAAATCATTTATAATTAAGGTATCTAATATAATTACAACAATTATTACAGAAAAGTTCCCTCATTTCTGTACTTGAAATGTTACAATCATCAAATATTGAACCAAAAATGAAAAAATCGGCATTGGTGCAAATTAGTGTAATGCTCTCTGATCCTTCATTACATAAATTATTTATTTCAGAAAATGGTGTCCAATTAATAATTAATATTTTTTCAAATGCTTTGGTAAATATGTTGAATTATTTAAAAAAAGATGTATTAAATTACAGTTCATTTTATCTACTTATTAAAATATATTTTTCAGATTGAAAAAGATTTTAATAATTATCCAGATTCAGTTATACCCATTGTAACAATTTTAAAACTTCTTGTATCTTCAGAAAATTCAATAAGATATGAACTATCAAATCAAATTGATATTTATTATAATATTTTGAGAAGTGAGTTTCATTAAAAAAAACATAAAAATTATATTTAACAATGAATTTATTGTTATAGGTTTGTTTCTTTATCCTAACAATGAAAGTATTAAAATAGATGCTCCACAGCTTCTTGCTTTATTACTTTATAATGGATATATTATGAAGCTTACTGAAAGAAGTGTAAATAATCCATATAATATTTCTCTACCATGTTTAATAACAACTAACATGAAACTTCCATTTACTTGTAAGGCTCATTGGAAAATAAGTGTTAATAGGCGATCAGACATATCAAGTATAAATATTAAATTAATTTTTAAATTTAAAATAATTTTCTTTTTTTCTTAAATATATCTACTTGCATAACTTTTATAGTTTTACACAGAAACAATCCAACTGCTTTAACATTTATTAGACAGTTTTGGGCTTGGGAATGGAATGATGGGCAAAAGATATTATGTAAAAACTGGCAAAATATCAATGATTCAATGATTAATGAAAATTTAAAAATTAATGAAAGTGAATTTGCCTGCTTAGTCAACAGTTCTATTCATTATTGTTCAGAACAACAGTTATATAATATTCAAAATTCAATTACGCATAATGAAGTTTCATGTGCAATAGATTATCTAGTAATGTAATAAATAAATAAATTATTTGCAAAGTAATCATTTCATAATATATAATTAAAAACATATTTAATTTTAGATATTTAAAATTATGTAAGTTAGTAAATAATGAAGAATTTGAAAAAATTTTACAACTTCCATGGGCAAATACATTTGAGCGTTTTTTACAATCTTATCCAACAAATACAGAAGATCATGAATTATTTGTTAATATTCTTAATTTTCTTCATTTTTATATAAAGCTAGCAAATAACGGTAAATATTTTTTATTAATTATAAAGTTTCATTAATTTCAATTTTGAATAATATTTATTATGTTGTTTAATTTTAGACGAAACTCTATGGCTTATAAAAACTATAAAAAATATGATGAAATCATTGGGAGAATGGTTGCAAAGTACTGAGAAAGGTAGTGAAGATATTCATCAGTCTGTATTTAGACTAGCACGTGCATGTGCAATGATTGATACTTTAGAAAATGACGAATCAAAAAATTCTTGGATCAATTTTGTTGAATTTGCTGTTTCCAATTTATTCTATGGAGAATATTATAATTTAGGTAATATTAAAATACTGTGTAAAAATCAAGTTTTAATATTTAGTTATTGATATTTGGTCAATATTCTTTTTTTTTTAATATTGAAACTTTAATTTATAAATATATCATAGCTATCATAAAGAGATAAAATAAATTTTTTGATATTTCAGCTTTTTTAGATTGGGTATTATCTACATTAACATTTATAGTTGAAAAATGTCAATGGAAAAATAATACTGTCATCCTTATGTCCATTGGAAACGCTTTAATTGAGCTTATTTTGTCGTTTCATCGAGAAGGAACTGTTAGCTTCATGGGATTAACGATTACTAGAGATTGTATTATATGTTTGAATCATACATTACATCATATGAAAATTAATTTAAATAAAAATGTGAGTTTACTAATTTATATACAAAATTATTTTATTCCTTAATCATTGCAAGTGTAATGATATATTTAATATTGATTTAAAAAAAAAATTTTATTTAGTTATGGATTAAATTTTGGTATGATCAAGGAAGTCAATCATTGAATTGGTTACCAGAATTATGGAGAAGTCGTGATCCATTAGTACGTGCTTCAGCATTACAATTACTAGCAACGCTAATCAATGAGCCTCATACTGCCTTACAACTTTTAAATGTAATTAATCTTTCCGCAAGTGAATTGTGTAATTCATTGTTGTATTTTATAACTGCTCAAGAAGAATCATGTATTGTTAAAGAACAAGCTTGTCTGGCTATGAGTAACTTAATTAAAAATTCAAATTTAATTGTTTTTCAATATGTAAGTTTTTTTATTGAACTTAAGTATTACTATATCATATAATTAAATATTGTAAAAATACTAACAAAAGTCAATAATCATATTTCAGAATTTTTTTATGCATTAATTTTCAGAGAAAGTATTTAAGAAAGGTTTAAAAATCGTCAGTGCAGACGATTATTCCAGAATTTACTTTCATTTTCGAGAATTCTTGAATAACAGCTCTAAAATCTTTAAATCTTTCTTAACTTATCTCACAGCTTAATTGGAGTCAATTTAAATTGTTTTACCATCTAATTAATGTATTTTAGTTATATTCATTTATTCTTATAAATAATTGAGAAAAACAAACAAAAAAAAAATAACAAGTTTAAAATTCTTGAGATTATTTTAAATTATTATTTCGTTAACAAAAAAATTTTAATTAAATCATATACTGTAAAATCTATTTCATGTAAAAAGATGAATCCGAAGTTAATAATCTAATGTTTATTTACTTTTTTTTATTAATTAGAAAGTTTCTTTGAAATCATTAATTATGAATTAAAATCAATTATTTTGAATTTTTGTATGTATAAAAAATATACTTATTATTTATATAGTAAATGTACATTATTAAATAATTATAATTTCATATAATTACAATTATTTTTTGTTATATTCAAAGCATAAAAATAAAAAAATTTTATATTATTTCAATTTGACCAATTGTTACTATTTTTGCAAATTTCATTACCTTAATTTTAATTAATATATCTATATTATGAAATCAGTTTTTAAAATTTTTAATTTTATTTACAGGATGATTCATTAAAACCAAGATCAATGTTATCTTATGTTCATGAAAACAATGTTTATCATGAAATTGCTGTTATGTGTTCCAATTGTTATATGTTACCAACTTTAGATCCAGATTTATATGAAAATTCAGAATCTGAAGGTATAAACATACAATCTGTATCAAGTAGTCGTTCAATTACAACTATTTCAATGGCGCCAAAATCTATTTATTATTTATATAATTGTGCAGATGATTTCCAAAAGTGTAAGTAATTCATTTTTCTTTTGAGAACATTTATAGTTAAATAAAAAAATTTTTATATTTTTAAAAATACAATTATTATAGATTTAAATAATATTTAAAATAGTGACTCCTTTCAAGTATTTACAATATTTTATGTATTTATATATGAAACTTCTGTTTTCTTTAAAAAGTTTTGATATAATAAATATGTTAAAATTAAAATAAATAATATATTTTTAATAGGTTTTTAAGTTAAGATTATTAGTCAAAAATAATTTGTATTCAGAATATTACATAAACGAGTTTATTCTTTATTAGTTTAAAATTATAATTTTTTCGAGATTTTTAAATAAATTTCTTATTACAACAATTTTTTCTTTATTTTAGTTTTATGTAAAAAAGGAATAGTTCAAAATATAAATTTGTTATATTTTATCTAAAAAAATTTATATTTAATAAATGTTTAGAGTTTGAATGCTTTTGGTTGTTCAATATTTCTTATTAAATAATAACATCAATACTTGTTTACATAACTAAATCAATTTTTCACCTGAGCAACCTTTTTATATATGTATAATATATTTTTAATTTGTATTGATAATTAAAATACTAATATATTAAACTACATTTTAGATGTTACCAGAAATTCTGATAATGAAATTAATGATTATAATGATGAAATACAATTTATAGCTACACCGAGTTTAATTTCTTCGTTATGCTTAATGTTAAATAATTTAATTAAAATTGGAGAACACGAAGTTATACATGAAATTTTTGAACATTCATTACATAAATATATAATAGGGTAAGTTGTGCATATTTTAATATTACATATGCTAATAAGCAATTAATAGTTAGTACTTTAAAAAAAAAATATAAAAATTTTAAACAGTTGTTTTGGCGACATTCCTAAAAATATCAATGAAGAAATTAATTTAGATCATTATAGTAGTGTATTGGAAATGTATACCAATTTATGCACTGTACTTACAAACTGTATTATTCATAGTCCTGATTTTGCATCCATAGTGGTTTTTTCACCCGATTTTATTCGTCATTTATTTATAATGTTGAATACAGATTTATACTGTAAGTAATTTTGTTTCTTTTTTTTTTTTTGCATACGCTAATGCAAATTTAAATTATTTAATTTTTAATTTTCAGATACAAATACATCTAGACTTGTTTATTTACGCAATAGATTAGGTACTGAAATCTTAAATTTTTTAGTAGCTTTATCAATAACCGAAAACCAACATTATGATTCAATCCAAACAGCTTTGGAAACTTGTGATGCAGAATCTTTTATTAAAAATTTATGTAGCACTATTAAAAGTTCTAAATCTGATTTTGGATTGTGTACTTTTAGTTTTCTATCATTTCTTTTGTCTCTTGAAATGCAAAAAGAATGTGAAGATAATAAAATCATGCTATTAAAAGACATATTAGACTCAAAACAAATAATAGAATCAAATGAATTTTGTGACAATGATGATCAAAATTCTTCATCAAAATCTGTACCCACTACGAGATCTATTGAGAATCTAACAGGCCATAAAAAAAATGTTGATTCAAATGATAAATTGTATATTGGATCGTATATTTGCAAAGTACTGATAGATTTGTTTATTGCCCATACTTATGCCAAGCCTCTCAAAAAATGCAAGCAGTCTAATGACAAAGATATAATAATAGGTACTCTTACAAATTTGCTTTGTATATCACTAGAAGCAAAGCAATACGCAATATTAGAAAATTTTCCAAATACATGTTTAATTATTTTAAAGGATATATTTATTAAGATTCATGCAATTCCTATTCAACTGTATAATTCTCAGAATGAATCTCGAAAGGTATTGACATTTTAATAAATTATTTAAACAATAATTACAATTATGTACAAAATTTGTATAGATAATTTATACCAAAAATTAAATTTTTTTTTTTAGATTCATTCATTATTATCAGAAATTAACTCAATGTATGTATTATTAATGAATTTTTTGTATAATTCAACTGAAGTGAAACAGATTATAGCAAAAGCTGGATTAGCTGACATCATTCATAAACTTTGGGTATATACATCATTAAATAAAAAAGTTCTAATTACTACATTAAAATTAATATCAACGTTTACTTCAGATTGCTTAGAAGGTAAACTTTTCTTAACATTACAAATATTTGTATATGTACATTTTTATTATTGTTTTTATAAATATTTTTGTTTGAATTTATTTTAAGAAAAATTATATTAAATTTAAACATTATATATAATGCATCTGATATTCAAGTATATAATAAAAAGGGTTAATACAGGAGATTTGTAAATCATTTTTATGATATGGAAAAATATTTTGTTAAATGAAATCATAAATTATTTTTCAAATAAATTACATAATTACTATTGGTTTAAGAGCTTAAAGATCTATATAAGTTTATTAAAGTACTTTATATAAATAAAAAATTGAAAAAAAAATATATATAAACAAAAATTTGAAGAATATTTATGAATTTATACTGTTTCAATTAAATGTGTAATATTAAAAAATAATTTTTTTAAAATATTTTTAGAATTTGTTCTATTATATTTTTAAAAATTAAAGATATAATAACCTATATGAAAATTGTTTTGTTTAAAAATAAAAATTATGAATTGACTTTTTTTATTAGCCAAAAGCTTTTTTATTGAATATAATTATTTTTACATTTATAGCGGCACATTCGTTGTCATTAACGAGCGCAACACCAGGAGTAGGTCTTCGAAAAACCCCTAATTCCGTTTCGTTGACTCATGTTATTATTCAATTGGTTATTACTGAAATTGATGGAATCAATCGAAATACTAATAATGAAAAATTAAATTATTTATTTCATATACTACGAAATGCTATACATAACCATGAGTGTCGTGTTGTAATATCAAAGGTAATAATTAGAAAATAAATCAAGAATTATATTTAAAATTTTTGAATATAATTATATACTAAATTGTGATTTTAAATTTTATGAAATTTAATAAAAATATTTTATTTAATAATACCAGAATATTATTAATTTTTATGATTATTATATATTCAATTTATAAAAAAATGTAAGATTAATTAAAATAGATATAAGATATATTTCTTTGATTTAAATATACTTATTGACATATCAGGTATATTATTATATAGATAATGAATCATATAAAAAAAAAAATATTAAATTTAATGTCTTTTTATGAATTAAAATTTTTGTATGAGTATTATTATTACTAAATTATTATTAATATAATTTTGCCAAGTATTTTATCTATTTAATTTTGTTTATAAGTTTATTTAATATTGTGTAATGTTACAAATAAATTAGAATATTTTACATATATTATATATTTTTGTATATTATTGTTTTTTTTTACAGAGCAATCTTTTACAATTTTTTCCAAAAATTCATCCTTCAACAACCAAGCGAACCAAACTTTGGCAGCTAGTAGAACTTTATTGTCTAGAATTTTTAATAGATTTTACTTTTTATGATGAAGGTCAATTATGTGTTTCAAAGGTAATACTTTAAAATATT
Organism: Eupristina koningsbergeri; assembly: GCA_018907245.1. NCBI lineage: Eukaryota > Metazoa > Arthropoda > Insecta > Hymenoptera > Agaonidae > Eupristina > Eupristina koningsbergeri. The sequence continues at coordinate 38,256 of JACCHV010002877.1, read as the reverse complement.
TTTAAATTAAAAATAATTTCAACCGTTTTAACGATTTTTATATTTAGTGCATATTAATAATTTATGCATTAAGCTTATAAAAGTTATACTTTATGAGAATTATTTGCTAAGGTAACATATATTCTTACTTTATTTTTTAATTAACATTTGATTTAATTTTTTAATTTTAATTTTAATAAATTTAATAATACAGCTAATTTTTAATAATTTGGTATTTAATTGATTGATTATTGAATGTTGCTTCTTTTAGATTTATATTAAATTTACTTTAACAAAAGAAATAGTAGTGTCACGTTTAAATATATCATATTTAAGTTATTAATTTAATTTGCATACATATACATGAAAATATACATATATATATATATATACGCATTGGAGCACGTAATCATTTTACTTGCACTTGCTCAGAAATATTGATAAAAAATGTGAACAATGAGATTGATATGATTATTTCAATATGTTTCGAAATGGATACAGATAATATTGATTATAATTAATTATCAAATTTCACATAATTAAATATAATTATCAAAATATATAATGCCATCGTAGTATTATTTTGTCATTAAACATAATTATTAAATGTGAAAAAAATGAATTATATATTAAACGAGGTATTATTATTTTAGGCTACAGATAGTTTAGAAGTACTTATACATTTGGCTCGATTATCGAAGAGTACAACAAGATTTTTGGCTATTTCAATCTTACGAAATTTGGCTTTTAATGCAGCTAATCGACCGAGGCTCTTAGGTTCTAGTAAGTATATTATTTTTTATAAGCATTCTCAAATTTTTTACTTTTTGTTGAGATAATAATTTATAATTTTCTAATTGAAAATACAAAAGTAGATAAAGTAATTTACTGCATTGAAAATGTCAATAAAAAATATCAATTTATCAATAATTTGTTAAATCTAAAAAATTAATCTGACAATTTATTATGTAAGATATTAAAAGAATTATATTATTATATATGTAATAATATCAATATTTTATAGTTTATTATAAGTATTTAAATTGAAGACTGTAAAATGTAAATTTAAAACATTGATAATATAAATACAATATTAATGGATGTTCTTTATTTTCAAAATGATTTTTAATGTTTTTATGAATGCAAATATTACTAAAAATGTTTTTTGTTGATGTAAGCAATTTTAAATTTTTGATTTACTTTGATGTACAATAAAATGATACCAATTTGTGAAGAAATTCATGATAATTGATGATGAAAAAAAGTATAGTTAGTTTCTTAGTTAAAAATACAGTTTTTAAGTTAAATATTTCTTTAAATATTTTTTAATAATAAAAAATTAAATAAAATTTCATCCCAATTTTAATGTTGATAGATTTTTCAAATTTTTGTCGAGATATTTTACATTATATTCATGTGCCAGTAACTGTTTTTTCAAAAAAAAAAAAAAAAAAATTAATATATTTGTATTATTATATTAGAAGGTAATAATGGAAAATTAGCTGTATACTTGAATAAAATAACTAACAATAAACTATTTGATTAAATTTACATCAGGTGAATTTCTCAATCTGATGTTGTTATTACTGAAAGAAGGCTCAATTACCGATATAGAAGTAGTGGGTTCAGCTTTATGGGCCCTAATAAACAACAACCAAAAAGGAAAGTTAATTATTCGTAGTGCTGGATTTGAGCAACGCATTTATACTGCAATGAGTAGACTATCGCTAGAAACATCATCAACCGACGGTGTCCAAGAGCAGAATCTGTCCAAAATGTTAAACTACGTCCTACAAATTCTTAGTCCTCGATGAGAAAAAGATAAATTATTATTATTTTATTTTGTTACTGGCTACTTAAGTAACTGACACGTATACAATTTGTTTAATTACTTTAAATAACACATAATGCAATTGATTAAAATTACAAAAATATTGAGTGTGTAAACAATACACATGTAAATAATATTAACAACAATAGGTAATGTAAATATTGTAAATAATAATAATAATTTATATTTGCAAAGAATTGTGTAAATATATATAAATTTATTTTTAAAAGAATCTTTGTAAATATGTATTGGTGTTATTTTAGAAGTATATTTTATAATAATAAAAAGAATAATAATAATAATAGCAATAATGTAAGTTATTACTTTTATAAATAAATACATTTAAAAAAAATAACACTAAAATTTATATATTTGTAATGTTTTTTTCTTTATTAAACGAGAATGAATGTTTTCAAATGGTTTTTTTTAATATAAAATATTAATTTACATTACGAACAATTTTTATAAAAAATTAATTGATGTGTTTATTTTAGTCAAGGATATGTTATTTTTAACACCTTTATTTATTGGAAATAATATGTAATTATAATGTTTTTCTATTCTTTTTTATTTTTATTATCGGGCAAGGATTTATATTAATACTCGATTTTTTAACCGGTTTGTTACTGAAATTATTTTTTTTATTTTATAATCTAGAATTAGAATTAATTTTTTTTTTTTTAATTATTTTAGTTAATGTAAATTCGACAACAACTCTTATCATATGTACTGAATATTTTAACTATACATACTGATTATTAGCCTAACATTATTAGATTACTTATTCTGAACATTTTAAAAACGTTTATAAATCCTTAAATAAAATGCGATTATTATTGAATTATTGATAACAATAGTACCAATAATATATAATAAAATTACTGAAATTCTATATGATTATTGTATAATTAAATATGTGATAATTATACGCTTTAATTTATCATTTTTATTTATTTTACAAAAGTATTACGTAGTTTTAAATAATATATATTGATTAAAATTGATAATAAAAATATAAAAAAATTTTTACGTGAATTTCTATATTATTGTATTTTCAAATATTGTTGTATTTGAAAATGAAAGAATTACTTTAAGTTTTTTTTTTAATGAGCAAGAAAATTACATATGTAATTTCATTAGGTTTATACATAAACATATTTAATATATTAATACTAATATTGCATATAAATTTCTATTCTGAAACATGATATTTTTTCTCAAATTCCTTCAATTATCATTACACTCGTTTTCAATGAAAAAAAATATATATATTTGAAATGAAAAAATTTTTTGTTGCATTAAAAAAAAAAGAAAGAAATTTTTATTTTAAACGAATCAATTAATTATATAAAATGTGATTGTATAATTATTTTGTAATATCAAATAATTATAAAATTTTTCAGAATGATTCAAATTTCTTTTGTAATAACTAGAATGTGTACATATATTATTTATTTAAAAAATATATAGGTACTATCCAATGCACATGTCAATAATATAATGAAATTATCAAATAAAAAAAAATAATAGCAATAATATAATATTGAATATAAAATAATAATTAATTTAAGTTTATTTATGTGAAAAAAAAATAATTCTGAAGGTGTTAAAAATAATACTAGGATATACAACTGAAATATATCATTTTGTTTAAAAAAATTTTTTAAATAAGTATAAAAAATTATACATTCAAAATTAAATAGCAATGTATGTTTGTATTATTCTTATTCTCGTTTGTCAATTATTATGCATAATATTTTATAAATACTACGATCATATTAACGTAAAAATGTGTATAACATGAATTTTGTAAAATTTTATTGATATTAGTTAGAATTTTAGGTTGATCGATGAATATCAAGTTTATGTACATTGCTACATAATTTAAAATTTTTATTTAAATAATTTTTGTTTAAATGTGGGCACATATTCTAAAAAATATTTTTTAATTAAAATACATATAAAAGAAAAATAATTTTATTTTCATATACTTAAATAAAGTATAAAACTTCAATAATAAAGAGATAAAAGGTATTCTCTTATCGATCGATCTCTCAAAATTATTCGGCCAGATGAAATCGAACGGGAAGAAAGTAATAGATGTGAAAAGAGAAAAGATAAAGTTATAGGATGAAACAAGTTTGCCTAGAGCAACAACTATAGTGGGTTACCGCAATATATATATATATTATAATGTAGGGCTCGTCTTTAAAGACGGCTTACAAAAAAAAAAGAACCAGAAAAAGAAAAAATGCGGATGTGAAGAAAAAGCGTAATCGGAGGAGAAATCGGAGCGCACGTTTTTAGACGAAGAGATAAATGTCGAGGTATATCATTAATGATAATGATGATAGTAAAAATAATGATAATGATAAGAGCGATGTTAAAGTGGTGGGAGGGAAGAGAAGGTATGTGCAACGCGTGCTCGGCATAATCCGAAGCGCCTCGCGTGCCGGTCGATGCGGGCACCACGTGACTCCGGATGGATTTGCGTCAATGCTGACCTCCGGAGTAACGTATCCACGCATACCACGAGGCGAGGTGAGGCTCTTCTCTCTCGGATCTAGACTAACGAGGCTAGGAGGCGTGCCTTCCTCTTTTTTCATTCTCTCTCTCTCTCTGTTTTTCTTCTTTTTTTTTTTTTCTTTTTTTTCTTACGGAGGATCGCGAGCGCACATCAGGTTTATTCTGTTATCTCCAGTGCGCTATTAATGCCATTGCTATGTGGGTGTAGCCTCCCACGCACTCCTAAGCCATGATTCGTTGTGTCGTGTCATTCTCTTAAGCTCTTTTCAACTTTATTCCTTTCAGCTGAACTGGACCCTCATTCATGCTCTACTTAAGATCTTCGAGCCTATTGATTTCTGTTAAAATTCAAAGAAACGGCGAGGGCATTTGCATCGTACATTGATAAAACCAGATTCATGCTTTTCGTAGAAATCCCAGATATACTTATAATATCTTTATATAATTTTTTATTATTTGATATTACATTTCTCATATTAAAGCATTTTTTACAAAATTCTCGCATAATTATGCCGACAAGAAAGCTTTTAATTTTAGCTATTTAATAGTTTAAAAATGTTCGTACAAATATTCATGTACCTTTTGGTTTAATATACGAGTTGCATTGGTCAAATATAGCTTCAAATGTCAATGTATTTTAAAAATAAATGCATACATCAATATTAAGCTGTTTTTTTAGCACTTGCAACCAAATTTTCATTACAATTATCTTAATTGTTTTACCGATTTTAAGTTAAGTAAATCAAATTGACATTTTACTCAATAATATTATGATTTTACAAATCGTTATAATGTACATTTATTTAAATAATTGAAAAAAAAAAATTGTTTTTCAATAAATAAATTGCATAGTTATGTAGTTGAATAAAAACGATCGTATTTACATACACGTGTATGGTACATATGCTTATACATGTAAAAATCGAAAATCGGTCACCCTAAATGATCAGTAGAAATTTTTCCTATACCTGAACATCTATTTGGATTTGACTTTGCTAACTCGAAGTTTTCTGAAGTAACCGATTCGTCAAAATCAATATTGAAATTCAATAGAAACATCTAAGAAATACTTTTGTTAAGTGTTTAGCAACTATTTAGGATTTCCATCTTCGGTTTTAACGTAAATTAATTCTTTCTCCAAATTTAAAAAGTTCGTTTCAGTGTTTAAATTAAACACTGAAAGTTTCATTAATATATCTTCTTTTTTTTAATTAAAAAATTACTAATAATTTCAATTATTAATAATATTAATTGTCTTTTAATATTTTCCAAATACCATAATTCTTTTAGTAGATCTGATATCTTTCTTATACAAGATTAACTGAAAAATTTTATATGTACAGAATTTCTATAATTTTATATGAGTTTATCTAAATTTAGCATGTTTTTGAAAAACAATATTTACACTTATATTTTTTCCCAATCATATAAACAATATTAAAATTTTTTTTTTTAAATTTCTCCTTATTATTGAAAATAAAAACGAAATACAGAAACTAATCATGATGATTATCTAATATGGAAAAGGTCACTTTAAAATTAAGCTGATTTTTATACAAATTCTATTTTTTTTCAACATCTGTAAACTATTTTATTTTATATTAAAGAAAATCAATTTATTTAAATATCAAATTATTTAAGAAATTTTTCTTATAAACTAAGTAATAGTTGATTTTTTATCATTAAGTAAATTTTTATTGCTTATTATAAAGTTCAGAAAAAATTTTTATGCTTCTATTGTTGAAATATGATTCTTTAATCTTTATTGTTTAAAGCATTAGGAGAACTTTTGTAATGTTGAAGATATTTGTATAATTTTGTTATGACCTTTTACTTTACTTGGTATCTTACGCTATCATTATAAATTTTTTCCTAAAACGATTTTAATATTTAGTATGAAATACTAATAAACATTAAACAGATTGTTAATGACAGCAAAATATTATCTTCATGACATTAATTTAATTAGAAATAAAAGTTTCAAAATCTCTGTCTATATGAACTGCATGCTATTAAGCCAAGTTAGATAAATGTATAAGACACTGACGTCAAATCAATTAAAATGTACTTTACATTATAATTTGAAAAATAATTTAAATAATTACATACATTTTATATATTAGTAATATAAATAATTTATTTTATTTTATTACAACACAAAGAATGATAAAATGTTAATAATATACTAATCAATATTAATAAAGCATCACAGGTAATTACTGAATTTTAAGATTTATTTCACAATACTTAATAATAATTAATCCGTATGTAAAAATAGCTTTTAAATAATTAAAATAATGGAAATATAAGATAATTGAAAAAACATTCAATTTATATAAAAATTTTATAATTGATATTTTTATTATAGAGGAAAAAAATTCATGTAAATAATTTTTTTTCTTCTGTTACATAGTTATCAAAATTTAAAGCTAAATAAGATAAAATAATAAAGCTAATAAATAAAAGAGTTTATTATCTCAATTATAGAAAAAAATATTAAGTTAAAAATAAGAAGTTATTATATAGTTTTACTTAGTATTAAATATATATAATATATATATATATATATATATATAGTGTGTGTGTGTGTAGTGTGTGTGTAAGTGTATATAAATATAAATAAAATTCAAATTCAATTCCCTATATAAACTTAAATACTGAAAACATTAAAACAAAATTATATATTTGGATATAAATCAATAAAGTATTCAAAAGAATAAGGATAAATCAGATTGTCTAAAGTATTATCACAAACTAATTGATATTTTTACATTTTTATAATACATATAATTTAAAGTATTAAGATAATTAGAATATATTTTGCATAAAATCTTTTAGGCAGAAGTTCATGCAGTTTATCTGAATATCTACGAAGTATTTTTTTATTAATTGCTATAGTAAGAATAATTTTGTATTTGTATGTTTATTTAAAGTATTTATTTTAAAATAATCTCCATCGAATGAAAAACATATTTGACTATATTTTAGTTTAACTTTGTATTTAATATTGTAATAACTAGTCTGATGTACGTTTTTCTTTATGAATGATATTGATATTTCAAGAAAATTTAATAATTTTCAACTTTTATAGCTCGTAGAAAAGAACAATTATGTAGTGAAGAAGGTATTTATATTTTTGTTATGATACTGCGATCTTACATGCGTGATTTGTCATCGGTTACTATGCATCTGAGCAATGTTGAGTCACATGTACATTCTTTGACACTTATTAAAAGATGTCCGTAGAATTTTGTCAGTATTATATTAGAAAAATTAAAAAAGTTTTTCTAGACAAATCTTATGATAAAAAAAAATAAATATATGTAAGTAAATGTATGTCAATTAATATCAAATTCGCAAGACAATGTCAATTTCTTAATAAAATAAGTTTTTATTCAATACTCATTTTTACCGCTAGAAATTTTAATTGAATGTTTCAATCATTTATTTTTCAAAGTTAACCATCACTGATGTATAAATAAGAGAGTCTCAATTGATTGATCAAAACTATAAATGTTTTCATTGATACTATGGAGGTGCCCTTTGTATCAGCTATATATTCAATTTAAAAGAGAAGATTCAATTTTATGAATCAACCAAAGATACTGATCGTTTTTTTATATAGATATTTCTGCAAGTATTTATTGCTCAAAACATTACTTATAAATTGATATGTCTATTTTTAGCATATGAATGATATTTATTGAGTGAATAATATCCCTAGAAATACTAACTCTTCTATGTATACTTTATTTCTTGCTATCAATTTTGTATATCTCCCTTTCTTCTTCCAAGCACATGGTACAATGTCTAAGTATATTGCTCAAAGACGTCAATCAAAACTGATTTGGACAATGAATTCATAAAATATTCCATACAGAATAATTACTTTTTCTTAGTGACTAAAAATATGCGGTGAAGTCTACGTACATATAAAATATATATATGTCTTGATATAAAGTATCTTTAAAAATATTTTTTACCAATTACAAGGTATAAAATATGAAAAAAATTTCCTACCTTTTTATATTTTATATAATTTGCAAAAATAGAATATATTTTTAATAAAAAATTTCATTATTTTACAATATTTATTTATAAAATGATTGAGGCATAAGCCTATCAAACGTTTCTCATGGTCAAATTGGTGTATTAAACTAGCCTTTGCAGAAATGAACAATGAGGCATGGAAAAATAAGAATAACTTCCTTGTTAAAATTTATTTGTTAAAGTTTTTTAAATGCATAAATTATTAATGAAAATTTAAAAACGATTATTATTTATCGTTGTAATATATTAAAACTAATTATATCTAAAAAAAAGTTTTATTCCCATAAATATTTATATTTAGTAATATTGACCTATTTTTCATTAATAAAAATTCTCTGATCATTTGAGTACGTACAAAAAATACATTTTAATAAAAAGATTATTGATGAAGTTGAAAATAGAAAATAAAAAATTATCGATTAATTATGGATGACTTAAATTTTTTGTACATTATGGCACATCTTTTTATAAACTTATATCTATAAATGTTTTCTTTTTTTTCATATAAAAAAAATATTTTTCAATTTATCCAAACCATTAATTGATAATGAAACATTGAGTTATAACTCTATTAGCAATTAAGCAATACTTATATAGTATTACTTCAAAAACTTTCTGAATTTTTTTTATAAAGAACGTAAATAATATCTAGCAGATTTCATTAAATAATTATCCAATGATTTTTTATTTTTATAAACCTAATAATTAAAGTAAAAGAATAAAAATAATAAGTTATGACATAATAACAAATAATTCTCATAAATAATATCTAAATAAATAGTTGTATAATGCATTTAAGATATTTTACATAGTAACATTTTTACCATAAAAAATTCAATTCATTATAAAATACGGTAATTATTTACTAACTTGCACAAAAAACTAAAGAAAATCTTTAAAAATTTAATGTTAAAATTATTTTATACATATTAATCAATCTATTGATTAGAAGAATTCAATTAAAATATTAATTTTTATAAAACAAATTATTATGTTTAAAAATTGAAAAAAAAATAATTGAAATAATCAATAGCCAACTGATGATTAGTTTTATTTTCATTTTCAGTAAGAACCTTTAAAAAAAATTATTACGCTATTTATGCACACTTAAATAATCAAAAAATATGTAATGATAAAAAAAGAACATTAAAAACAATAAAACAATTTTTTATTAATATACATATATGATCATTCATTATATGCTCACGATCTAATTCATTAAAAATAAATTTATGCAAAATTATTTTATTCAAATGTCTAAGGTCATTCTTCTAATGAGATCAATTTCAATTTTTATATAAAATTAAAAAAAATATATTGAGAGTTAATAATAATAATTATCAGTTGGTATTTATCATTCAAAAATATTATATGAATGTAATTAATACTGGACTAATGTCTGAAATTGTAGAAAATACATTTAAAAATGATTATATGAATTTTTGCAAATATGCCAAAAAAGAAAATACTTGTATTTTCTATATTTATATAATTTTGTAAATACTTTAAGTTCAGATGATGATTTTATTTTTTTATCGTAAGTATATTTTAACAATTTTAATTCAAATTTTTAGAATACATAATGCAAAAATCTTTTAATCGAGTATATAATTGAAGTAAAAAAACAACAAAAAATACATAAATTTTATCTATTTTAAAAAACAATGAAATAAAGTAGTTAAGTAAATATTTAAACACGATAAAAATACTAAATTAAATTTACCTATATTGTATGATACTATGTTAATTTTTTATTTATACAATTATTAAGAATGCTGAGTAGATCTGGATATCATTATTTATTTCATCATATTTGACTTACGAAAAATCTAAATTTTTCTATTACAATAGAAATTTTTGAGTAATTATATAGCTGTTTTTCATACGATTTTACAAAATATAATTACGTTCCTATTTTTCTTTATAAAATTAAATTTTTATAGAAAAATTTAATATATATATATTGCTTAAATTTAAAACGATTTATATTTGCAAGAATTAAAACAATATTTTTATTTAATAACATTAATATTTTAATATAAAGTATTATCACTGAATATGTAAAAAATAAATTAATTTTATTATGCTTTAAAACATTATATTCATATTCCATATAAATAAGTAAATATAAATACATGTACTTATTAATTACTATAGTAATATATTTTTAGATGCTTATTATGGTAAGAATAAAATAGAAATCTTACATAATTAATACTATGCTATTCATGAATTTAAATTTATTAAATTAATTAATTATTAAATATTTCACAAATTAAATGATTTTTAAACATTTACAGTATAATTATTTTATTTTTATCACTTTTTATTTTAATAATAAATCTGTACCTCATCGCATGTAATTTGTCTTTCTTTGTATATTTTTAGAAACATAAAAGATTTTAAAAGACCATAAATAGTAAACGTTTACTCAATTGCACATTATTTTCTTGTAATATAGACAATTATTTTACCAACTTTATGTCATGCAATTCACTATATAACAAATAAAAATGTGCAGTCAATAACAACAGACAGTTATATGTAATTAGATTGTTAATATAAAAAAAAGAAATCTCTTAGTATTTTAAGAAGTTATTTGAGGAAGGAAAAAAAAATTTGGAATTATTTTTTTTAATAACTTAGTAGTAAACGATTCAAAATATATTTTTTATCATGAAGAAAATAAAAATTCAAATATTTAGATACAAATGTTTAGGTGAATAAATACAAAATTCAATATGTAATTAAATTATGTAGCATTATCATAATTTCCGCATACATTTATATCATTATGGTTTTAGGACTGTATTCATGTAATTAAAAATAGCTTTAAACGATATTGTATGAATATATTTTAGTTTTCTTTAATCTTCGATGCGAGTAGTAGAAGAGATAAACTCTATTTATAAAGTCGATACAAATTTACTAATTAATTATTTGACATTGTACATGTTTTAAAATTCCTTATAAGTGTAGTTGAAAGTACCATGTACACGCTCACGTTTCTATACTTGTCACTAATTTGTCTTCATGTTTTAAAACATTGCAATGAATGTGACGAAACTAGTTGAGCTAATGAATCAATACATGTGACTTGTCACTACTAAAAATGAAGTTAAAATATAGAAAAGGTTTTTAACATAAAGTATTGGATGGAATGAATCAATCTTTAAATTAATTTTATAAAGCATAAAGATATTTTTAAAAATAAGGTACTACGTATTTTAAGGGAGACATCTTGTGTCTTAATTATTTCGTTAATCCATTTTTTGCAGTATGGATTAATTCTTTACGATATGATATTAAATTGTATGTAGATTAGGTAACTTGTAAATTTTCTTTAAATAAAATGTTACTAAAGCATTGATAATCAATGGGTACTATTGAGAAAGAATGCAGTTCATAAGTTAAAAAATACTTAAAATTATTAGATATCTTTTTCCATCCCCTACAATGTCTTTGGAACACATAAACTAATTGTTATTGTTAGAATAAGTGTTATTGTCTTTATAGTTGCTATATTTCGAGATTACTTATAAATCTTAATCATCTTTATTAAATATAAATAATATAAATATATAATGGCGTATTCAATGAGGATATTTTAAAAAAGACGTGCACGAATAAAAACTGTTTCTCAAACTGTTTCTGATTGTGGTAGTAAAAAGTTCCTTGGTAGCAACATTCGAATGATTTTCATTAGCGGTTCCTGAAACTTTTTTCAATTCTGTACTTTGGATGTTGTTATAAAGTGTATTGGTACGGTGATATTCCATCAATGATGCATTCATATGTTTTACGAATGCTAACAAAGCGACGACGATTAAAGTATATTTGACAAAAGCGTGAAACTTTATTACAGCGCAAACATTGTCACAATGCCAACTTGTGTACACATGGGATCCTTTAATTTTGCACGCAAACAGTGGCAAATTTCGAGTTTCTCATTATTTTCCACAGTCTCAAACTTTCCACATCTTCCTCATAACTAAATATTTTCGCTCGCGTCCTGCTTCAGCATGTAAATAGTGGCTATTCGGCTATTCACTATAAATAGTGCAGCCATTTACTTTTATTTATTTACAACACTTAATCCTCAAATATGCAATGCATATTTATAAAAACTTTTGTAGAAAAACATTTATTAGCATGTAGAATTAATCAAATGCTTTTATCTCAATTTCTTTTTAACTTTCTTATAATTAATATTATATTTGTACACGTATTATTGTTTATAATCATGATTATGATTTACGAAATAGATTTAAAAAGATTTAACTTTAGTTACCTTTTGACAACAAAAAATTAGAATCATGTATAATTATTACAATGAAATTTGTACTGGTTATTACTCTTTACGATTTTCATAAAAATTAATTAAATATTTTTTATGGATACTTTCTTATACTTACATCTATATGTATGCTAACATTTAATTATTATTTACGAATTATATTTAAAAGAATTTAATATTAGAGGATTATTATGAAAAGTAATCAAAGTTTGAATTATTTTGTTTTTACAAAAATTTTCAAATATTTTTTATGCATGAAACTAATTGTTTTATATATTTCTAATTATAATAATGTATATGTATGTATTTAAAAACTTAAATAACAATATAAATTTTACATGTTTTCAATATATGTACTAGACATTCAATTTATATATTTATATATATATTTGTATAGTATTGGAATTGTAGTATTGTAAATTTATTTCTCTGAGTTTATATTATTTAAAGCTTATAATGATTAAAATTATTGCTCAAATTAAAGTACACTGGTAATTAATAAAAATAATATTTGTAAGATTCTTATGGTTATAATAAGGAAATACTGATTAAAGATATCAGTTAAGCCTAAAATAATGGTATAAAACTTGTATTAGTTATGTATATAAATAAAAAGTGACGTTAGTCTTTTTATTATCTTCTCTTTACCATTCATATTAATTCAGATATTTTTATTACTTATAATAAAGTTAAATATATTAAGTATAATTATATTAAAGTTTGGATTAAAATAATTTAATAAGTTCTTTGTGTTTGAGAATTGTTTATATATTAAGACAGATTATAAATAGATTGAATAAAGTTTAACATTTATGTTGTACATGAAAATGTTTCTTTTCTTAATGAATCTTAAAATAACAAAAGTGTAAATGAATTCAAGATAAAATTAAAAAAAGGGATATGTATTTATTATGTATTTTATTTAACTATAATTAAAAATTATATAAGTATAATATACCAGTAATAAAGAAAAATTTAAAGATATGTATAACAAAGGCAAATTCAATCAGTTTAATTTTATTATAAATTTTAAATATACATGTAATGAAATATTTTATAATGAGTTTAAATTAAATTAGTTTTTAATTGTTTAAATTAATTTTTAATTAACTTATATTTGTAAAAGTTTGACAAAAATTCATTTATATTCACGATTTTTGTATTTAATAGTGTTGCAATGAATGAAAAGATGCTTTTGCAATAGACTGCGCTTTAAAAGGAAATTCAAATTTCTATTGTTATTCTGATTTTCGTTCGCTTTTTAAAGCATTAAATTCTATCGCCGCTCGGGCATTTGCGTATATTTTAATGTACTAAACTATGAAAACATAAACATTTAAAGAAATCTGCTTTTAACCCACATCCTTGAAAATGATGTGATTTGACATAAAATCCATAAGCAATATCATAATCTCTAAAAGTAAATTGGAAAATGAATGAAGGTTTTTAAAGTTTGATTAAAGCTCGTCGTGTTTTTTTTGTTTTTTTTTGTTTTGTTTGTTTTTTTTTTCTAAACAAATAGAAAACAAAGCCCACGGATGTACAGCGCGTATTCCGATATTATGTCCAGATATTACTTCCGAACTTGACGCGGTGCACGAGTGCTGACGACGCCATGTTTACTGTCTTTGCTCGCTTTATCTCCTATTTTGTCGCTCGTGGCTTTTATGAGCGCTCAATCATTTCCTCTATGATTGCTGATATATAAATTTTATACTAAATTTATACGGGATTGACGTCAGTGTCAGTATGGCACGGCTACGGTTTTTATCGAAATTCGAATCGCTGCATATCAACTACGCAAGCTGTCGGCTATATCACTCGGATGATATGAACAATATACAGACATTCAAAAGCTACTGTCTCTCTCTTTCTCTCTCTCTCTCTCTCTCTCTCTCTCTTCCTCTCTTTCTCTGTCCCTCTGTCTCTCTCTCTCTCTCCCTCCCTCTCTCTCTCTCTCTTCCTACGACTTGTGCATATTTAATTTAAGTGGCCATAAAGGAAGAATTTGGAAAATATTAATAAAATCTAGACGATAATTTTTTTTTTTTTGTTCCAAAAATATTCATGCAACAACCGTGACACAAATTAGTTTTTGGTATTTCTTTTGAGCATTTAAAATGAAACATTACAAATATGATAAGATAAAAATTTCACAATTAAATGTGATATTTTCGACATAGTTATTTAAATATAAATATGTATTTAAAAGATATTATTTCTTTAAATTAAACGTCACAATTGTTAAATAAAAATTTTTAATTATAAATATTTACATACAAAATATTAATCTTACTGTATTTATTTTAATTTGTAATGTAAAAAATGGCTGCTGTCTATTTAAATAAAATAAACATTTAAATACATCAATTTAAATTAAAGTCAAATTTTTTTATTTAAAAATTGATGCAAGATTATAAAGGTATAAAATATTGTTTTTTTTTTTAATTCTATACTTTTTAACAATGAAGTCAATTATAATTAAAAGATATTAAAATACTAAATTAGAATTGATTGTGAAAAATTTTGCAAATAAAAAATTAATTCCATATATCATAAAATTCCATATACATTACACATGTTATTAATAACTTACGAAAAATTCAATTATAAAAAAATAATTATAAAGTATTGGTTTAATATTTCTTTTGAAATATAATTATAATTTAAAATAAAGGTTTATATATTAAAGTAAGTAATAACTAAATTTACTTTTAATATGTCACTTTATGTTCACAAATAATTTATAAATATATGTATATATATATATATAATTATATATAATTGAATATAATTTATATATATTTTCCAAAATATTTAAATTTAATAATTATACTTCCAAGTATTTATTTATTTTTTACAATTACTAGTGCCATTTAAAACTTTTCTTAATTTTAAAATTATACCTGTATGTATGCAGTTAAAATAAAATGCGTAAAACCATAATTATATTCATAGAAAAGTCAAATAATAATTTTCACTATAGCTACATGTATGTAAAAAAGTATAAAACAATGTCATTTTTTTTACATATGTTATGAAACTTTAGATAGTTATAAGCTATAAATATTATAAATATAGCATCATATATTTCGATTAAATTTCAAAATTTAAATTAACTGAATCAAACTAAAAATAGAATATAAAATTAAATTAATTAATATTTAAATTAATTCTAATTTATTTTTTTAAATAAATTTGTGCATATATTATAAAGAACAAAACGTAATATTTTTTATAAATATTAATATATACTATGAATATTAATATTAAAATTGTAAGAAAACAATGCGGATGAGATGTATAAAAAATTTATATTGCATATATTTTTTAATTTATTTTGTTACTAATGTTAAAGAATTAAAATAAATATTATTGTAATGAAATAGTCGAATAAAAAATTATGAACTCAATGACTCAAGTTTATAGAGAAGATATATTTATAAGTAGTAGTAATAAAGTAAACAAGCAAGCCAAGCTTGAATTAACTGTGGTAATTGATATGCTACATTATATACAAAATTTTTATATGAATCCTTAAAAACTTTTATACAAGTTATAATAAATATATATTTAACTAATTTTATAAATTTTACATAACTATTTCATAGTCATACTTAAATTTTAGTATTCATTTATGTACTCATAATCAATATAAAAATAACAATAAGCCAATATTTTTATGTAACTATAAATATTGTAGTAAACTATAATTTTTTTTATTTAGTATGTAATATATAATTTTCAGGTTTCATGAAATAATCTTTTATTATTTCATTTTTTTTATTATTTGTATATAAAATTTTTTTTAAAAATTTATACATTTACATAAGTTTGTAAGTATATGCAAATACAGAGCAGAATTAATGTTTCCTGCAATATTGAAATATGTTTGTGCTCCAAATAAATATGTAATTAACAGAGTATAATGTGTAATTCACTAAATATAAACAACTTATGATTCATAAATAAATAATTACTTTATTACTTGATTTTAAAAAAAGTTTTATTTCGGTAAAAGCAAATATTAATAAAGTAACATATACAGTTCAGAACTATAACTCGGTCAACGGTATTTCAAAGTTTAACTGTATCTGTACATATAATTATATATAATTACTATTTTGAACTAGCGATTTATTAAAAATCTATTAAAAAATAAATTAATATTTAATTTTAATATACAATGTAAACTTAATATATGAGTACAGTGTTTATTTATTAAATGAAGTTACTAATTTCTAATTCTTAAATTTCAACTAAATTTTAGACTTTTTTTAATTTTAAATTATTCTACACAAAATTGAATTAGTATTCATTTTTACATGTTTTCTTCTTAAATTATGATTTAAATTGTATTTTAACTTATTTGAAATCAAAGAATCACTGCAAGTATGTTGATAGTGATATTCTTATTAATATTTATTACTAATAATATATAGAAACATATTTTAATCAAATGTAAATGGATATTTGAATTAGTTTCACTATATGATAAAATAATATTACAACAGTATTTTGCGAAAAAAAATAAATTGTAAAAAAATTTATTTCTTGAAATATACTAATACATTAATTATGTTTTTTTATGTAAATTATAATAAAAACATTAAATATTGATCATTTATTCGAATAAAATATTTGAAATTCAAAATTGAAATTAAATATTAAATAATATTCATAAATATTAATTAGATTTTTTTTATATCGAATTTTTGCATCAAAGAATTAATCATCATAAATAATAATTATTTTTACAAAAGATTTTATTTATTATTAATTTTACTTAAATTTAAAATATTTTGTTTCTCTAATCAAAAAATGAAATACTAGCATTTGATAAATATTTAAATTTCCCTTTGATTTTTTAAAATTTTTTTACATGGTACGAATTAATATTTAGATTAGTAAAGTGTCATTAGTAAATTAAAAATTTTTTTTCATTATGTTTATAATTCTTGTACTTTAGCATCGTAAATGCCAGACAATGAAATAATTTTTTTTAAAGTTATAGTTAGTTTTTAGAATATTTTATGTGAATAATTATTTTTTAATATCATTTTAATAACTGAAATTTGGGCAATATTATTTTTTCAAAAGCAATGGCTCATAAAATTTTTTTAAAAATTATTGTATTAAAAAGCAGTTTATACAGTACACACTTTATTTTGTTAAATTAAATATAAAAACTGTATTTTATTATTTAAAAATAATTTTAGGCTTGTTTTGATTTTAAAAGAAAAATTTATATAAATTCACTTAATTCAATATATTGTTCATTAATAAAATGATATTTTTATATTTGTATGTAATGATTTATTTACGTTTCGAGGTTGTATAATATTTTTTTGATTTAATTTTTTTTAAACGCAATATAATTATAATTATAATATATTACACTTATAAATTTATAAATTATATATTATAAAAATTTTCTTTTTTCCGATGACTTTGTACAAGTACATTAAAATAAATACGACATTAACTATAAATTTTTTTTGCATTGAGAGCAATGAAATTCAGACATTTTATTAAACTGGTTATACGATATTAATGATGGTGAAATTGTTATATTGTGTATTCCTTTCTACTAATTCTGTCCAATAACAATAATAATTTTATGAAATTGCATTCAAAAACTAAATTATAAATCTCAATTTAGCATGTTATTGTTTAAGGAAAATGGCATGGTAGAACATGTATAAGTGTATATACAAATTATATATAAATATTATATATGAACTTTGAATATATAGATCCATAATACATTGTTAAGAATTACTTGATTAAATGTCAATAGAGAGAAGTAAAGTATTAACGATAAATAAGCGACCGATTTAAGAGAAATAAATCATACTGCGATTCCTATAAATTTGAGCAAAGATTCTTTTAATTCAGTATAAATTGATGTCAAAATCCATTTAACAATTGCGAGGGAACGATCGCGTTGTCTCGATCACTGCAACTAAGTCTATTTGCTGATCGTGCGATTGATCTATCTCATGCCGTGCAAGTGCGTCAACGGAGGGCAATCGAGTCTCGAGGTCAACAGGCTCTTTCTTTTTATTCGACTCTTTCTCTATCTCCTCTTTATACTCTTTATACTCTCTCAGTCTCTCTCTCACGCACACATTTCTCTCTCATTCACTCGCACGCAATTCACTAACTCGGTCCGTAGATATTCATGACATGCGACAACAATTGTTTGAAATTTTCATTTTGAATAGGTGAAAATAAAATCAATTGTCTATTAATAACTGCATATCCAAATTGGTTATCAAACTCCTATTTTTATTTTATCACAAATAATTCAACAACTTTTATGCCCTTATTTTAAGGATATAAAGTCATTTTTTTTCAAATTACTGGTCTTATTAATCATCGGTCAGAAAATGTATCATTGAACGATTTCTTCTCATTTTGTGAATTCATTTTGTAATTTTTCTCAAATTTGTAATTTGCATTGAATGCTCCGAAAAAAAAAAAAAATTACTAACTCAAATTACAAATATTATTCAATTTTGATCAAAATGTTTTAGCAAAGAACATTTTTCATTATATTTAACTTTTAAATTAAATACATAAGCATGTTTTTTTTCTCTTAATTTCAATTAAGCATCCAAGTTGTAAATATTAATTCTTATCTAAAACTGTACATAATATTACATCTGAGTAATTCACAAATATACTAATGAATTTATTATTGATTTAGCAATACAAAGTTAAAAAAGCATAAGCACACGTTTATAAAATAACAAGTAAATTACATTATTTAAATTGTATATACAAATAAATTACATATAAATTAAATTACTGTAATAAGTTAATAAATCCTTAGGAGAAAACTATCTAAAATTAATAAAAATTAATTTATGTAGATTGAAATACCACGTCATTATTAATTATTTCCAATAAGAAATCATATTTTTTTATTCTATCCAATAAGCAGATTAAAAACTTCAATTAAAAACTTTCACTTAATCAGTACAGTTCATTGTAACATCAGACGAATATATAACAAAAGTATATTTTTCCTTAAGAAAATTAATTGATATAAAGTAAACTTGCAGAAATATTTAAAAATATTTCTTAAATAATTTTAATCTATGCTTAAATAATTAATTTCTATGCGTTGGTGTCAAAATTTATAAGATTATCCTGCATACCATATGAGCACTAACTAATTTCTGAGGAACAACATATTTATTTAGAATTCATAACCGTATTATTAGAAAATATATTTTAATTACTTTTTAAGTGTCACAGGAAATTTCGTAAACTCTATTAAGAATTTATATAATAAATATTTATTAATAAATGGTATATTAGAATTCTTCAAATATAATGTTAATTATATATAATAATAATAATAAAAATAATTAAATATAATAATTCAATATTTAATTTATATTATTTTACAAATAATAAACATATAGTTAATATTTATTTAGTAATACATTCATATTCAAATTAATTTGAGATTTAATGAACACTTTGTAAGTATTTATATCTGCAATTAAGACTATTATATGATGTTTAAAAATAAAAAGTAAAATTCGCTTGTGAATAATTACAAGTAATTTACAAATTATGGAAAATATTTAATATAAATATTTAAAAAACATAGAAATTTTATATTTTATATTAATATGATCTGCGTGTATCTACTTTTAGCAATATGTAAAACTAATATAAAATGAATATTATTAGCTATGAGAATGTTTGTGTTATTATCTTTTTATTCAAAAGTAATGTTTTTAAAATTAATAAAATATATAGTTATTTCCGCATTTATTATTATATGTTTTTTATTGTATACGTATGGAGAATGAAACAATATTAATATGCTTTATAGATTTGAAAATGTAAAACAGTAATTTTTGAAGTTATTAAATAAATAATATATAAATGGATCCATTAAAGAATATTTTTGATAACATTTATTTTAATGGAGTTCAAATGAAATATTATGTGAAATATAATCTATAATAACACGATAATATGGTATGATGTTAATTGAATAAAGAGGGGCATTAAAAAATCATATAAATTTAAAATTAAATTACTAAAATGTACATGTACATTTACACTTTAATTTATTATAATACCTTGGATACCATTGATAATTATAAATTATATTGAAAAATTACCAAAGACATGCAATCTAGATTCCTTAATGTATTTCCTTATATAGATTAGTATAATAATAAAATTAAATTTAACAAGGTCTAGCACGTTATGAGATAATCGAAAATCTCATATGAACATCTGACGTAAATTGCGCTGATAAAGAAGACATAGTACGACCTCATAATTAGCGTCCCTGTAATTAAGTTGTAATTATAAAAGGAACTTGTTTACAAAGTCACTATTTGTCGTAGCGATTTCGGGGAGGTCAGAAAATGTGTGAGGGAGTTTTTTTTAATATTTATTCCTTTTTTGTTCAATCATAAGAAGTGGGCAGAATTTTTCTTCACGCAAAGTAATAACTTTTTATAAAATTGATTAAAAATTTCAACCATGATATAAATAAAAAACTATACACAATATTGTCTGCTAAAAAATTTAAACTGGAATATTTGACAATTAAATAATTAGAATAAAAATATTATATATTTAGACATATAATATAAAACTTAATAAGACATGTTTAGTACAATAATTGATTATTTAATTTTGTTATTCACAGCTAGATTGGAAAAAAATTATTTGACGACTTGTGAAGGATATCATAATATGCAGCATATTAATTTTTTTTTTCCAAGATTCTATTAAATATATTACGTAATATATTCAATTTTTTCATTGCAACCAAATAAGTTAATAAATAGATTCAAAATAAAAACATCATTAATATTCATGTGACATAATCAAAATCTATCATGGTTGCTTTTATATTTTTTTTAAAATTTTCATAAATATTTAATAAACTTATCATTGAAAAAAATAAAAAAATAATATTATACTTATATTTTATAATTATAAATAAAGTTTACATTTGATAAAAAAATAAAAATTTATGACCGATCAAATTAGAATGGTGTAAATAAAAAAAGATTTATATTTGTGAAATGAAAAATTAATAAGAATTATACAATTTTAGAGCATTTAATTTAATAAAAATATTGTTACATATATTAAAACCTATAATCAAGTGAGATTCGCGTTAAAATTATAATTTCATATTCAATAAAGATTAAAATTTTTAACTCTAACTAATTTAATTTTTGTAGAAATACTTCATAGCTATTTATAGTGGAGTAAGTGAAGCATCACAACTGATAAATAAAAGTAATTTTTTTTTTTTAATCTAAATGAGAACTGACGCAATTGCAAATGTAATAGAATGTGATTGTAAACACGTTCTATCGGATTTTGAGTCAATGAAAAACACAGTATCTCAGAATAATCTTCTTAATTAATGGTTTTTGTTATGTCCCATTGATTATATGACGTACACGCCTTGCGTCTATAAACGTAATATAAACTCAATGTGCATTAAATTAAGATTGTTTAGCCACGGTATCACGAAACTAAACAATCGTTAGATTTAACTCAATTCAAATTAAAGAGTCAAATTCATTTTATAAGTTGTCCAGGAAGCACAACAAGGATGGCGAAAATACCGACTACGTGATCAAAGACACGTTCTTGGTTGGCCCACATTCTACATTGTTTCCCATGTGGCTCAATGCGAATTAAATAAACTAAACAAAAAACAGCCACTTATTAAGTATTTAAAACGTGACGTCGATGAATGAGGAATGAGAAAATAATCATTAAGGATTTATTTAGGGCGAAATTCGTGCGCTGCACTTACTTTATGGATATCATAAAGTTGTAATGGAAACAAAAGAATTGCCAAGAACTTTTTAATCTTAGAGAAATTTTTTTGACTTGACATTATTTACTTTTCGAATTTTTCACGTAAATCAAATAAGAAAATCAATGTCAACTCGACTGTCAATAAGCTTAGTATTTTACAATATTTTACTTTCATTTATTATTAGGAAACTTATTTTGTTTCTATAAAAACATTATATAAAACTGAAACACTTCTTAAATAATACTATATCTGCATTTATCAACGAATTTTATCTTATTACCAGTGCATGTGTACTTTCGTACCATATTTTTTCAAGCTTACTACTAAATGTAAAGTACAATTTTTAAGAAAAAAATTGTTCATTCATTTAAATTTATAAGAAATTATCTTTCAAAAATATATTATTCATTTACGCAAGTATATTTATTATTTATTAATTTATCTTTTTTTTTAAATTTTGAAACTTTAATCATCAATAAATATCAAGCTAACAATATGTATAAGATTGTAATGATATAGCTTATTAGTGAATCCAGTTTTTTTTCCAATATTTTTTTATTTAGATGTTTAATAAATTATTTAACATCAATACAAATTATAGACTCGTAGTATTTTTTTGTATTTTTTTCTTCTTACACTTTAAACGGAGGTCTATCTTTATCTAAAAGTGATCCTAGTGAGCTCTTTGTCCATTTGAGCGCAGTCTAATAAAGTAGATATTCGATTGTAGACTTTTATTAAATCGTAATAAAGTATCAATGTAGGGTTTTTTGCAAAAGCGCTTGCTATATTTGGTTCATAATCACTAATACCATTAATGTAATTTATATAATTGTATATAATATTGTAAATAAATATCATTGTTCCTTTTGAATGAATGGCATAGACACAGGAGTCATTGTCGATAGAAACAGCATTGGCAGTTTCTTATTGTGAGACTCTCGTACCAAGTTTGTCCCGGTTATTTGAGCTCAAATAACACTTTATTCTTACGTATACTTAAGTTCTACATTTCAAAGTGATGAATATCTTTTAAGCCTTTTGTACAGCTACTTTCTTCGAGTTTGCATGTTGAATTAGATAAACCTGTATCGCCATTTTTAGTATGTTCAAGTCTACCTCGTATTATTTTACATGCGAGCCTGGCTCTTAACGGTAAGATTAATTATGGCTCGCATATACTCAATCGAGTAACAAGAACATAAACTAATTCATCGTATTTTCTTCCATATAGTTGAAAATTTTTTTTTTTTTTTACGACGATATTCGCATTTCGTTGTCCCAACGTTATATATTTTTTATATTAATTGTACAATACAAAGCCAGTTGCAATGACTTCAATTGAGTCGGATCAATCAACAAGTGCCCAAGTGTCATTTTCGATTATTGATCGTACTTTATCAATTATGTCACAAAATATCTCTATATTCCACTCATTGATTATTAAAACTTTATATACCTTTGATTTTTTTTTGTTGACAAAAAAAAGGATTGCTTTTAATCTCAAATCATTTTATTTTTAGCAACTGTCCCATCTAGAATGAAAATCTTATCTTCCAATCAATGTGATAGATGTAGAATATTTTTAATAAATTACGAATAATACACCAAACATCCAGTGGAAACACAGATATTATTAAAAATTTAAGAATAGTGTTCGGATAAGTTTTCAGATTTATATCATTTATTTTGTATTTAATAAAGATTCGAATGACTTCCCTTGGTATGTATATGAATAGTGACATTGAATATTAAGTCATAAAATTCTTATAATGTTATAACTTTCAAGAACAATTTTTGAATAATATAAAAAAATAACTTAGAAATAGTGATCATTTAGGTCATATTCCGTTTATAAATACTAAAATAAAATTTACAGTTTCCACTAATTTACATATTTACATATTACAATATTAATATTCATTTTCTTCATCCATAAGATTGTTAAAAATACCATGTATATCTGTTGCAATTAACATTAAATTTTTTGATGAAAAAATTTTCTTAACAATTATATACGTTAGATTATGAAAAAAAAATGAAATCTTAATTATAAAATACTGAAATCTACAAATTTTGTAAAATATCTACAAAAATAAATTGTTTAGAAATATAAATATCTAAAATAATTTCTCGAGAGAAATTTATTTAATATCATGCGTCAGAATAAAAAAATTTCATATAACAAAATTGACGTCGAATAAAAAACAAGTAAATTCTCAAGAGGTATTAAGTAAAACAACTCAATTGTACAAATTAACAAGTTAGTCACTTTGATACCAAAGTAGTAGTTATATCTTATGGAGAGAATAGATGATTGATACTTTGAGTCATAATCATCATACACTAGAACTGATTCATTCTAAAGTGCATTTATCAAATATATTCATGTTTAAGTTGATACTTTTTTATTTTTATTTTTGTTTAAAATATAACAATAATTACTTTTTATTCCGTACATATGAAATCATGAAAAATATTCGTAATGTTAAGAAAACAAATAAGTATATTATTACGGGAATTTCACCTTTCAATTATAATTTATATTGATATAAAATGCATTTTCTTATTCAATAATGTATTGTAATTATTATATTTATTGTAAAAAAATAATTATATCTCATAGTATGAAAATTTTAGAGAACATTCCTTATACATTTAATTTTAATAATAATAAAGAAAGGTACCTATAAAATATTTTATTTAACAATAGATAATTTATATTAAGAAAACAGAGAAAAATTAATTTTTTATTAATAGATATACTTTCATTTATATTTAAATACTTAAAATGAATAAAATAGTAATATAATAAAATTTAGTTAACTTTAATATGTACTTTAATATATAACTTTAATTTAAAAATCTTCCTAATATTTTTACCATTAAAACCATTAATAAAATCTGTATAACTTTTAAAATGTTTTAAAATTTTTACAGAAATTTCAAATTTATATATTAATAAAATAAAAATTTTAATAATAATGAAATTCGAAAAATAAAATGTCAACAATAATAAAATAGTAATTCAATTGAAGAAATAAAACGAAATTAAAATAATGAAATTAAAAACATTAAAAAACATTTTATACATTCACAATTTTAATATATAACATGATGAATATCTTTTTAGTACATAAGATAAATAATTAGAATATTAAATTTTTATAACAAATATAGAATTCAAAAAACTTTTTTCTAATATTGATAATTAATTTAAAACACGAAAAATTAATAATATTTCATTTATACCAATCGTTTAAATATTTTTTACAATATAAATTATATTTAATATAAATAAAATATATTTTAATGTTATTTTTGTAAATAAATATCTCGTAATTTGCTATTAATAATTTTAAAAGTTATATAAAGAAAGCTAACATATTAAGAAGAACATAAATAGAATAAATAATTCTTTACATTAAAAATTACTTTTGTTTTATACGGTTTTTTCATTAGCTATTGTTCCAGTGAAATGTAAAACAGCTTTATTAACCATTCGTACAATTCATATAAACACTTTTATAATTATAGTCAGTAGCATAAAATTTAATGAAATTTAATGATACATAGAATCAGTAGATTAAATCAAATGCATACATTAAGAATTACTGTTATATCTATCACTTTTATATCTCATAAAATCAAAATATGTAGATAGTACTCTCCTCTATTTACACGTAAATTATTTTCATAAAATCACATGTGTATCTTTTTGAACAATAAAATTTTAAATTGTGTTAATCAAATGATAAAAATTCAAATATTTTCAAATATACCGTGTATCACCATTACAAAAGGTAATGTACTTTTTCCCCAACAAACGTAAAAAATCAACGTTAAATGACTCTGAATTTCATGTATCAGTGTTAATTAACATCGTACGTAAGCACTCACTACTATTACAAAAAAAAATGTAAAAATGTCAACACCTGCATTTATTTATTGCACAACAGTCTATTTAATTTTAATGATAAATGTAGTTGTATTAATTGTATGTAGACACTATGTGCTTAATGAAAATTTAAATCCACAATTAAATCAATGAAGCTTTTTAAAGATACATTTTAAAAATTTTAAAGTTTGATAATTTATATTTCTACTAAAATTTTAAATTATATCTATTAGCGAATAAAATTTTCTTGGTGTCGAAAAATACAAATTTTTATGGTTCTTAGTACCAAACTAGTAGTTAACATAATTTCATATTCATTAATATTATATATAATAATATGTATATATTAATATAATTAATAATATAATATAATAAATATAATAATACATTACAATTAATTATATTCATTTGCAATTCATTAATATGTTTTATACACTAATTAAAGTTTTTCGAATAGTAAATATATATAAAGAAGCTAATAATTATTATCGCATGAGATAACCTGAAACATAATCGGTTTATAATCAAAATTTTATATGAATTGCTTTAACTTTTTACAAAAAAAAAATAAAAAAGAAAAAGCAAATTAATATATTTATGACATAGATAAATTATAAATTCGAAAAATCATTGCATTTAATTAATTATCCTATAAAATGGTGTTTATAATATTGAATTTAAAAATGTAAGGAGAGATGAATTAATGATTAAATTTTTACGGTGATTCACCTATTGCTATAAAGTGTACAATTAGATATAAAAATATATGTCCTTATTGTCATATGTTTTTTTTATAGCAAATTTATTATTCATAAGCATATATATTAAAATAATAATTTCAATTAATAATATAATTAAGACCAATGTTAATGTTATTTTTAAATTTACTTTTTTTCTATTAATTAGTATTTTTCGATATTCTGAAAGTAAAATAACAAAATGAATTTTTTATTTAATAGTTCGTATTAAATTAATTTTAAAAATTATCTAAGAAAAATAAATGTAAACGCAATCAGAAATCTCTATAAATTTAAAAAACCATACATCTAATTTATCGATTATGAAAAACAATGCATTTTAATATGCTTTTTATTGAATTAAAGTATGTCCAAATTTTTGAGTCTAAACATAGTAGAATATTTAGAACTATTGGAATTTAATAAAAAGTGTCAAATACATAGTAGTATTGAATTATTCTTTACAGTAATATTTTATTTATAAAATAAAAAGTATTCATTGTTATTTATATGTTATGCCTATTAAACAATATTTTTTATCTTTGGTTTAGAAACATATATCAAATTGTGTTTTGAAGATAAAGTTAATTTTGAACAAATAAGTAATTAAGTTTATGTATTTAAATTCTTTTTATTGTAAAATTTTCAATAGTATTATAATAAATTATCGTATACTATGATTTCTAATTCCTAACTTTTCTTATTCTGATTACAATCTTTACGCAAATATGTAATATTTTCGTGGAGTTTGTTGATTAATGTTTCGAATTTCCATTGATTTGTCATGTATCGAAGCAAAATAAAATATAGATTAAATTTTTTTTTCTGCGCAACAATCATCTAAAATTTAATAAATATTTTATTCATAAATATATTATTATTAATGCGTTTTTATGAAACGTCAATAATACTTATTTTACATCGAAATATGATTTTAAAACAATAAATACTTTGTCGAACAATTGTTTATCGAATATCGATCGATCAAAATATTCGGAAGACAAAAATAAGCCCATTGAAAATTGGATAATAATCTTTTTAATTTCTCATGTTGAAAAATTGTGTTGAGAAGTGAGTTTGAATTGAAAAATGGGTATCGGACAATTGGCGACCAATTAAAATAACGGGCACTGCTATATTTACTCCTCAAAGTCCTTTTTAATTACAATCAGTTCAATGCGCAACGCCGTTTAATCTTCTCAGCCTTAAAGGTAATAAAGCGAAGCCAAAGATTCGAAAAATGATGAAGTGAAAATGTAGGCGCAGTGTCCAAGTATGATGCACTAGGTATGAGCGAGCAAAACCATTCCGAGTCCATGCCGAGGCCTGGAGTAGGGATGCAGATGGAGAGAGAGAGAAAGAGAGAGAGAGCGAGAGCGAGAGAGAGAGAGAGAGAAAGAGCGATCGAGTGCGTGCGAGAGAGAGAGAGAATCAATAAAAGAAGGTAGGTGTTGTGGAGTAAGCTCAGTATACCGTTCAGTCTGATCGAAGCGAGGACCGATTCCGAGCGTACGAGTGCTGGCGAGTCTGCCAACGGTTGTTCGAGCGCGCATTCTGTCACCGAGGAATCTCCGGGAGGCGCGAGTGTCGTGCACGTCTTCCTCTCCTCGGAAGTGACCTACATCCGGGAGCACAGGAGCCCCCGAGGATGTCCAGCGGCGTGTGCCACGCGCCTCTGCCAGCCAGGATGGAAGCTTTCACGACGAGGATCTGCCTCCGAGCCGTCGATCAATACGAGCGACTCCTCCAGCTCCACTTCAACAAGGTGAGTTGACCTTTAAAAATGTGAGTGCCCGTGGGTGTGCCGTACAAGAGTTATGGTTGGTGCAAAATTGGCGAAAAATCCCTCGGTGCTCTTTTCACATGCCCTGCAACAATTAAAATGCGAATTCCTCCACGGATTATTTGACAGTTTACACAAAGTTCTCACGCAAGCTTATCTCCGAAGATTGTTGAAGATTGTTGAATTAGTTAAATCTTTCGGAATTGACGACATCGCTTCTTCATAAATTCAAGCACAAGATGCCTCACTCACATTTCAAACATTGTAAAAAAAGATAGACCTTGCACCCAACTCAAATAAGATAATGTGAATGTTGTCTTGATAATTAAGTGTATAATTATTTTGATTGGCTGCATTACGTTGTCACTCTTTCAAATACGAGTAATATTTTTATGAATAAAATACAATTTATTATCTGTAATTATGATTCTTGAAACTGATCGCTCCGAGCAAATCAAATTATTTGATACATAATATTTTATCCTCTGTTTAAATTACTAAATTTTCCTCTTCATAATTACTTTTAAATGTTGTATTTTAATTTAAATACCTACCTATATCTTTAGAACCCTATTTTTCAGAATATCAATGAAACCGTTATTAATACGCACGAGAAATAATACGCATACGAATAATATAAAAATTCAAATGCTCATTTTGTGTATTTTTTATTTGAAATACATTGCCAACTGATATAATTTATTTGCGTATAATTTCAAAAAAATACTGCGGATTAAAAAAAACTCTCGATTATGAAAAATATGTAATGAGTTTTCATAATTCTCAAAATATTGTCGATTTTTATATTTCGATATAAAAATGGAGTGCATAAGTCTACCAGAGTCGTATCTTATTATACATACGTGTGTATATTATGCATGTGTGTATGTGTGTGTGAGTGTGTATTATATGTTACAACTAGACGCCGGCATTGATTTTCGTTTACTTTAACAGACTCTAAAAATATGATCAATATACCGTAGCCTGAAACTCTAGGAAATCTTGAATAAAGTTTATTGATTCATATTATCAAAATTATTATCACCAATAACCACAAATGTTAATTGACCTACATCCTTTAAATCATTCAAATGTAATAATTATTTTTTCTTTTAAGATATTGTTTTATTTTAAACCAAAGAATACTGA
This sequence comes from Eupristina koningsbergeri, assembly GCA_018907245.1. Lineage (NCBI taxonomy): Eukaryota > Metazoa > Arthropoda > Insecta > Hymenoptera > Agaonidae > Eupristina > Eupristina koningsbergeri. The sequence continues at coordinate 8,180 of JACCHV010002877.1, read as the reverse complement.
TAAACTTATTATAGTTCTTATTATAGACAAACTAGGATTTCATTGCATTAAAAGTAATTTCTATATTAAAGGTAAACTAGAATAAAAGATGAATTAAACGTTTTCTTATGATAAGAAATAATATATTTCTTATATATTTGTATACAAAACAAAATCCATGTAATCATTGCAAATTTTCCGAATCATCATTCTTTGACATTGAATGTATAAGAAATTTGATAAGATTTTTTAATAAAAAAAGAATAAGAAAGATGACAAATATCTTTTCCATTAAATTGCATTGATAATTGCATAATATAATTTATTTAATATATAATACACATAGAATTTATTTGAAAATAATGAAATATGGTTATTTTTTAATCACCAACTTTAAATATAAAAAAATAAGTAATTGATGAAAGAACTAAAAATAAATTATTCTTAAATATTTAAAAATTTTTTATTCAACGAATAAAATTTATATTCAAGAAATATAAAATTCTGCTTTTCTAATATTTCTCTAAAATAAAATTACATTGTTAGAACAGATTTTTTAAGTTCCAATAGATTTGTTAATCTCCAAATTTTTATTTTCTGTATAACATTACAATAATTGGATATAATTAATTAATGGCAATTACCTTATAACTATTTACTTCTATGAAAATCATTATTTTATATTTTGATACCCTGTAACAATATGTTTCTTTAAAGAGACAGGGAATCAATTATTTCTCAATTTGTTCTATCATCTGTAACTTAATTACTAATTATCAATCAAGAATTTAAATATAATGTGCAACCTCAAAAGATTAAAGTTTCAAAAGGATATTTTGGTCAACGCATTTAATTACCGGATGTGGTAACTGATACAACATTATTATTATTATTCTATTTCGTATTAATGTGAATTGAATTCCAACTAATCATAAAATTTTTATAGTTAAATATCACAAATTACATCGTGAATAATTAGAGAAATTAAAAAAATTAAGATAATAAAAGGATTGACTATTTGCATTTATATGATTAGTAATTCATCCTATTAAAAATATTTGCTTATATTCTTCAATTGAGATAATATTTGTCGGATTTCGGTGCGTACATTGCGCATGCGTCAATCGTACGTCACTTCAGCTCATGTCAGATCATAATTTAGTTAATTTAACATAAGAATAATATTGATAGTAGATGGTGATACTAATAAAAATGATAATGATTATGATAATAATAAATTAATCTTATTACCGATAATGATGAACATGTGATTATTATTTTTATTAACTATTCGCACACTTCAATCTGACTTTTTGTCACTCTATGCGTTGTTAAATAATTTTTTTTATAAAAATATTAAATATTTTCTTTACTTGCTTCTCTTATAGAGTTGGTTTATATATAAGTTAAATATTTTTTATAAAAAAAACGAAAATAAAATTGGGGTATTTAAATTAGGTTTGTCTTTACTTTTCTGCCGGTAATTTTTGGATTTTTTGTAGTATTTATAAGTGATTTATGGCTCATACTGTAGTCGAATTTAATGGATTTTATTTAATTAATTAGTTCAACTCTATTTCATTTAAAAATAGAAGAAAATTATTATTAATAATGTTTTTAAAGGTATTTTTTTATACAATTAAGTAATTTAATAAAGTATTGTTTTTTTTTTTACCGAACATATATTTATGATATACCGTATATATAATTTTAATGATTAAATTATTAAATTGTAAAAATAAACTTTCATAATTACTTTTGAACGAAATAAATTGAGCACATATGTATGATATTTATATATTTTTTAAAAGGATTACAACAATGTTGTACTACATATTAAAAGAAATGATATGAAACTGTTCTTATATTTACTTATTAACAAAAAAATAAAGATATAAAATACACTTTAATAATTTTTTTTTTCAAATAAATTGTTATTTTATAAATTTAATTAATCCTATTAATCAATTTCTTTTGCCTTAAATCAAGATTTCATAAAAATTGAAATCCTAAATAAATATTTCGTATAATAATTGAACATAATTTAGTAGAAAATAATTTTATTAATAATTTAATTAAATAATTGATAAGCAGTAACGATTGATTTGAAAATTATGATACACCTTTATTTAAAAGTATGTATGAATTTAACTTTTAAATTAAAAATTAATTTTAATAAGTATGTCGAGTATAAATAACATTGAAAATAATTTTTTAAATATATAAATCTATATCATATGATTGTACACTCATTAAAATTACCAGTTATTTAAATTTATTATCCAAATATTATACAACATTCCGTGTTTCACTATTTTATCAATAATAAATTACGAAAATTAAATAATTTTTATATAAATTACTTGTTTCAGTAATTCGGTTGTATTTTATTTTGCTTAAAATAATAATATAATAATTTTTTTTATTAAATAATTATAAATACAATATTTTTGTGACATACATAAATAAATGAAATTATTATTTAAAATTGAACCATTCTTTACATCATTAGTTTTTTTATTTACAATATTTATCTATATATATATACAGTAAAATGTATTATATAAATAGTAGAATAAAGTGATTGAACTGAGGAAAAACTGCTTAAATTTTATAATATTATTGCATAAATTATGAATTTAATTAAATAAAATAATAAAAATTCTTCATATTGATTAAAGAAATTTTTTGTATATTCATTTATCATGCAATAACATATTTCACTTAAATAATATTCAATCTCATTAAAACAATGTATTTTTATAATGTACTATAATCGTAATAAATTAAATAATAAAGACATATATAATATAATTTGTATTAAAAATACATTTTAAATTATTTAAATCAGCATTATCGCTTTTTAATTTCCCATCAGTTTACTATGGTTTTAAAAAATATTTTTATTAAGATATAATTCATAATTAAAAATAAGTAGCATATTAGTAACTCAATATTAATTAGGAATATTTTGTTTTTGATACTTATTTTTAAAATATATTTAGATTTTTATCAAAAAAAAAATTATTTATTTTAAGTAACATAATATAACATAACATTACGTCCGTTGTTACTCACTAGTACATTAAAATTTATATAACCTCTTCATTTTTAATAAAATTTAATATTGGAAATTTAATAATTACATAGTTTGTATCTGAAGAAATAAACTTGGGCTTTATAGACAATAAAATTGAGGGTAATTAACAGTGGTATTTAGTTTCTCATTATATGTATTCAGTCTCTTGAGTAAATTGTGAAAATTTTGACTTTCTTAAGAGACATAATTCTCAAATTATTATACACCAGCATCAAACTGTGCTATAAATATAAAATATCTACTGATAAAATTTCTTGGTCTGAAGCATTGGAGCCGTTCGTCTTACAATTCAAATGTCACATTTGTCTCACGTAATAAGGAAGAGTTTTAATTAGTTAAATATTTAAAAGGAAGGTAAATTTTATCTTGGATCAATATAAAATATAAAGGATAAACGGTAAAAGAAAACGCTTCCTTTTCTTTTTTAAATCGATGATAAATGTAAAAATGTTCATATATATTCAATTTGTTGAAGCGTGCACCAGACCAAACATTAGAGCTTTATCTTATTCATTAATGAAAAACTGCAAACTAAATACACGAAAAATCGTAAAAAAATGTGTGGTTTTTTAATTTTTAAAATACCACTCAAAATATTTACCGGAGAATTTTTTATAAACAATATAAACAAAAATTAGATTTTTTCCCGTTTCTGTTACAAAATAAACAGCTACAATATTAAGAAAATAATAATAATAGACGAATTTCAGCTAATAAAATTCCCAAGAAAATCCATTTATATATAAACCGATTGGAAAACTAGAAGTGGAAAAACCTTCTAAAAACTTGAACATTTTAATATTAATTAAAAAATATGTAACTTCGTCATGCTTGCCATTGGAAATCTGGTTCGGAGAAACTAAAATAATTTATGCTTTATTTAATACATAAAAATTTATTTCGAAATGCCGCATCGTTAATTACTAAGTAATACGAATATATAATTTAAATGCCCCGAAATTGTCTTACGATATTTCGTGTTTTGCGACTAAAAAGTGACCTATTGTACGGTCTAATACGACAATAATGTCCAATTAGTCGTTGAATTCAGCCGAAATCGCAGTTTCATATGATAATTAGACCACCAACGATCCGTTGCACCTAATTTTCAATTGATGAAAAATCAATGCATGTGGCAACATTTAAAAATTGTTTTAGCGCTTCCGTTCTCTGCGATCCGATTTGCACGCGTAAAGTAACGTTTTATTTGCGCTTTATCGTTTATTTTTATTGCGCGTTTGTTTTCTCTATCAGGTCTGTGGCTTTTTTGAATTTGATTATTGCAACGATGCTATTCTGTAGTCGCAATGTCAAGAAAAGCGCCGACAGTCTCGTTTTTCATTCATAGATACATTTCTTTATTTTAATGTACTAGATTTTAAATGAAATTAAGTGAAATCAAAAGACTCGGATTTTCTTGTGCCAGTGATTTATTCTGATTCCTACTTTTAAACAAATTGCTTTCGAACTATGGAACTATTTTAAGCAATGAAACTAAATTGAAGATTGTTTGAAATAAGGTGTTTGTCAAATTTTTTATCAATTATTGCTAATTTCAATTTAAAAATCTTTGATATAATTTCAGCCATTCGGATAAATTTTCACTCGAATATCTAATTTTATAAAAGAGCTAATTTTTAAAGCACATTAAATTATAAGACATTTAGAAATCTTTAATTTAATATTACACATAAAGTGTTAATAAATATTTTGTATTTATTACTACTTGAATTTCTTATAAATTAATTATAATAATAAAAAATTGGTATGAAATACTTTTGTAAAAAGGTAATATTGAATTAAAATTTAATATTAAAAATTTGTTTAAAAAGTACAATGAACGTGTAATAGTAATAGTAATTTCAAAAAGAAAAATCTGGTTTATTTGTGGGTATACAGTTGCGACGCAGTATTTTTTATTTTTATTCTTTATCAATTATGTGATGGATGAAAAAAATAAAGATAAATTGAAACAATTCTGTTAGCAATTTTTATATAACTTTAATTTGAATAATTTAGTCCATTATTTTAAAGTACATGTACATAAGGATATTTGAGATATTTAATCAAATAAACAATGTTAAACCATAATTTATTGTTACATCCTTACAGTATATAAGCCTTCATTATTCATAAAGTAGTATCTAAATATTTGAAGTATTATTTAACCTTTTTTGAACTGCATTTATTTTCACTTATTCGAAAAGTATTTCCACTAAATTTTTTGTTTTAAATAAAACGATATTTTGAAATACTGCAAGAAAAAAAAAATAATAAAAGAATTTATTTATTTGTAATTTTTGACATTATCTTAAATGTAATGTAAACTAATATATCTGAATTGTTATGAATAACTTAAATTTACTAGAAAGCCTATTAAATTGGTTGACGTGAGATATTTTAAGTAATTCTAAAAGAAATAAAAAAGGTATAGTGTACTCATTAAATAATCTATCAATATTTACAATATTTGTAGAAACGTTTGTTGCTTATATTTATAAATTATTAGTAAACAATAATAAATAATTTACATGTATAATATTTATATACAATACAAGTATAGTATGATATATTTGTGATAGATATTTTGTAGAGATTACAATTACAATATTACGATTAACAACATTATGATACATATAATAATATACATTTTCACTCCTAAATAAATTATTTTAATTTAAAAAAGTGTTTTAAATATTTGACGAATAATGAATATTTATTAAATTAAAACTGGAATTGTTCCTTTGTTTCAAGAATGTATGTCAATCACAAGTGGAATATCAATTAAAAACGATGCCCAAATGTCAAAAATTGAATATTTCCTCTTCAGTGGGATTAATTTCGTAAAAATTCGCTGTGTATAGAGAAAATAACGTTCATGTTAGTAATAACGTCATGATAAAAACTTGGCCATTTTTGTTGCTCAAACGAATTAAACATTACAGCCTTGTGTAAATCAAGTCGTGCATAGCTCATAAATTATTGTTCTATTGAAATTCAAAGTCACTTTATTTGCAGTAATAACAATATTTTAAATGTCAAAATAATATTTAGAACAGCTTAAAATTTCGTGCCCAATGAGACTCGAGGAGCAATTGCGCCTCGAGCCATTTTTCCATTGTTGTTTTAATTGTAATTTATAAAGTATCCACATTCGTTTGACGATTCAATCAGCTGTCGTAAAATGTAAATCAGAGAGAGAGAGAGAGAGAGAGAGAGAGAGAGAGAGAACCAGTTAAAGTAAAATCCTAGTTCTTTCAATTGATTCGAGTGCGGGGAATAAAAAGTACAGTGTGAACAACTCGAGCCGCAACTCAATTCATCAAACGTTCGCGCGTCACGAAATCCAACGCTTTCGAGGGACGGATGCCCGTAATCAAACTTTCGAAATCATTTTAGCACGTTTCGAAGAGACCCGTAGCGTTTGGTTTATGTGTAAAAAGAAGAAAAAAAAAAAAAAAATGAGGTCTTTACGTCATATCGGAAATAAAACGATCGACGTTTTACGGGCCCGAGAGGCCATTCCTCTCCAAGTGACGTTGTGTTTGTGCACACACGCATGTGTACCTTCTTCCGTAAAGTCGAACGTTACCTACTTTTTTTTTATGTATCGAAAGAGAGAGAGAGAGAGAGACGAATGTAGGGGAAGAGGGGGGAGGATAGTCAGCTGCATATAGGAAATGACGTCGATCTCGTGACACACTTTTAATCGAGTGTTTCAACTGTGCGAACAGAAAATGTTAACACGATCCGGACGAACGCGTTATTATGCAGATCCCCTATGGCCCTGCGCCATAGATGAGAAAATAGCTCTTGAATTATCGCAACCGATCGTAATTGGGAAAGCCTCCAATTCCGGGGCACCGATTTTCCTTGCGATTTTCATTCTCATTACATCGGGGCTAGGCTTGGAGTGTCGGATTTTTATAGGATTACGCATGCGCCTGTGCCAACACAAAGCGGTGCGATTTTATTGTAGTGGTCACCACCAGTGATATAGTGCATCGGTGCACCACAAGGAACGGAACTTTGGTCCTCCAGTCTGCCAATTAACGAATTCTCCATTATTTTTACAATTTTCTTTTCCCGATTTTCCTTTTCTAGTTTATACTTTCTAAGTGCACGAAACGCTTTTCTCTTATCCGTAAATTCCTTCGACTCATTTGAATTTGCAAAATTTTAGCAAGGTATTTTTCATCACTATATACTATGACTACATTCCAATATTTTTTATTATTTTTATACACACACGCACACACATGTATATATATCAGTAATATAACGTTTTTTTAAATCAAAGAAAAGTTTTCTACACCAATGAATTCTTTTACACGTCATTTTATTTTGTGGAATTTTCTTTTCGTTTTATACGAGAAATCCGCATGTTTTCTTTAAACCTGCGCTGCGCTTCAATGCAATATTTATTAATTGGTCCATGTTATATTACGAATATTAATGATAAAAAAAAAGTATTATTGCATGATCTGAAGGTAATAATGTTGAAATAATAAATAAAGCCTCTTGTTGTGAGTCTTCTTTTGGCCTTATTGCAATTACAGTTTAAAAAAAATTATTTTCCCACAGTTATTGTGAATATAAATGTAATCGTATATTTTTAAAGTTTAAATCAATTGAAAACTTCCTCTAATTAATTTTACATATCAAATGAATTAATATAAACACAAATTTTCATATATTCAGATAAATATTTATATAAATATCAATTTCTCCTATTAACTTTTTTTTTTAAAGAAATAAGAATAGTAAAATAAAATCTTAATGTATATAATAAGAAAACTCATGAAAAATATAATTTAAGTAGATTTACAATAATTATTTATATTATTAATTTCATTTTCTTTTTGTAAATCTAAAAATCTTTTAAGCATTAGCAACATTAGAATAATTAAAATAAAAATAAAAAATTTTTAAATTTCAATCGTCATTTTATTAACCAAAATTTATATTCTTTAATTTAAGTTTATTCCTGATGTACAATTTTGTTATACATTTAACTTTATTTTTGTTAGTTTTAATCTTAAATAATTTTACATATTTCAATATAAAATATATATAAATATATATATATATATTGAAATAA